>BPLQ01007747.1:0-15661 GCA_021605075.1 Caerostris darwini
GGTTCCGACACTGTTTAAACCATTTAAGAACACTGTTTAAACCTCGAGGAGTTGGAGGCACATTTTTGGGAGCAGGGTATTTCGGACAAACCTCAATATTTTCAGAATTGAAGATATTGTCAGGTTCATAACCATGTAACAAGACTTACAATTCGTTTTTTCCATTTTGTCAAGCTTCAATGTTGACACTTGTACATTCTTCACAAACTTTCTTGAAAACAAGTTCATTTCTTCTTTTGAACTTTTCTAGCCATCTGTTACTGGCCCTGAAATTAGCCAGTCCCAGTGATTTAGAGTACAGTTCGGCTTTTTCTCCTAACAGTGGTCCACTGACACTGATGTTTTGGTTCCGACACTGTTTAAACCATTTAAGAACACTGTTTAAACCTCGAGGAGTTGGTTTAAACCATTTAAGGGCACATTTGGAACAGGGTATTTCCGGACAAACCTCAATATTTTCAGAATTGAAGATATTGTCAGGTTCGTAACCATGTAACAAGACTTACAATTCGCTTTTCCATTTGTCACAAGTTTCAATGTTGACACTTGTACTTTCTCCACAAACTTTCTTGAAAACAAGTTCATTTCTTCTTTGAACTTTTTCTAGCCATCTGTTACTGGCCCTGAAATTGGCAGTCCCAAATTTAGAGTACATTTCGGCTTTTTCTCCTAACAGTGGTCCACTGACACTGATGTTTTGGTTCCGACACTGTTTAAACCATTTAAGGACACTGTTTAAACCTCGAGGAGTTGGGAGGCACATTTGGAACAGGTATTTCGACAAACCTCAATATTTTCAGAATTGAAGAATATTGTCAGGTTCGTAACCATGTAACAAGACTACAATTCGTTTTTCCATTTGTCACAAGTTTCAATGTTGACACTTGTACTTTCTCCCACAAACTTTCTTGAAAACAAGTTCATTTCTTCTTTTGAACTTTTCTAGCCATCTGTTACTGGCCCTGAAATTAGCCAGTCCCAGTGATTTAGAGTACATTTCGGCTTTTCTCTAACAGTGGTCACTGACACTGATGTTTAGTTTCCGACACTGTTTAAAAACCATTTAAGGACACTGTTTAAACCTCGAGGCTGGAGGCCCATTTTTGGAACAGGGTATTTCGGACAAACTTCAATATCTTCAGAATTGAAGATATTGTCAGGTTCGTAACCATGTAACAAGACTTACAATTCGCTTTTCCATTTGTCACAAGTTTCAATGTTGACACTTGTACTTTCTCCACAAACTTTCTTGAAAACAAGTTCATTTCTTCTTTTGAACTTTTCTAGCCATCTGTTACTGGCCCTGAAATTAGCCAGTCCCAAATTTAGAGTACATTTCGGCTTTTTCTCCTAACAGTGGTCCACTGACACTGATGTTTTGGTTCCGACACTGTTTAAACCATTTAAGGACACTGTTTAAACCTCGAGGGAGTTGGAGGCACATTTGGAACAGGGTATTTCGGACAAACCTCAATATTTTCAGAATTGAAGATATTGTCAGGTTCGTAACCATGTAACAAGACTTACAATTCGTTTTTCCATTTGTCACAAGTTTCAATGTTGACACTTGTACTTTCTCCACAAACTTTCTTGAAAACAAGTTCATTTCTTCTTTTGAACTTTTCTAGCCATCTGTTACTGGCCCTGAAATTAGCCAGTCCCAGTGATTTAGAGTACATTTCGGCTTTTTCTCCTAACAGTGGTCCACTGACACTGATGTTTTGGTTCCGACACTGTTTAAACCATTTAAGGACACTGTTTAAACCTCGAGGAGTTGGAGGCACATTTTGGAACAGGGTATTTCGGACAAACCTCAATATTTTCAGAATTGAAGATATTGTCAGGTTCGTAACCATGTAACAAGACTTACAATTCGTTTTTCCATTTGTCACAAGTTTCAATGTTGACACTTGTACTTTCTCCACAAACTTTCTTGAAAACAAGTTCATTTCTTCTTTTGAACTTTTCTAGCCATCTGTTACTGGCCCTGAAATTAGCCAGTCCCAAATTTAGAGTACATTTCGGCTTTTTCTCCTAACAGTGGTCCACTGACACTGATGTTTTGGTTCCGACACTGTTTAAACCATTTAAGGACACTGTTTAAACCTCGAGGAGTTGGAGGCACATTTTGGAACAGGGTATTTCGGACAAACCTCAATATTTTCAGAATTGAAGATATTGTCAGGTTCGTAACCATGTAACAAGACTTACAATTCGTTTTTCCATTTGTCACAAGTTTCCAATGTTGACACTTGTACTTTCTCCACAACTTTCTTGAAAACAAGTTCATTTCTTCTTTGAACTTTTTCTTACATCTGTTACTGGCCCTGAAATTAGCCAGTCCCAGTGATTTAGAGTACATTTCGGCTTTTTCTCCTAACAGTGGTCCACTGACACTGATGTTTTGGTTCCGACACTGTTTAAACCATTTAAGGACACTGTTTAAACCTCGAGGAGCTGGAGGCCCATTTTGGAACAGGGTATTTCGGACAAACTTCAATATCTTCAGAATTGAAGATATTGTCAGGTTCGTAACCATGTAACAAGACTTACAATTCGCTTTTCCATTTGTCACAAGTTTCAATGTTGACACTTGTACTTTCTCCACAAACTTTCTTGAAAACAAGTTCATTTCTTCTTTTGAACTTTTCTTGCCATCTGTTACTGGCCCTGAAGTTAGCCAGTCCCAGTGATTTAGAGTACATTTCGGCTTTTTCTCCTAACAGTGGTCCACTGACACTGATGTTTTGGTTCCGACACTGTTTAAACCATTTAAGGACACTGTTTAAACCTCGAGGAGTTGGAGGCACATTTTGGAACAGGGTATTTCGGACAAACCTCGTGAAAAAGCTGTCACTGAATTTAGATTTGTGGTAGGCCATGACTGTTTGACGAATCATTTGCACCGCATTGGTATTTTTGACAGGCCAAATCGACTCTCTGTGGGAAAGACGAGACCATGGACAGGCACTTTATAGCAGGATACATGCCCTTGCATGGGGACTCCGAGGTGAAAAGATTTTGGAGTGATAGAAGTTTGCTGATGAGACATTGACTTTTTTCTCTTATTTATTTTCTTTTTTCTTGTGTGCGTTTTATACTTTTGATCTCGTAAGAGTTTGTCAATTTCTCTTGCCATTGGAAATAAAAAAAACATACTTCTACTTAGGCCACTGTAATTTTGGATAAAAACATTTGTCCCCTATTTGTGTTACTCTTTAGGGAAAATAGGGAAGTCCTCTACAAAGCTATACCAAAAATAATGAACAAAAATTTAAAAATCATTTTTATTTTATTTTAGAAGAGCGATCTTGTGTTTGTGCTTATAGCTTTTTGAGGGGACTTTCAGAGGTAACTTCCCCAATTTTTGTGTCAAATAATATAAAACTTAAAAATAATTCTCAATCGTAAGCTTTATCGATGCAAGACGCTCGTACACATGCTATTGTAATCTCCACCGAATCTTTTTGTTTCTGAAAGCAGTAATTGTGAGGGAAACTGATACTAGATTTGATTCTTCAATGAAAAATGAAAATTGAAAGAAAAAAATTCATGAATGAAAAGAAAATGAAATTCAAAGATAAAAAAAAAAAAAAAAAAGGGTGGAAATGAAATTCAATGATTATAAAAAAAAAAAAAAAAGTAAAAATGAAATAAAATGAAAAGATAAAAATTTAAGTAAAGTTAAAACAAAAAAAAAAAGTAAAATTTTTAAAAGGGAGGGATTACAGGTCTTACGCAACAAAAGAATCTCAGAAATAACAAAATACTTTAGGTTGGTGAAATTACCCCTGCCTGTACTGTACAAACAGGAAGATAAAACTTAAAAGCGCGATATCAAAACTAAATGTTTGCCGTTTTACTTATCTAAATTTCCTTTTAGATTACGTCATCAACAAAAACCTCCAATATCATATTTTTTTGTGTATAATTAGTCACTCTTGTAGACTAATAAGTTATATATCAATAAAAAAAAGGAATTCTAAACAAACAAACATTAATTTCTACTTTTCCAAATAACTGTATTAATGTACTTTTCCAAATTACTGTACTGTATTGCATTTCATGTGTTGTGTTAATGCTAAAATATTTCTTAATAAAGTAATACTGCATTTTCCTTTACAATACAATCATCATATAGTACTGCATTCAACAATTAGCTTATCAGAGTAAGAATTTAAAAGTTACCGTTCCGAATTACAGTACTGCTACTAACAATTACCCTAACAGGTGGGCTGAAAAATTCATAATCTGACACATAGATGGCACTACTAGTATTAAATCCATATGATTTTTAATTAGCCCTAACCTTCAAAAGATGCGTATATAAATTTGACAGCTCTTGCACTATTAATATGTGAGTTATAGCATTTTTAGTGAGGCAACTTTTGTTAGTTTGAAAAAAATGGATAAAAAGGAATTTCGTGTGTTAATAAAGCATTGCTTTTTGGCGAAAAAAAGTACTATTGAAGCCAAGGCTTGGCTTGATAAACATTATTCAGACTTTGCACCAGGAAAATCAACCGTAGAGAAGAGGTTTGCTAAATTTAAACGAGGCGAAATGGGCACCGAGGACGATGCACGCAGTGGACGTCCCAAAGAGGCTGTTACCGACGAAAACATCAAAAAAGTCCACAAAATAATTTCTGATAACCGTAAAGTGAAGTTGATTGAGATAGCTGAGACCCTAAAGATATCAAAGGAACGTGTTGAACATATCGTGAATGAATATTTGGATATGCGAAAGCTCTGTTCAAAGTGAGTGCCGCGCGAGCTCACAATCGACCAAAAACAACAACGAATTGATGATTTTAAGCAGTGTTTGG
The DNA here is from genome assembly GCA_021605075.1 of Caerostris darwini. Taxonomy (NCBI): domain Eukaryota; kingdom Metazoa; phylum Arthropoda; class Arachnida; order Araneae; family Araneidae; genus Caerostris; species Caerostris darwini. Next base: position 4,827 of record BPLQ01007747.1, read on the forward strand.
AGCTGTTCAATTGTAATAAACCCGAATTTTTGCGTCGATATGTGACGATGGATGAAACAAGGCTCCATCATTCCATGGCTTTCATTTCAAAACATGGCTCCATTCAATCGACAGTCAGCCAAGTGGGCTGCACGTGATGAATACTAAAAATGTTGTTATAACTCACTTACTAATATTGCAACAGCTGTCAAATTTATACACGTGTCTTTTGAAAGTTAGGGCTAACTAAAAATCTTATGGATTTAATACTAATAGCGCCATCTATGTGTCAGCCTACGAAATTTTCAGCCCACATGTTAGTTTGCTGTTCAGAAGAAAGCAATAAAATGAAAAAATTCAGTTAAAAAAATATAAACAGTGGAGTATTCTCTTTTTTCTGCATTTTATTTTATCTTCTAATATTCTCAAGAAGGTAGTCGTTAATATTTTATTTATGTTTGTGACTAGCGCTCGGCAACTGGGTGCTACAGGTTTAGGGTTCGAATCCCCTAATATGACTACTACTACACCACATCGCTGTGCTTCTGTGATGCTCTACAGTCAGACCGGAGCCTATGACTTAAAGTGGATTCCGATACAATTAATCTTCTCATCTTATCCTTTTCACAAAAGACTATGCATAACTAAATATAAAAAATAAAAAAATAATAAATCATTAAAAAATATTTATTTTACTAATGCGGTATTTGCATCGCCACTCTTTCACTTAGCTTTTGCAAATCGATCTCAATTTGGGTATGTGCACATGGTAAAGAGTGTTGCAGGTTCCGTTATGTTGGAGCTTTTTTTGTGTTGGTCAATTTCATTACAGAGGAAAAAAAAAACGATTCGCAGGGGTAAGTTGAACCAAAAACGCTAACAAATTCAACTAAGAGTCTGATTTGCTCTGCTATGAACAATCAACTGTGCGTATCTAGGAATGGTCACTGCGTCACTGAGGTCACTTAAAGTGAAACATAGAACCTGTTGTATTAGATGTTCCAAGATGCGCGCGCATTATGATTTTTTTCTCATAATTTAGACAGTTAACTTTTGAATATATGGATGCACACATAATGTAATTTTTTAATAAATTGTTTTTCTTTACTTTGGCCATTATAAAAGAAATATATTTTGTAAAAGTGTAATAATTCCCACGGATAGGAAAAATATTGATCAGAATCCTTTGCGGATCTGAATAAGTATTATTGATAATTTCTGAGAATAGCAATGAACTCCTTTTTTTTACAATAAATTAAATTCTTTTTTTAAAATCATGATTGAAAACTAATCTCATAAATAATGCATGCTCTGTTAAAACAAATATGATACTTCTTTGATATTTAATTATTTTTTTGCAGACGTCACAAAATAGCAATGAACTCGTTTTTTTTTTAATAAGTTTAATTCCTCTACAGTAAAAAAAAAAAAAAAAAAAACCTCATAAATAACGAGTTTTATTAAGCGAACACGATGCTTATTTTTTCGTTGAGACAGACGAAAACATTAAAAAAAATTAGCATTCTTAAAAATAAAAAAAATATATAAAAAAAAAAGAATAGATAAAAGAAAAGAAAAAAAAAACACTTTGCGGTTTCACATGGCACTTAAAAAATGCATTCCCATATTCGAGTATCACTTGAAACATTAAAAAAGGAAATTAGAAACCACATTCTGGGAAGTGTTTACATTTGAGTAGAACTCATTTGCATTATGATCGTACAACTGCTTATAACAAACTTTGCAAGTGAAAACGCACGTGTTGAAATCGTTGCTTTTAAATTATCGTTTGTTTTTGATTTCGTAGAAATTTCTGAAAACACGTGCTGTTCGTGAAAGCACGTGGTTATTACTCAAAAATTAATTCACTGTAATCGCTCAATTATTACTGTTTTTTACTGAGCGAGAGAATTAATATGTGAATCTCAGAATAGGTTCTCATTTATTATTTTTTTTTCTCTTGCGATCATCCATTTTTTCAGTAGCCTATCCTCGCAGTTAATTATGTATATTTAAAATAAACTGCCCTATATTGTTTATGATTAAGATCAGAAGTTACATTTTTAAGATAGCTATTCCAATATGAATTAAATTATTTTTCATCAATTTTTCTTTCATAAAATTGTTAAAAAAAATTTATTTGCTTTTAGGTTTTACGTAACTATTACGAGAAACAAATGTTGTAAGGGACTTTTATAAGACTGAAGACAATATAAGAAGGATTGAATTATAATAATTTAGCACATACTGAATTTTACATACAGGGTGATTATAGTTGAAGTCCCCCTTTCAAAATGCTGTAAAAAAAAAAAAAACATTCGTCACAACGAGTTCAAATTTGAACTGAAGTAACTTGAAGAAGGGGGAAACGGTACGGCATCAAAAACAAGTTCCAAATGTATTAATAGATGGCGCTGTGAACGGCATAAAGAAAGTGAATTCGGCTGTCAGTGATATTTTGAATCGAAATGGCAACGTATTTGGCATGAGTTGCACATTAAAAGAACTGTAGTGTTCAATATGCTTGATTGTTTCGATTTTTTTGACGGAAAAAAAGAACTTACAAGTCATTCAACAGTTGTGACACTGTTAGTGGACAGCCCATTCACCAGGGCAAGGTCATACCAAATTGGAGGGGAAAAATCGGTGGAATTTTTTTGGGATGTCATACGGTTTCCTTTTACTTCCAGTACCTTCATTTCAAATTTGAACTCATTTTGAGTGGTTCTTTTTTTTTTACAGCATTTTGAAAGGGGGACTTTAATTATAATCATCCTGTATAATGAAATATTTTATGCCGTTATTTTCGAATGTCAAGTACTTTGATCTGAGTTCATTAGGAAAAAGGCCAGATGTGTAGAAGATTAAGAGTTTCTCAAAGTGTACAACGAAGAGGGGGCATTTCCACTGCATTTTTGAGTGCGCGTCTCAAAAAGTGACAATTGAGGAGTTCACACCCTTGTCTCCGAGTCAACTGGTGGGCCTGGTAGGCCTAAAAATTTGTTTTGCCCTCCTTCACCATAGGCATGAAAATTTTCGGTTTGGTTTCACTTGCTGGGTTTAGAATCCAGCTTCTTGAGCTCGGAAATAAATTAATTAAAGGTGTACTGGTTTGAGTACGGGTCGCACTTTCGGATGATGGAGTGTAGTGTGAGCAACTATTAAGATTGTAACTTATTGTGGTTGGGTTGAAATACTTGAGGCACGGGATGGAGAACTCACAGCTTTATTGACACACGCACAAACACCACACGCATACAATGAAAGACATAGAATATTTAACACAATTAAAGACAGATAATTATAGGTTCGTGAAAGGACTCCACTTCTAAGCCGAAAACCCGATACTCAGGTTAGCGTAGGATGGACAAAAAATATTTTCTCTTCGGTTGAGAGTCTGTTGGCCAACTAATGCATCCGGGATGCTCTAAATATATTTCCTTTCGGGATGAGAGACTATAAACTAAAAGTTTCTAAGAGGGAGTACAGGTTGCGTTGTACTTCTTCTCGGGTGAGAGTCTCGAGGTCAACTGACCATTTCTCCTGAACGCTACAGGGGACGCTTTTATCAGTGTGTAGGATGGAGCACTATTATAAATGTATAAAATTGTTATTGTTTTCAAAGGACAATATTAAACCTAATTCATTCTTTCAATTGAAAAGGAAGACATGTAGTTGTTTCGATATTATTCAGGGTTTACAACAGGGGAATGGAAGGGGGAGGGATTGCGTACTTCCCAGTGTATTATCGTAATTTAGAACGAATACTCACAAAAATGATGTCGAGGAGATTCGTACATTGCTCCTCGAATCTGACACAGAAATCTTCCTGCTTGCAAGTTTATCGTGCCTCTTCCCGGCGAATACATGGAAACTATCTGTTTGGATTCACTTGCTGAGCATCAAAAAGAAACTTAATCTCTTGAGTCTTTTCGAAAACTTAAAGGCATTGAAATATACATCAATTCTTACAATTTTAGACCATCAAGCCTTTAATTTTATTTGTTCTTCTGACTCATATGCTGTTACAAAATAAATAAGATTATTCGTCTTCTGTCTTTAGCGCGTTACCTGATAGCTAATTGGCTAGCGCTATGGTTTTTGGTACCACAGGATTTCAACTTCGAATCTTGGACATGCATGGATGTTTGTTAGAGATTCAGAATCCACATTAAGCTGTAGGTCATGGTCTAATTAGTCTAAAGAAAAAAAACACAAAATGACCGTAGAGCGACAGAACAAACCAAATCTATCATTAGAGCAACAGCCCCACGGTGGGCAAAATTCATCTGCCTACTGCCAGATTTAGAGAGATTTTTTCTTTACGGGATAAATTTGTCAGTGCTACGCCCCAATGTTCTACAGTCTTTCTAGACCAGAAATGGATTAAATTAATGATTAAAAATGGATAGTGGATGATTTAAATGGATTTATAATGAACTAGATCTAAAATGGATTCCAAAATACTATAAACATCCATGGCGCCACCGGAACTCGAACCCACACACCCTGTGGCATGAGCGCCAGAGCGCTATTACCAAGAAAAATCTTACTATGAAAAATGACAAAAATGACCCATTTATACATACAATTTAACTTTCATTGTTATTAGGTATGTTGGAATACTAGCATATAAAAATTTACTTTGGTAAAATAACTAAATATAAATATCACAGTTAAAAGAACCAATTTTTTTTTTTAAATTTGTAATTTTATTACGAAAATTAAAAAAAAAAAAAAAATTTAAAATTTAGTCTGAGTAATTTCGATATTTCCACGATATATTGATGAATTCTGCGAATTCCATTCAGGAGAATATTGATCTTTCGACGTGCGCGTACACTTGTTGTACAGGTAAAAATCATTTTCCTACAGAAGCAGTGAAACCAAGTAATAAACTGCCTGCAGTTGCTACAACAAGAGATCAAATACTTGTGCGCAGATGACAAATGACATTTATGTTTAATACTTCCGCACCGAAAACAACTCTCCACAATTTGGAATGTGCGTGTGATGGAATAATATTTCAGGCGAACCTTAATTTTTGGATGTTCTTCTCAGGGCTCCTTTGTGGTATTACAACATGGAAGAGATACCGATACAAAAATATGGATATAAACAACGACATCAAAAAATATTGTTTGCATATATCACATTAAACATAAAGTATATATAAATATAGAAAATGAGTACAAACAAAGTAATATAAATAAAAAAATTTAAAGTCAAGTCCTATTTTTTTTCACTGTATTGCACAAAGCCCTTTATACATAATTTTCATTCATTTTTTTAAGTTTATCTGGCGCCATCTATTGAAGATAAATGTAACTTAAATCTAAAAAAAACTAAAATTAATTAATTAAATTTAATTACTGAATTAATATTTGAAAAAACTGTATTAACATCACGTGTCATCCACTACAAGTTCAAAAAAAAATGTATTTGAACTTGAGTGGATGAATCAAAAGTATTTTATGAACGATTGAAAATTTGAACAAGATATATATAGGGAGAGTATGAGCTAATAGAAGGAATTGAAAAAAAAACAAATATCAACACAAAATTAAGAAAAAGTCCGTAAATTGTAATGAAAACTACAAAATGGAGAAGTTGATAGGGTGTTTTAAAATTTACCTAAAAAAAAAAGAATTTTCATGGAATATATATGCTTAAGGTGTTTATAATCGTTTACCTATCTTTCTTTATAGTAGAAGTAATATCCGCAAGCAATATTGAATTCAAAAGACAAAAAAATGTTTTATCGGGCGTATTAAAGCGCAGATAAATTTGTGAAAACATTCATTTAAAAATTTGCTATGTTAATAAGTAAATATCTATAAAAAGCGGGCGATTTTTAAAAACTTGACATCATTGATCAAGTTTTCAATATCATTTGCATTCAAGCATTATTTGCTATATATATATATATATATATATAAGTAGCATATTTATACTGTGATGAGGGTACATATTACTTGATAAAGTTCAGTATATTATAATTAATTCAGGGGTTTTTTTCTGATTTTCTGGATTACATATTTTTATATGTTTTTTGTGGATTTATTTTATATATATTTCCTTTCTTCTCTGCTATAACAATTTTTGACGTTCATATTATGATGTTTATATATAACTGAATCCAACGGCCGTACCATGCTGTTCATCGTCGTACCATGCCGAAGTCAAGCATCATTGGGCGCGGTCAGTACTTGGGTGGGTGACCACCTGGGAACACCGCGTGCCGTTGGCAAATTTGGGACCTGAATGGCCGAGTGTCTAGCGCTCTGGCACTCGGTGCCACAGGTTTCGGGTTCGAGTCCCGGCGGTGCCATGGATGTTTGTAGTGGTTCGGAATCCACTTTAAGCTGTAGGTCCCAGTCTCCTATGACTGTAAGAGCGTCACGGACAAAAGTCAGGCTTCTACCTACAGGTGCTCCATTACAACAGAAGCTGCTTCCTTCCCCTTCAATCATGAGTACGTATGGACTCGTGGGCTTGGCCAGCCAAGTGGAATAAGAAACAACAACAACAACAATATATAACTGATGATTTTCAATTTCTTCGACACGCCTTATAAGCATTTCAAAACTTGAATAGGTTCACTTTTTTTTTATTTTGTCCGTTTTTTATCTATTCTTTATTGCAGTTTTTAATACGCTTTTATTAGCTTCACCTGTATGTTTGTATGTATGTATGTATGTATGTTTGTATGTTTGTATGTAACTCACTTTTTGGGCTCGATTTTGGGACTGATGGCGCCATCTACTGGCGAGTCAGTCAACTGATCCGCGATCGAATTGCGCTCTTCCTATTGGCCGAAAATTTCGGTGGCTAAAAAGAGGCGGATCTCAAAGGCATAGGAGAGCGATCATGTCGAATTGCGCTCTTCCTATTGGTCGAAAATTTCGGTGGCTAAAAAGAGGCGGATCTCAAAGGCATAGGAGTGCGATCATGTCGAATTGCGTTCTTCCTATTAGCCGAAAATTTCGGTGGGTAAAAAGTATGTAAACTTTTGATTTGGGTAGAAGTGCTTCGCGCACAGGTACTTCGACCGCATTGAATCCGTAAAGCCAAGTGGAAAACAAAGTAAAACAATTATACTTTAAAAAAAAAAAAAAAAATATGCTTTTAGAGTTAATCAGACCAAAAGTAAAAAATAAATTAATAGTTTAAAAAACTAAAAAATACGCTTTTAGAGTTAATCAAACTAAAAAAAAATAATTGTTAACATAAGAATAAAATGACTGACTATAAAAATGAATGTCACTGTTCTAAAAGCGTGGGGTGCTTTGTATGACATTTTTAAACTAACTCTGCATTTCGGAATGAAACTAGTGAGAAATTATAACGATTGATATCGAGCACCCCACGATTTTAGAACAGTGTACCATTTTCTCGTCAGTCATTTTATTCTTATGTTAACAATTATTTTTTACTTTTTAGTTTGATTAACTCTAAAAGCGTATTTTTTAGTTTTTTTAAACTATTAATTTATTGATAGCATTAACTAGAAAGCATATGAATATTTATGTATAGCAAATGCTATTATGGTTCCTAATTGCGTTTCTAAAAAATCTCCTATGAATTCACTCATTTCTTTTCTACATATATGTATATATATATAGAAAAGGTCATATTGTCATATATTATTATGTAAAAATTCTAGATGCTGCTGCAAGATGCAGAAAGCCAGTAACAACAAGCCATGAAACTTTACTTCATTTTATTAACATGTGTGTATACATGTCGATAAAATGAAGTAAATACCCCTGTGGTATTTTAGAGGAAAAATGTCCAGATATAAAAATAAATATAGTTACTCTATCTCTTGTCAGTTTTCTCGTTCAAAGACAGCTTTTAATATGACAAGTAACCTTTCAGATTGCTTTTCGTTTCTTCTTTTATTCAGATAAGAGCTAAGCAGCAATAATGCGTCAAAACAATGTTACTGTAGAATAGTAACTTTCATGGTTGCCTACGAAAGGTGTAGTCTATGTTAGCGTCCACGTGATTTGCAATGTTAAAAAAAGATGCCTATAAGACTTCGCCGCCTGTAAGTAATATTCTGTAAACATTATTTGAAAAAAATAATAGTTATGTCCACTGATAGCAGCTATCACTCAACGTTCACATAAAAAGTGCTACAGAAATAATGCTCCAATAAATATTACTAGGAATAGTAACTTCCATGATTGGCTACGAAAAAAGCTAATGTCCATACGATTTTCAATGTTAAAATAAAATTTATTTGCAATCTGTGAGACTTCGCCGCCTGTAAGAATGCCGTAATGAAAAAGAACTAATATTTATATCCACTGATCGTTGATTGAAGATTAAACGCAAGGAATTAGTCTCTGAAAACCTTCTTAAAAGAAAAATGAGTGTTATTATTCTGAAAAAGGTTTGAAAATTCCACCCATTTTCACAAACTTTCGACGAATTCTTCAAACGTTTTTATGTAAATTACCTCACCTCAAATGTAAAAAGAGAGGATATATATTGATGAGAAAACAAGAGCTGGTTTTCTCAAATATATGTCCAGATATTGAAGAAATCACTAGAATACACATCAGGCTCATGTTTCACATAAATACAAGAATAAATAAACTTAGAGGTGCGTTTTATTTTAATTTTTTAATCGAATTATTTTTCTGTAATATTTGATTTTTATTATTGTAACATATTTCTCAGCAATTTGCATATAATGCGCCTACAATTAATCTATATATTCTATAACATATATGTGTTTGCATTTAGTAAAGTGGTGGTAGGGCTTTAACAATTAGATTCTTTTATTGTTGTTGGTCGTGTCCCCCGAAAAGAGTATTATGGAATCAAATATCGTGGGTACCCCTGAATAATATTGGCTATGTTGATTGCCAGCTCGGAGTATTCATCCTCTTCCGAGGGGTGGTCCAGACAATGGCTGCGGCTGCAACAGTTAGGTAATCAACAAAGACATGATGAGGGTAAGCTCGACATCAGGGTAGTTGCCACCTTTTTGGTATTATTTAACGACATCAGCTTCTGAATGTTCATATTTTTGGGGGTGCTTCATCCTCAATCTTGTGAGGGTAGTAGCTGTTTTTTTTTTTGTAGACATTTAGTTCTGTAATTTGGTTTCAATTTTGATGTTAGAAGAAACACAAGTTAAGATTTTGCCGTAAGGCATTGCATATGCAAGAAAAGTAGGGGAATGGCAGTCTGATCCAGACTGCTGCCATTCTTCTCACAAAGAATCTGAAATTTCATTCAATTCCAAATCCACATGAGCAGGGATCCGTTGCAGAATGCAATATTCTTGCGAGAGCAGCAGATTTGTTCTTAAAAAAGAGATATAATGTTCAAGGTGATTAGATTCTTTTGCGAGGATTTATGTATTAAAATTGAAATAATTTCGCAACAGAAAGTTTATCCTATGTTTAAAAAAATTCTTTTATTTGTGGTTTATGTTGTTAGAATTTGTGTTATGTAAACCATTTTTTGTTTTTCTAATCATATGTTAATTTTGTTTTTTAATCTTCTTAGAAACATCATATGATGATTAATTTTTCTTTCTGTTGTTAATTTATAATGATGAATATACTCACCTTGAACATTTTAAATTTTATATCTGTTTTTTATGTAATTTTTCTTTATAAAAGAAAAAAGGTTGTAATAATACATTTTTTGAATCGCAAGTCATTAATTTTTAATGCACATTTTTTTAAAACTGAATTTCAACAAAAAGATGCAATGACATGAGCTCAGTTCTCTTTATTTTTGCTTAATAGGTACATAAACTAAACTCAACGGAAATATTTTTCTTTTATCCACCCTCGCAAAGGGTGTAAATGACTTTACCTTGAAGAATAAAATCGTTAATCCCATGCAACTTCCTTAAATGACATCACTGAATCAACATTACCAGCATCAAGATTTTTAAAAAATGGTCCTTGGCACTGTGTTTTGCAAGTAGGTTTGATTTGTCGCTCTATAGATATTTTATGCATAATTTGGCCTAATAAGGCCTGAAACTACAGTTTCACGAGGATTCCGAACCACTACTACAACTAAAACACACCACACCACAGTCCCTAGAGCTGAGTTGCCCCTATATATTTTGGAAAATGATGAGGGTGAGAAGTTTGACTAGGTTCCATAACGCTCTACAGTAATATGGGACAGTTTAGTGGATATATAATTTAGCGTGGATTCCGAACCACTCACAAACATCTATGCCACCGCCAAGATTTGAACCTGTAGCACCAAAGGTCAGAGCGCTATCCAATTGGCCATCAGGCCGCTGGTTCTCTGCGATATCTAATAATCTATCATTAAAAGGAATTAATCAGAGCAAATAGATCTGCAATATAAGTGTAATTAAAATTAAAACAATCCAAATAAATGAGAAACTTTATTTGCAACAAGAGAAAATTTATATAAAAAATTAATTAATTAATTAAATCATTACACATTTGATTGAAATGTATAGTATTTCCTCGCTACGGTCATTTTGCGAACACTGTAGCCTAATTAGACCGGAGCCTACAGTTAAACGTGGATTCCGAACCTCTCACAAACATCCATGCCAACGCCCGGATTCGAATGTGAAGCTTGTGGTACCAAAGGCTAGAGCTCTAGCCATTTGGCCACCAGAACTACAGATTGGTGTATAAAATTGGTCAGTGGCTAAATTGGACGGATATAAACAGAGGGGCACAATAAGGGTTTCGTCTGGTCCGTTCTACGATCCTCTTTTGCACACTTTGGGCTAACTGGGCCGGGACCTACAGTTTACCGCCAAGATGTGAACCTGTAGCACCAAAGGCAGAGCGTTAGCCAATTGCCATCAGGCCACATATGTACTATGAGTA
>BPLQ01007748.1:0-12330 GCA_021605075.1 Caerostris darwini
TGATTCTCATCGTTGGTTGTAAGATTATTATTTTCTTCCTACCCATATTTTAATGAGTGATTGACTGCCAACATGCACGAAATTGGTTGCCAAATAATTGTTACTGTTTAGCGTTGAGGCAGAAATCCATTGTTATGTAATGAATATATATCTGTGTGTGTGTAAATTAATTTATAATGTAATTTGAATCTGAGTGCATAATCCCAATGATCCAGTTCCTTGATAGACTTGATCAATTGATGGCTTTCACTGAACTGCGATTTTTTGGATACATTTAACTCAGATTTTTTTTAAAACTAGTTTCTATTTTCAATATGTTATGTACTATAAAACTTTTTTATGATATGCAAAACAATAAATGTTTATCTTTTTATCATATTCAATCCTAAAAATAAATCAATGTAAGTAAGTAAATGAATCAATAAATATGCTATATATCAATATAATGCACTGCATATATTATTACAGTCGCCATCGAGACTCCTCGTTCTATATATATATATATATATATATATATATATATATATATATATATATATATATATATATATATATATAATATATAAGTTTTAATTGAATTACTTGATTTTAATTGTTGAAATAATGTATTTATACATATATTATAAATGTTTGTAGATACCTACGCGTGTGTGTGTGTGTAATACCACCGATTGTGATCTACAAGCTCTAACCTCTATCATACTAAGTTGGAATATTTTCTATAAATAAAACTCAACATTAGTCAGACCTTTTTCAGTGATATGTATATTAATTATTTCATTTGACCCTGATACGATGAAAATTCTTCATCTTTCCATATAATTCGTAGCTGGTTTCCAATTTTGTGAATATTATTAAGTAATAAATGTGTAAAAAAACTTATGACACTTGAATGTCTTGAAAAAGCTACTACAACTTGCTGTACGTTCCATTGTTCTACACACGTATGTATGTATGTATGTATGTATGTATGTATGTATGTATGTATGTATGTATGTATCCTTTTTTTTACGGGGTAGGGATGTCAGTCCTACGCCCTACAGTCATGTCGGACTGGGACCTACGGTTTAAAGTGGATGCCGAACCGCTACAAACATCCATGGCACTACCAGGACTCGAACTTGAAACCTGTGGTACCGAGCGCTAGCCACTCGGCCATTCAGGCCCCATCCATCCATCCATACATACATACATACATACATACATACATACATACATACATACATACATACAATGTGTGTGTGTGTGTGTGTGTGTGTGTGTGTGTGTGTGTAAATATGCATGCATACATACATGCATACATACATACATACATACATACATACATACATACATACATACATACATACATACATAAATTACAATTAGGCCTTATTGTTTTATGTTCAAGTTTGTGTCGAGGATCTTCCAGCCTGATGTCACTTTTAATATCCTTTGAAATCAATTGAAATCTTTTTTCTTTCCTTGCCTACAGTTCCCAATGCGAACTGCGCAATTCCCCAAGGAGGACTGGGCAAGGATTGATAGGTTACTTCGAAGAGATCTTAAAGATACTCTCAACCTCCCTATGGAGGCTTCGAACGAGTATTTATACGGCCAGAGACGTCTCGGATGTTGTGGCATTCCATTGGCGGCTGAGGAGGCAGACATCAACTTAGTTGACACTGCCTAAGCTGCTGACATCCCGGGACGGACTCTGTGCCAGTGAGGCATTCTCTGCTTTGACTTCTACTGTCCAGAGAAGACTAGGGCGCTTCCCTGATGACGCCACCCTTGGTGCTTTTTATGTCCGGATAAGTTGAGGGCGAGTTTAGCACGACATCCAACCGCCTCTCCAATACTTGGACAGTGGCCCGTGTGGCATCGCGGAGACTTGGTATCTGTAGGTCCTTTGAGGAGTCTTCCCCATCCCTTTCCTTTGCGGATTTGACTCTTAGGGCCAACAGTAGGAGGGAAAATCCTGTTCTCAATTCGCGATCGCCTCCGGTCTGCCCGGTCCACGGCCCTGTTACGGAAAAGAAACCAGGGAAAATCCATGGAAGTAGTGAGCCTATCACCAGCTAGCTCCCACTTCATTTCGAATGGGGCATACACCAGGTTCGCCGATTGGCGATTTGTTCATCGTGCTCGGCTGAACCTGGTTCCCCTCAATGGCTTAAAGATGGGGATAGGAGATGCAGGCGGTGTGGTTTCCAACAGGAAACGTTGGCACATGTGGTAAATCACTGCCCCTCGTTCTCCCACGCGTGGCAACTCCGTCATAATACCATTGTTGGTCGGCTCTCCAATGCCCTCAAGAATAGGGGCGAGATTCTCTCCGAAAACACAGCGGTTCTTGACACTTCTCTCAGACCAGACCTTGTGTTCAGGAAGGGCAGAGATATCTTTTTTAATTGATGTCACTTGCCCTTTTGAGAATAGAAAGGGTACTATTCTCAAAAGAGGCAGAGAATAGATGCCTTGAAGACATTCTTTTTCTCTTCAACCCAATTTGCCATGCGAACAGCCCAGTTTAAAAAGACTGACTGGGAGAGGATTGATAAAATGTTGCGTAAGGAACTTAAAGCCACACTTTCCTTGCCTGAACATGCAGCCAATGAATACCTCTACGGACACCGGAAACACGGCTGTCTGGGTATTCCGATTGCTGCTGAGGAGTCGGACTTAAATCTCATTGACTCCGCATTCAAACTACTTACTTCCGGTGATGAGCGTTTGCGAGCTCTTGCTTGAGATTGAGGGCCCCTACTCAACTTCCTCCAATAAACTCAGCAACACATGGACTCTTGCCCGCTGTGCATCACGACGCCTTAATGTAGAGTGGGTGTTTGAAGATAGCGTGCCCAGGCTTATCTACCAAGACTTAATTCTCAAACCGCAACAGCGGCGACGAGTCCTCTTCAGTATTCGGGATCGTCTCCGTGTTGACCGGTCCCTGAGATTAATGAATAAGAACAATCAGGGCCAAAGTCTTTAAGCTCGCCTCACTTTCTCCCGCCAGTTCGCACTTTGTATCAAATGGACTGTACACTCGTTTTGCGGACTGGCGGCTTTATCCACAAAGCTCGACTCAATCTTGTTCCACTCAATGGTTGCATGCAGTGGAAATCCGGCAATGACAAACTTTGTCGCCGATGCGGCAATTGGGCTGAAACGCTGCCTCACGTGATCAATCACTGCTCTCTTCATTCTCACGCCTGGCAGCTACGGCACAATGCCATTGTTGAGCGAGCAATGCAGAGAAAAGCAAGTATTCTTTCCATCAATCAAACTGTGTGTGGCACTTCCCTTCGACCGGACATTACGGCCAAAGTGGGTAACACTGTTTACATCATTGACGTTACCTGCCCGTTTGAGGGGAATGATTCTGCCTTCACTGCAGCTTTTGAAAACAAGTCCACGAAATATGGGGCACTTATCCCTCTTTACCAGGCCCAGGGTCTAAGCGCTACCATTGTCCCTTTCATTGTTGGTGAGCTTGGATTGTCCCTGGAATGACAAATTGCTCAAGAAATTCTGCACGAATTCTTACATTGCTGTGTTCCGGAAACTTTGTGTCTCGGATACCATTAAGTGGTCACGTGACATTTACACTGAGCACATTACTGGGCACAGACAATATCTCCTTGAGGACACTGCATCACCTTCCGGTGATTTGTCCTCAAGTATCAGGCAAGAGTAATTATTTGTCACATGTCATCTTTGCATCTGTAAATTTTTCATTGTATATATATATGTAGTGTATTTATGTGTTTCATTTTTATTTAAGTAACTGTTATTTATGTGCTTAGGTTTTAAGTGTGGTGTATGAATGGTGAATAAATGGTGTATGTACACATAGACGGATACCCGTGCAGTCCTTCTTGGCTGTCACGACTTCCTATGAAATGTGGAAAAGTAAAGTAACATGAATGTTGGTGAATGGTTATCGGTCGTAGTTGTCTTTATAGACTTCTTACTTCTGTTGCCTGAAGCCCTCTGTTCTGAGAGTCTCTTGCACAAATCCTTTTCATTCTTTTGGATGATCTGGGTTAGATATTCTCTAGCAGTGTCAAACATTTATGTACAAAATCTGTTGGACTTTTATTTGTTTTTAATGTGTATTTTGTTTTTAGTGTTTAGTTTATTCTATTTTTTAACTAGTGTATTTCTGTGAATTGTTGTCCTGCCTTTCTGACCGCCTTTTCCCGTCTTGCCCCTAATGTTTTTATTGTGTTCTCATTCTCATCTGTAATTACTTCATTAAGAACAGGTTTTGTCATTTTTCTCTCCCCTCTGCTTAACTCTGTGATTGCCCCCCCCTTGTA
Organism: Caerostris darwini; assembly: GCA_021605075.1. Lineage (NCBI taxonomy): Eukaryota > Metazoa > Arthropoda > Arachnida > Araneae > Araneidae > Caerostris > Caerostris darwini. The sequence goes on from BPLQ01007748.1 coordinate 4,308, forward strand.
TTGCTTTTCTATTTATTATTGTGTCTGCTGACAGTTTCCCAACTTTGTTTTTGAGGTGTTGATTGAGCTTGCTATGCCAGGTAACGTCTTGTCAGTTGAGATCTCTCTCGTCATTGTAGTGCTATTGTTGTTTTATTGTGATATACTTCATCATGTCTTCCCTCGACTGCGCAGCCACTAGGGCTCTAGACAATTTTGAAGCCTGTGTGACTAGCTCCCTCTCTTGCTCCTTCTCACGCATTTGCCACCGAACTCGGAGTAAATTGGCGAACAGAGAAGCCACAAATGTGGTGGGTGAGGATAACACTGGTGCTGATCATCAGATCTATGAAGACTTGAATTTAGTGCCTCTGAATGGTTGCCAACCCTGGAAAACGGGGAATGATAAAATGTGCCGGCGGTGTTACCAGTGGACCGAGACTTTGCCGCATGTTATTAATCACTGTGGCATCCATTCTCATACCTGGCAACTGCGCCACAATGCTATTGTGGAGAGAGTGTTGAAAGCTATCTCTCCCAAAGCTTCCATTCTTTCTGTTAATCAGAACGTGTGTGGCACTACTTTGACGGAAGACATTGTCGCACAAGTAGGCAAGAAAGTGCTTTTAATTGACATCACTTGCCCGTTTGAAGGGGGAACTGCGTTTACAGCGGCTTGGGAGGCAAAGTGTTCTAAGTACGAGCCTCGCATTCCGTTGTATCAAGTTCAAGGCCTTACTGCTTCGGTTGTGCCGTTCCTTGTTGGTGCGTTGCTTTTCAAATTTATTTATTCATTTATTCCCTGGGCCTATACGTATTTTTATCTTAAAAATATGTCTCCCCTCTATTTTTGGATGAGTCTATCCCTTTCTCATTGCTGATGTCCCTCCAGTTGGTTTTTGATGATTAGATATTGATGATTTCATATTAGGTTTTATGAAAGAAGCGCAAGAAGAAATCTTAAAGCTATACGGGAATGGAATCATATCAATTGATTCAACGCATGGGAAAAATAAGTATAATATCCAACTTACTAGTTTAGTTGTCAAAGATGACAATTGGGAAGGTTTTCCGGTGACCTTTTATAGAGTAATCGTCAATGTGAGGCAATTTTAAGATACTTTTTTGATGCTATTAAACTAAGAACAAGAGATATAGCCACTAAAACGTTCATTTCTGATGACAACTTAGCATATTATAATACCTGGAAAACCATTTTCCTGGTTTGTGGCTGGCACGTAACATGTTTGGGGAAAAAATGCATTGAAAATACGAAACCCTCAAAAAGAGTCAGACTTTTAGCATCACTGGATTCTTCATCAAGGAACTTGATGCATTTACGTTTAATGAGTTGTTAACGATACGGGCGTCGCAATGGTTAGAGAATCAAGAAACTTCGACCTTTTGCACAATATTTTATGACACATTACCAAAATTGGCAAATCAATCGGCTGCATGATTTACACAAAACTCAAACATTAATACTAATATGACAATAGAAGGCACAAAGATTTGAAATACAATAGTGATTTGAAAGGAAAATGTGGTGGTCGTTTGGACAAGGCCATATATAGCTTAATGAAATCTTTGCAAGTGAAAATTATGGATAGAATAACTTCATTATAACGAGGAAAATTAACAAAAAAGACTTCTCTTAACAGAAATAAACATAAAATAGCCCAAGATAATATTAACATTTATAAAACAAATGAGAATGAGTGGCTTGTTCCCTCCTTTACATCTCTAGGTGATATGTATACCGTAAAAAAAAATTGGATACTAATTCTAGACATTCCTGTAATTTATTGTGCGACACCTGTCAAATTTGCTTGCATTAATTTCGATGTAGTTGTGCAGATTCCTGCATAAAATATATGTGTAAACATGCTTATATTGTATACAAGTATTACAATATTAACAATATACAAGTATTACAATTTAAATATGTTAAGGAGATGAATGAAATTGAGATTTCACTTTTAAAAGTTCCTTATATTGAGGTTCGAAGTGAGATGCACTGATTCTAAGGAACGAGGCTAAATGCTAGTCTGTCAGTCTACTTTTGAAATAATTCTTTCTAAGGTTCATATTGAAAACACTTGTTCACATATATAACTTATCAGTTTATCGATAATCTAACACCTGCCTCATCTCTATAGACATTGAAAATGCTTTTAACTCCGCCAACTGGCAAATCTTGAAATACAAAATATCTAAACTACGTATTCCAGAATACTTGAAAAGAATGCTCTACAGTTTCCTAGAGGACAGGAAAGTATCTCTGGGAGATGTAGAGCACATACATACAACAAAGGCATTCCACAGGGATCCTGCCTGGATCCAATATTATGGAATATCTTCATAAATGACATCTTGGAGCTGGACCTAGGGCAGGATGCCCACATACAAGCTTTTGCAAAGAAGGTGCCAAATTGATCCCCAGCTCTTTAAAGTTCGGAAACCTTGACGAAAGTCCCAAGTTTGAACCTCCATGGAACAAATCCAAGTTTGAATGGAGGTACATGAAACAAAGGGAAGAAGGTTGCTACATGTACACAGATGGCTTGAAAATGAATGGAAGGCCATAGTGAGTGTGTTCAACAAAACAGAACAACATCATGAAACCCGACGTCTTAGTGAAGACGCGTCCGTCTTCATGGCGGAACTGAAAGCCATTGAAACGGCAATTGTATATGCTACTTCTAACTATTTCTCTTATGCCAAAATTATCACAGACTCCAGGTCGGTCCTGCAAGTCTCAAACAACCCCAATAATGACTATCCACCAATACAACACTTTAAACAACTTCTAAAATGCTCAATTATAAAATTTGACCTCATTTAGACCAAGGCGCATGTTGGAGGTGCAGGAAACGAGCTGGCAGACTCTAATGCCAAACAAGCAACTCTCAAAGAGGACATAGACTTCCACCTTAATTCTACATTCAAATCCATCAAAAAAGCTGCCCACAACGCCATTAAAATAGCCTGGCAACAACAATGGACCACTTCCGTAAAAGGAAGAGCAGTCCATGTGTTATGCCCAAAAGTGAACTTCAATAGGTTGCATGGTAATTACTTCATCAACCAAATAATTACTGGACATGGAGCTATTGCCATCTATTAACAAATTCTTCAGCTCCAATCCAGTCTGCAACTGTGGAAAAGAAGAGGAAGACAGATCATATAATTTTTAAATGTGAACTGTGGAAGGAAATTAGAGGAAAATATTTCCCTAATAACTTTAAGGACAAGTATCTCTTCCAACTCCTGACTAATAAACAGGTCAGAACTGGAATAGAACAAATCATGAAAAAGAAACTGGAAAACTACTAGAGACAATGGACTCATAGTTTTCTTTTTCAGCATTCCTTTTCATATACCCTTATTTTATTCTTGTGTAACCTCCTTAACTACTTACATTGTTTTATATATTCCATTAATCTCTAACTACTTCTATTGTTGTTTACTTTATGTTTTTTTTTTTTAATATCGTGTAAAATGTAACTAAAATTCTCACAGTACTACCCTTTTGTATTTCAACTGTGAATGAAATGTATATACTATGTAAAACTTTTAAATAAACGGCATTTGGTCAGGTCCTGCTTTGGTAGTACAGCATTGCGCCGTTTAGCTGAGACTTGTGCCCGGGGTTAGTTCCGGGTTTCTTTGGTATGGATGCTCGGGGGTTGCTTTGTGACTCCGCTCTGGTTTGGTTCTTCTTATGACCGCCCCCCCGTGTGTCCTTCTCGTTTATTAGTAGAACCAATTAATGAAGAGTAGTACATCATGTTGTTAGGAATTAAAAATGCATTTCATCCATAAGAATGACGCAGTTATGAAACATTGAGAGACACAACTTGCAACTACTTTTTAAAAAAGCTTGCAGTCCTATCTACACAATGCATTCTGCAATCATTCTATGTTTACACACATTTAAAATCCATAACTTTCCTTACAAGACAACATGGACTACATTTCCTATTCATGTGCTTTGAAAATTTATGGTTTTTCTCACAATCAAAACTTTCATAAAAGGAAGGACTATCTTTTATCTTATATGCTTAATAAACATGTTTATTTCAATAAGATATAACCTGAAACTAAATTTAAAAAAAAATTAAATTAAACTTCCAGTTCTTTAAAAAACAAAACAAGTTTACACTTCTGACTACAACAATTATATACTTGCATACATTTAATAACTCATAATTTCTTCTTTCTAACTGTACTCTATTTCATATTAACATGCATTTGCAGTTCATAATTTCTTATATCAATACTCCACAGAATATTAATGTGCATTTTTCTTAGAATAATTACTGCATATCATGTTTATCAATAAGTGAATACAAGAAGGAAAATTTCAATCATAAATAAAAGATAACAAAACAGTTCAAAATTTATAGTGCAAGGGCATTTATGACAACCAAAATAATACTGAATGAATTGATGGCTCTAACAAATTTAAGAGAAAGAATTAATAAAGAGTAGTACATCATGTTGTTAAAAGTTAAAATGCATTTCATCCATAAGAATGACGCAATATGAAACATTGAGAAACACAACTTGCAACTACTTTTTAAAAAAAAGTTTGCAGTACTATCTACACAATGCATTCTGCAATCATCCTATGTTTACACACATTTAAAACCCATAACTTTCCTTACAAGACAACATGGACTACATTTCTATTCATGTGCTTTGAAAATTTATGGTTTTTCTCACAATCAGAAATTTCATAAAAGGAAGGAGTATCTTTTATGCTTAATAAACATGTTTAGTTCAATAAGATATAACCTGAATCTAAATTTAAAAAAATTAAATTAAACTTCCAGTTCTTTAAAAAAAAAAACAAGTTTACACTTCTGACTACAACAATTATATACTTGCATACATTTAATAACTCATAATTTCTTCTTTCAAACTGTTTTATATTAACATGCATTTGTATTTCATAATTTCTTATATCAATACTCCACTGCATATTAATGTGCATTTACTAATCTATTTTCTTAAAATAATTACTACAAATCATATTTATCACTAACAAAACAATTCGAAAGTTCTAGTGCAAGGGCATTTATGACAACCAAAATAAAATAATGGACTATTGATGACTCTTAACAAAGAACTAATTACTGAAGAGTAGTACATTATGTTAATAAAAGTTAAAAATGCATCTCAGCCATAAGAATGACACAGGTATGAAACATTTAGAGACACTAACTTGCAAGTACTTTTTAAAAAAAAATTTCTAATGCTATCTACACAATGCATTCTGCAACAACTTTATGCTTCCAGACATTTAAAACTTTTAATTATTTAAACAATTGGCACTTTTTTTAACATCAATACTCATTTACAACTCAATTTCTTTTTTTTATTTCAATACTAAATAAATTTCATATGAATGCCCATTTATAATTGTAGCTTTTCATTTAACAATTAATGATTTCTGAGAAAAAAAAAAAGTGTATTGGGAAAACAAAAAAAATCATCTTTTTAAATATGTATTCTAAAAATTTTTATCAAAATGGTTAAAAAAATTTTCCACAATGATATTCATGAAAAAAAAAAAAAAAACAAATGGTGTTAAGTGAAAAGTGCATATCACCCATTTAGAATGCAGCAGTTATATGCAACATTGAGAATCATACATTTGCAATTACTTAAAAAATTAATAATTAAGATAGCAATGATTACACAATGCACTTTCACAATTATTCTATATGCAGAACTCATTTTTTTCTGAAATATAATACTCCACATTAATGTGACATAACTTGGAACTACATTAAAATAATTAAATTAAACTTCTAGTTCTTAAAAAAAAAATAACAATAAAATGAAAAAAAAAAAAAAAAAAAAAACAGCAAGTTTTCAATTTTAACTACAACCATTATTTACTTGCATACATTTAATAACTCATAATTTCTTCTATCAAACTGTACTCTATTTTATATTAACATGCATTTGCATTTCATAATTTCTTATATCAATACTCGGCTGCATATTAATGTGCATCTACCTGTCCATTTTCTTACAATAATTACTGTGTATCATTTATCAATAAGTGAATACAAGAAGGGAAATTTCAATCTTGAATAAAGGATAACTCTTAAATTGCTTACTCTTAACTGACTGATTGTAACAAACAGTACTCCACTTTACATTTATATGACATAACTTGAAACTAAATTAAAATAATAATTAAAATTCAATTTTAATTTAGCCGTTATGTTTGCTATATGATTAAACTCAGATATTTTTTTTTTTTTTAAATATGGTGTATGTAATATGGTTATACAATTCATAATTTTTCTCACATTAAAAATTTTTTACAATTAATACTCTGTATTGTATAAGCCTACATTTAAAATTTAAATTTCAAACAATAAATATTCTATACCATAATTAAATCCATCCTTATAATTTTTAAAAGGGAAAATTTGTGAAAATCAACTTTTAATTAGCAAAAGCAGCATAGGGAAAAAACCATGAAAGTAAAGATAACACTGCATGAATTGTGCTCAATTTTAGTTTAATGAATTTTGGAGTAATAGAATTAAAAAAATGCACATCAGCTAATTAGAACGATGCAGTTATGCAATACTGTAAGAAAAAATTATAAATTACTTTTTTTCAAAAAGTATGCAGTTCTGACAGCACAATGCATTCTACAACCATTCTATGCTTAAAAGCATATTCAACTTTATAATTTTTCTTTCATCAGTACACCACTTCACATTTACATGCATTTAAAATGCATAAATTTTCCAGCAATAATTTGATCATATCATATTGACATTCATCAATGGGGAATTACCAAATGAAGTCCCCTGATTACAAAGTTAAGATGTTTTCTAAGTTCTGATTGGAAATTTCTAAGAAATAAACTTCCTAATAACTCCCTAAATCTGTAAAAGAAAACCTGATCAAAAAGTTTGCATCTTTACACACAGGAATTGTAATCAAATGTACATAAATATTAAACTTATCTTTCAAAAATTATGTAAAATATATATGGCAAAAAAAAAAAAAAGGCTAAATACATGAACTTGGATTGTAGAGGAACTAATACAGATACTGAACTAAAAGATAAGTAACGAGATAAAGTTTGAAAAAGTTATGAAGATTGAATATTTGGATTTAATTGTCAGCGAAAATGATATTAAGTTGTGAGACAAATGAAAAGGTTAAATACGGTAAAGACAAAAGAGAATTCAATGGCTAGGACACAAATAATGGACAATAGGAAAGGTACAAAGAAGAATTTGAAGGAGACGCACCAGGTCCAAACAAAAAAGGGAAGACCAAAAACAGATGGATTTATGAAGTGGAAAAGGATCTCAAGAGCCTAAAAGATCACGAAATTGAAAACCAAAAGTTTGAGACTGACTATTTGGAGTCGTATTATTAAGGATGCCATAGTCCACATATTTGTCTCGCATGCCTCTACTAGCAATGATGCTTGCTGGTTCCCACTTAAGAAAAACAAAAGTGTATTTAGACAGGATTTTGCAAGTAAATAATGGGGCTTTTAGACATATAAGAAGGGCATGTATGTAGGACATTGATAATTCCTTATAATAGTGGTTCTCACTTTTTAATTTATTATTAACAATTAATAATGGAATAGCAGGAATTTTTGTCACAGATTCAGCATATAGCACAAACAAAATCATATTTTGACAATATATATATTAATAAATGTAGTAACATGCAATGGATGCTTTTTCAATGCAGGCACTTCTCGCCTGTTGTCATTCTTCACTATAAAGGTGTAGAGTATTATTTGTATTAAGCTTACATAAATACAAATATCTACTATCTTTTTGATCAAATGTCCTATCTCATATTTTTATAGAAAAAAATTAATATAGAAGAATATGCTAGTTTTCACAATCAATCATAAAAACTGCATTAAACAACAATCTTTAATTATATTATTTATTGAATTCCTTTCCTGGATGTTTGAAGCCCAGCCTCTAATTTCTACAAAATGATAAGGTGACTACTGAAGTGGCATGAATATTTATCA
>BPLQ01007749.1:0-334329 GCA_021605075.1 Caerostris darwini
CACACACACACAACACACACAACAACAATAACAATACAAAAATAGGTATGCCAAAATACTCTATGTCATAATACTATGAGTGGTTTTCTGAAGTTTCCAGAGGCAGAAAGAGATACAAAGGCAAAACAAATTTTCACTCTTAATTGTAGCAAAGTCTTCATTATTTAAAACAAATAAAAGATTGAGCAGAAAAAGTTCTTATTTATTAATGTAAAATTATATTTTGTTCCTCGGAGTTTGCTTTGTTTTCAAAAAAAAAAGAAAAACTATTACAACAAAAGAAAATGGTATGTTTATTATTAATGTAAGAAAGAAAATACTCCATGACATTTTTACAGCTCTTGCAATGCTCCTAGTATACAGAGCACAAATTGATTCAATTCCATCTTGGGGAATATTACACCACTCATCAAGCAATGCCCTCCGAAGTTCCGGTTGACGGGCTGTACTCGTCAGCCAAGCATATCCCACACATGCTCTATTGATTCAAGTCCGGTGAGTATGCTGGCCAATCCATACGGGTGATATCCTCCAATTGAAGGCATTCGTCTACAATGTTTGCACGGTGAGGACGGGCGTTGTCATCCATAAACAGAAATTCAGCACCCATGGCGCCCCGAAACAAACGTACATGTTGTTCCAGAATGACATCCCGATAGATGTGGCCTGTCATCGTTACACTCTGAACATGCAGGTCAGTTCTGGAACCAAGAATAATTCCTCCCCCAAACGAGCCATCCTGCACCACCGTAACGGTGTCGTTCAATGGTGTTCTCTTGGTGGTAACGGGTACCTGGCGCTCTCCATATGAAAGTCCGGCGAGAATCAGACTGCAAACTAAACCTGGACTCGTCGGAAAACATCACACCAGACCACTGTTGCGGTGTCCACAATGCATGCCCTCTACTCCAGGTTAATCGCAGGCGACAGTGAGTTGCGGCAAGTGGAACACATCTGACAGGCCTACGAGCATATAGACCAATGTGCCCTAAGCGTTCTGCTTTTGGCGGTAGCTGACGAGAATGATGCTGTGCTCCGTCTCTTTTGGCAGTTAGCAATGTCCCTGATCTGGTGTTGTAAGCGACCTGCTGTAACATCTACTCACATTACCATCATCTTGGAATCGTTAAAGCCTGGAGACGTAAGTTCCTGGGATACTTCCAGCTGGGTCCACATTCCAGTCGCCCGATAATTCTACCACGTAAAAATCATCCAAATGCTTCCTTTGTGCCATAACTATGCGGTTATTGCACTGAAAGACTTTTTAAAGCGCTTGTGAACAATTTTACTTCTTTGCCACCATTCCTTATATACCCTCTCTCTTACACTCTCTCGTCATTGTGACGTACTATCCGCGCCATCTGGTGGTTTCCTGTAATTTGCATATTCTTCTTCAAGATGTGTGTGATAATTCTACAGGTGAAATTTTTATTTTAGAGTTTAATTTCTGTGTGATTCTGAATTATCCTTAATTTATGGACATGAGGGTAAAAGAAAACCATATACTATTATAGAAGACCCACAAATAAACTTGCACACCATAATAAAAAATTTCTAGCAAGATTTTGAAATGCTTATTAATGAATAAAAATAAATACTGTAAAAAAGCGTAATGGTGAAGTTGCTGAATGTTTAGGGAAAATATCAGTAGTGTTACATCACAAAAATAGTAAATTCTCCGATTAACTTGGTGAATCTTCATACATTCATGTGAATAAGAAGAACTATTGAAAAATTTACTGTAAAACGAAACCAAGTTATTGACACCTTTCTCTTTGCAAATTGAATAAATAATCTTTCTAAGTGTAATAAAATAAAAGTTATAACAATTTCAATTTTTTGGCATTCTATGATGTGAGATTTTGGTAAGCGGATGAAAGCTTAACAAACATATTTTAAAAAAATTTATATTTAGTAAATAATACAAATTAAGGAAAGAGACGGAACTATATGGGGCACTGAGATATTCACTGGTTGATATGTAAATTCCTGTACTTGAATCTTTTATATTAATATTTTACTGAATTAACGTTAACAAATTTGAATGGCATGTTAACTGTTGAGATGGATATTATTCCTCACATGTGAGAAACACTTCTACTCAGTTGCATAGAGTGTGTATATATATTATAGAAGGGACTTGATGAGATGCAAGAATTTAAATTTGGGGGGGAGATTATGAATGAAAGACAAATATGTTTCTTGATGTGACAGCAATTGTTGAGAAAACTGAACTGAAAATTATTGAAATTATTGATGATATCAGTATGGAAAGCAAAACCCATCTGTAGCTCTGTAAATGAATTTGTCTTCCATTATTATGTGCAAAGCTCTTTATCCTTCCATATAAGTTTGTATTTCTTGTATTTGTGCGAGAATCACCATCTGTAAAGCGTTTCTGTGAATCTCCGCGTCTATGGTCTAAGAAAGAGATATGGTCTAGAGTTAGCTTCACGAGACTATCCCCGAGTATGATGGCGGGCAAAAGGAATGAGAAAAATTTTACAGTCATCATCTTGTTTTTATTTGTGTGGCAGAGCTATTGAACATTATTTGGTCTAGTCTTGCGGAGTGGATTGATGAACAATAGTGAAGTCGTTATGCGTTGGACTTTCGTAAATGTTTGTCTGCATTCTGCGGATGAATTTGCTAGGTGAAGTCTTTAACATTCCTAATTTATTGAGGGATATGTGGTTTGATATAGTATCTATTATTTAAGTGTAGTGTGTTTATTACTGCTGATATCGGTTTGAAGGGTCGGTTGCTTTAATTTTTGAAGTGCTGATTGCTTAATTTACATTATCGGTTGCTTAGTTTTTTTATGTGTTGGTTGCTTTTGTTTGCAATGTTAATTTCAAGTGAATTAAGGTATTGAGTTTAGAAGGGACTTAGTTTAGTTTGAAAGTTTTTGTTAACTTCTGGAGTGCATTGTTTTGGTGCAATTTTATGAAGTGAATAAACAATGGCTGCTACGTTGAATCTTAATAAGGATGAGCTAATTGAAGTCGCGGAAAAGATGAGTTTAACTATTCCAAACAATGCCAGAAAAATATACTTGATTAACTTCATCGAATCCAGTGATGTCTATAAAAACAAAAAGATTGAGCGCAATCTTATTGTCGATATTTTGAAAGAAAGGAGGGAAAAGAAACTAACGTTTGGTTTGTCGCTCTACGATCTTGTTGTGCACACGAGGGCTAAACAGACCGGGACCTACAGTTTAAAGTGGATTCCGAACCACTACAAACACCCATAGCACCGCCGGGACTTGAACCCGAAACCTGTGATACCGAGCGCTAGGGAAAAGAAACTAAAGAATGAAATAAAATTAGAAATAGAAAAAATAAAGTTAGCCAAACTTGAGAAAGAACTAGAACTTGTGAAAATGAAAAGGGACTCGGCTAACACATTCCAAACTAGCGATAATAAAGAACTGAGTGATGACTTGGAAAGCATAATCAAAAGCATCAGAATACTAACTATCCCAGTGCTATCGAAGACAGAAACCTTCAACCTTATCTTTAATTCATTAGAAAAATGAAAAACATAAATTCTTATAAACTTACTGTGCGAGTGAGTAGGAAACTTGTTTATGTTGAAGAACATGATATTGATAAGTACGATAAGATTAAAACCTTTGTCCTGAAAGAATTCCAACCAAAAGTGCTTAAATCAATTCAAAAATACGCACAAGTTATCTGAAATTTATGTGTAGTTTGCATCAAGAGTGGGTGCAATTTTTGAGTATTATTGAGAGGGATATTGGAATTTAAGGAGTTATGCAAATTAATTATATCCGATTTATTTTATTTAATAATTGAATTTTATTTTATTAAATTTAAATATAAATTTTCAATTATTCCACGTATTTAATGGATAAAAGTACAAGTACAATTCATGTTCCTAAACAAATTCACACATAACTTATTTCTTTGCATACTAAAGCAATAAAGCTTTCTTCAGGGAAAAAAGATAATATGGACGGCGAGGAAAAAAAGAAATATTAAATAACAATTAAAAAAACACATGATGTTTTGTCTCTTAAGGAATGACGGAAAAAAGTTCTCTTTTATGATTCGCTGATTTTCGATTGTTATGGCATTTGGCTCAGAAATTTTGCCATTAAAGTTTTGCTGTGCGTTGGATTCATAATATTAAAAAGAATTTTTTTTTCTCTCAGCATTTTTTTTTTTTTTTTTTTTTTTCATTCCCTCAGAGTTAACCCTTTGTTTCCTTTACTCTGTGGTTGGCGGTATATTTTTTTTACAAATTAATTTATTATAAAATATTCAAATACATAGAGTTACAATTCAGATAGCTATTATTTAAATGTGCTCAGAGGAAAAAAAATCCTCACATTTTATTAATTTTTCATTTATTTTAATTAAAATATTATTTTGTTGCCTTTCTACCTGAAAAGACCTTTTGCTGATTTTATGCCATGGATATAAAAGGCGTACATAACTGGTATGCCAAAAAACAAACGCGGAGTTTGCAAGGTCTTTTAATTTTAAGGAAGAAAATTACCATACTTCTTCCACTTGAAATATTAAAAGAACTCCAAGAATGCCGCGCGACATTCTTGGAGTTTTTTTTTGGCATGGATTTATTTTAAAAACGCTGAAAATTTAAAATTCAGTTTATTCAATTCCTGCTATGTTCCTTTTATGATAACCAAAATTATTCAACGCGATATCTAGTCAAGATGAAGGCGATTCCCCTCAATACTCTAATTACTGGCGAATTTTTGGTAAACGCGGTAAACACGGCCAAAATTGTAATAATAATAATAATAATAAAGGAATCAAACATTGCAGACTCCCCAAATATTTTTCCCATATTAATATTTGACACGAAAAATTCTCAATTTTATAATGGTCTGACAGTTTCAAGTCACTCACTAAATTAAATTATAAGAATATTATTCCTTTTTTATAATCTTATTTTTTAACTAGATATATATTTAGATTATATATGATATAGTAAAGCTTCTAAAAATTTAATTAATAATTAATATACCTATTCTAAACAATTACACAAAATATATGCAACTATATGTAGTATAATGAATATTTCAGCTGATTGTCATACTCGCCAAATAACGTCTTTCATTATATAGTTAAGAATTTAAAGTTGACAGCTTTCTTTAATTTTCCATTGTCTTAATTTTAGTATTAATGCTAGTTAAAACAGATAAGCATAATTTAGTACAAATTTTGTATTATTTATACATATGCATTGAGTTTCTTGCAGGAAAAATATAAATCCAACTTTTCAAAAATTAATTGTTCCAATGAAGAGTTTTGATTTCTACAATTTCTTCAAAAATACACTTTCTAATTTCCAAGGTTAATAATAGTATACAACTTTGAATAATGGTATCAACAATAAACATTGTAATAACCTTTTTAAATCCTCTTTGTCAATAATGCTTAAATATTCTTTAATTTCATATTCATGTTTCTTATTTAAGAGTTTTTTAATTCATAATTTCCCAAATAATATACAGTTAGTTTTCTTATATACTTCCCTTATTGAAATTTCTATGTAAGTAAAAATAAAATAATAATATTGCTTTTTCGTTCTTGTTTACTTTTGCATCAGCACATGAATTAAATGTTTCACAAAATATCCTGGATATTAGATTGTCCCTGTTAAATAATTTTAAAAACTTTAATTTTTCTTCAGATACAAAAAATTGCTAACAAGACACATTGTAATTACTACCGGACATCTTTGATTTTGTTGAAATTGAAGGTCTAATTGAGTTCATTGTTTGACACCTCAAAAAACCCCATAAAAAGTGGGGATTAAGAAATGCAAAGTTTCTGTTATTAGAAACCATCACATTTTTTAGTTAACAAACTGCGAAGGTAAAAAGCAATGAAAATGAATCAAGCATCTTAATCTGTACGAAGCAATGTATCTTAAGCAGTACGAAATATTTCTAAGTAAAGAAAAATCTTCATAAGCGCGAAAAGATTTGAGTCGAAAAATTAATCAGAATTTAAGTTAAACGCGAATGTAAGAAAAGCAAACAAGAAAATTGGGGTTCTGAATAGCTGACATTTTGCTGTCTCAGTTCGTAGTATATGGTAGAAATCCAATTTTACGAGCAAAAAGATTTCATGGAAAAAAAAATGTTAGTGAAGGTAAAATAAATATAAGTAGAATATTTATTGATAATGATCAATATGACTATGATCTATCAAAAATATCTTCTGAGAAGATAAATTTAATTGCATGTTTTGAAATATCGTATATTTATGATAATTAAAAATATATCATATTAAAGGAAAAATTATTTTTTTATAATGAATTTATGTGTGGATAAGAAAATTGATTGTCTAAAATTGTTATTAAACATGCTGTTTTAAAACAATTTAATGAAAATTGTGGAAAGAATCTATAATAATAATAATTATCATTATAATAAATAATTATAATTATTTCTCGAATATCATTTGAGAATTTGGATTATTTAAAAAATGTTAGTGAAGGTAAAATAAATATAAGTAGACTATTTATTGATAATGATCAATATGACTATGATCTATCAAAAATATCTTCTGAGAAGATAAAAAAATGTTTTAATAAATGATAAAAATTTAAAAAATGTTTGCAGTGTTTTAGTACAACAAAACAAGAAATTTGTTTTATCGATATTTATAATAATTTTTTGTTTATAGAATCGATATCAAGGAGAATCGGAAGGACACAGTTTAAGAGTGTGTAAACCGAAAGTTAAAATTCTAAATTCAATTTTTTAAAAATCATTAGAAATGTTTCGTCATTTGGGAAAATGTATAGTGCAGAATGTTCGTTCCAATTTAATATATAATAATAAAGCTTATAGTCCAAGTAAGTATGACAACGTAATACTTGTAGTGTTGTTTGGATATGTGAAATTTTAGATTATGATGAATTCGTTTGCTATTTTGCTTTCAAAATGTCTTTTGTAATGAAATAATGTAATTCCTTGTTAAAATATGTATTTTTTGGAATTTTTATTTCATTTTAGTCTCTGGATATTTGCATTTTAGGATTAATTATTTATTTTTTTGTGGATATACGAGAATTAAAATTAGACGATTACATCTGTTTTTCAATTAATCATTAATTCTATCAATAAATATCATATTTTGGTTTGGAATTACATACTACTATATCTTTTAATGGTAAGTGAAATAAATTTCTAAAGACGTTATTTTAAATTCATTTTCACATTACTCTTAATTATAATTTACACTAATGTAATTACATTTAAAGATAATATACCTTTTGCAACCCATAAAAAGTATTCTTTCTACACTCACAAAAAAATAATTTTTTTTTTTTTTTCCCCATTATGCTTATGGTCTTACTTTGTATAGTAAATTATACTTCAAGAAATACTTTGTATAGTAACTGGCACTTCAAGAAATAATTAATGGTTTAAAATATGCTGAATGTATTTAAACACACTATGCTCTGGAAAATATGCTAAATTCTTCATTTTTTTGTATAATATGCTAAATCACTGTAAAGTAGTAAATTCATAATTTGCCAAATTGATATTTTCTGCATGCTTTGAGAAATATGCTAAATTCATTTTTTGTTATCTTATTGTATGTTTTAATTTTGTTAAATTTTATTATTTGAAGAGTAAAATCATTAAAATTCATATTTATGACAAGAAACATTTTTATCACATAAAATTAAATATGAGCTTTCTGTTTTTAATTCTACAGCTGTTTCTGCTTTGAGATACTCTTCGAAGAAAGAAGAAACAGACGAAGAATTTGATGCTCGTTATGAAGCCTATTTCAACCGACCAGACATTGATGAATGGGAGATCCGTAAAGCTATGAATGATCTGCAAGGCATGGATTTAGTTCCAGAGCCCAAAATTATCATAGCTGCCTTGAAAGCTTGTAGAAGGCTAAATGATTATGCACTGGCTGTAAGGTTTTTAGAGGGAGTAAAGGTAAAGTTCTTTGTTCTTTCATTTATATTTGATAGTGATTTTATTGACTATTATATTGACCATTATAATATAGAATTTTATTAAAGAGCATAGAATGTTTATTACATTGGATATGTTGTCCTGCTATATCTTCCTGTCTTAACTGATGATAAATTTGTTACATAGTCCTTTCTACCTCAAAGTTTTTGAAATTTCAGTTATCCTGTGTCAGATTTTTTTGAAAAAACCTTCAAACATTACTGGAATACAGTGAAATATTCTAAAATGTTCTTCTGATAAGTGTATTGAGAAGTTTTAAGAATGTTTAATAATATGGTTCTAATTAATTCCTCTCTTCATACATTTAAAACTTTTCTCTTTAAAATTTGAAAATGTAGTAAAAATTAAGTATCTCTTATTATTTAAACAATTGATAGCCTTGATTTGAAAATTTGAGCTCTTCATGCTACTGTTAGTGATGGTGGCTAGGACTGCTGGTTGTTAGACATCATGAGTTGGCAACTTGTAGAATTTAATAATAAAGAAATACTATAATTTTTTCTTCTTGCTTTCGATATGCATTCCCTTGAAGTCTATATATTCCTAAGCACTTTCATAGAACTTTTTGATTAATCTTTTGAAGCATTATTTTATTGTGGTTGTATTTTTCTGAATCTCTTCAATCTTACTAAATTTAAGATCTTTGTCGTGAAATTAGTTTAAGGAACAAAAAGTCACCTGGAGTTGTTAAATCTAGATTATATATGAGAAGAGATTAGTTACACCTTTGTTTGCCAGAAATTGCTGAAAAGGAATGGAATTCGGTGTAGATGCTTTGTAAGTGCAGTGGAAGGCAATAATTCATGCTTTTATGCTTGATTCTCTTCATATGTTTGTCTATTACTATTTTTATAGAAGCTAAAAATCTTTGTCTATTCATCAAAAACAAATTCTATTGAATTATTCCCAATATAAAAATATCATTGATATAGTCTGTACGTGAGACTTCTGAAGTATTAGTTTTTATGAAGGCAGTGAATCTTCTATTACTTAAGCAGATGATTATTATTTTGTGTCCAGATTTTCATTGCCAGTCATAATTTGTTTGAAAAAGTAGAATTGCTACCTGCTATTTGTAAAAACTTTTTACTGTTCTTTGCTGAAATTCTTAACAGTAAATGTTAATTGTATAAAGGCAAACGATTAATTAAAAATGATTTTCTTTGCCTTGCAGATGATATTTTAAAAATAAGTAAAAATATATTTCTTAATAACTACTATGGTATATTAAATTTTCTGGGATCAGTTATAAAAAAGTAGACCAAAAATTTTGTAGATTCACATTTTATAGATGTATTGATTTATTTGATTCAATGTATTGGTATGTTAATTGGACTGAAAATTTTTTTGACTGTGACAGAAATAAAGCAAAGCAATTTTAATTTTACGATTTTTCTTTTCAATAGCATTTTATCTCTGAATTAATTACAGCTTTCCTCTTGCGATTTGCATGCATCACATGATTGATGATTTTTAGGATGCAGGGTTGGAAAATCTGTACCAAATTACTCTAAAATACATCTCTTGCTACAAAAACAGCAAATTTCACATTTCTGTACTGAAAATGAGATATTTCCTGTATCTTGATGTAGTAACCCTGGAAAAATTGCCAAATATGAATGAGTCAATCCCAGGCCATTGGCCAATTGTTTAGCACTCTGGCCTTTGGTATCACAGGCTTCAGGTTCGGAATTCACGTCCCGATCTAAATAGCTTAAAGTGTGTAAAAAATAACCATAGAGTAACAAATCAGCCTTTGCTAAAAGTCTGCTTTAGAGGAGAAAAGAATTAACTAGTTGTTCATTAATGTAATTCATTCGTTTATTATATATAATTGTTCATTTCTCCTTGTGCATGATATATTGCTTTTTTATCATATTTTGTATTTTTTCAAAAATTGGATATAATATAGATTCCAGATTTAATTTTGAAATGAAAAATCACTACTTTTGCTTTTATAAATAGAAAGAACTTCTAGTAAAACATATAAACAATTTTTTTACTCAATCAGAACTCGTATACTATTTGATAGTTTTAAAGGTATCTTTAATATATCTAAAATAATTCATATTTCAATTAAATAACATATTTAATGTGAAAATAGCATGCCAAATTAAAATTCAAAGAAAAATGTAATATACTTTTTCTATTAAATAATTTAATAAACTTATTCTTATAAGAAATCCATTAATAAATGATACAATAATTCAATTAAAAATATTGAAAGCTGCAAGGATTAAGAATTGATTCAATGTTAAAAAATATTTAAAAAAAAAGTATATTAATAAATTTAAAAAATATAAAATATATTAATAAATACATTCATTTCTGAAATGCATTAAATTTAGTAATGGATGTATTCATTAATATACCTTAAATAAAAAAATATTCTATAATTTTACACATTCATTAAATATAATTTTTAATGTTCTATTCTAATTCTTATTTTTTTCTTGAATTTAATGTATTTATCAATAAATTAATTTTGTATTGAATTTCCAATACCATATGAAATGATTGAGTTTAATTTAATTGCTGTACAAATCATACAACTTTTATTTCATACAAATTATATGATTGCTAAATAGCATGAAATTAGTATATGCCTTGCAATCTGAAAATGAACTGCTACAAAGATCATTTTTCACCCCTGAGGATGTGATAGGCATCTTTGCTAATGTAAATTATAAGAAAATCTAAAAATAAAATCTGTGCAAATGTTTTAGCAAGATATGTACTGCTTTCTTGGTATAGATTTTAATATTATATATTTTCGAGCCAAATATCTATTAGCTTTTTGTATAAATTGCAATACTAGAATTTAATTTTGTCATTTACTTACATTTTAATTTCTATTTTTCATGAAACATTTTAAAGCATTCACTATAAATATGAAAATATACTAAATTATTTTTTCATAAATGTCTATTTTAAATCATTGAAATTAAAACAAGCATAGTCCGTATAATTACTAATTGTAATGTGATAGAATATACCTATTCATACTAAAAAGACATAACAATTGCAAAATTAACTTTTCTAAAATTGTTAAATATGTACTAAATGATTTCATTATCTTTAATTCAGTACTTTTACTTTTTAAAATACTTTTATTCAGCAGATAGATGACCTTTTGTTATGTGGTTTCAATAAATATTCTTACTTTGTTAATTTTACGTTAAGAAAAAACCTGGGTTTAGAAAAGATAATTGTTCAACCTATTATGTAATCTCAATTTTAATTTCTGAAGCTGTTAAATATTTGTATTGTTTTAAAAACACATTGTTATTAAATACTGTTTTTAAATTGTCTGGTTTAAGTAAATATTATTTTACATTTACTCTATATATTATAAAACATTGCTTATACAATAAAAATTAGACTGATTAAACGGTTATATTACCTGAATATGCACAAACGAAGTGATTTCAAATGGGGGAAAAATTAATAAGTATTGGATATATAACTGATAAAATTACAAAAATATGAAAGACACACAGACAGAAATATCTTGTTTTAAAAAAATCATGAAATAAAAAAGATATTTTTTTAATTATTGTTTATTAACCAATCTTATTATCACTCATTAGGGATCAAATTTGGTATTTTTTTTTTTTTTTTTTTTTTTTCTCATTTGTTATTTTTATGTGATCTGTTGTAACACTTCATTTATCTTATTTTAGTTGCAACAATTAACATCTTGCTATTTATTGCAGGACAAGTGTGGTTCTCGTGTAAAGGAAATTTATCCTTACATCCTTCAGGAAATTCGACCTACCTTGGATCAATTGGGTGTTTTAACACCAGAAGAAATGGGTTATGACAAACCTGAACTGTGTATGCCTAATGTATTTGAGAAACCTATGTTCAGGTAAATTTCTGTGGACTCAAGAGTCCATTCTTTTAGTCCAATTTTACAAATTCCATTAATATTTTCATGTAACAACATTAACCTATGTAAATGAAACTAGATCATGTATAGATATCAAAATCCTAAAAGAGAACTTTTATTTATATGGTTAAATGTTTTGCCTTTTAATGGAATTTGTTAAAGCGTGGTTCATTACACTTTAATCAGGATAGCAATGTGTTACTCTTTAATGAGGGGAGGGTGCATTCTTAAATACTTGCCCTCAAATCCTCCCTAAGTATATAAATATTATCCACTCAATGCCAATTCCTGTTTGATTATTTAATTATACAATGTACAGTATGAAGTTCAATTAATTGTGATAACTGCAATGATTACTGAAGTACCAATGTTTTATTATTCAAAATAAATTTTTTAGGCCACCCTTAATTTTTTAATATGTCTACGCTTTCAAAAAATCTATTTTTAGCCTACTAAAAAAAAAAGTGTTAACTTTTCTTTAAATAACATAGAAATCCTCTCAATTTTTGTTTCTTTAATGCAAAGTATTATTTGATTTAAACTGACTTTTTATAAAAATTCAAAATAACTTAAATCTTTTGATATATGAACTGAACTAGTAAAATATGCATTGCATTTTATGTATATATATCTATATTTCTTATTTATAGGAAGAGATCATGAATTTAGATATTCCAGTAAGAAATGTGCTGTCAACTAGCTGTAAAGAATTAGTTGTTTTAAATCAAGGTAATTTGTAATGCAAAAAAAAAAAAAAAAAAAAATGAAGATATATACAAGAGCGCTATTATTTCAAATAAAAACAAAAATATTGTGGATTTTTTTTTTTCATTTGTATTTCAAAATAAACAGGTACGAATTTTTTAATTGATGAATTCAAGTCATTCTTCCATAACTGTAATGTGAACATTCAGATGCTATGTTTTAGAGCACCCCCACAAATTGCAATGAAAAAACAATACTCATCATATTGATATTTATGTGTACAGTATAAATTTATAATTAAATTGAAATATATTCAAACCTGCATTCTTCAATTATCATGATTTTACTGTTCTGATGTAAAAAAAAAAAAAAATGTTATTAAATTACCATACTTAAACATGTTCCTTGATAATTAAGAATATAATTTCTACTATATTAAAAGAACAGGAACATTTGTATGCATGCTATTATATTTTTAACTTGAAATAGTCATTGTAATTATAATATTTTTCAAGGGAAGAATTCAGTATTACACAAATAACCAGTGTATATTCTGTAAAAATATATAAACGATAAAAAAATGTATTTTTTTCTTTTAGCATTTCAGGATAAAAGGCATATTTTAATGAATCTCTACAGTGAACAATTAAATGACAATCCAAGCAAACATTTTTATAGTTAAGATATATATATAGTATTCATATTGTTTGCAGCTTTAAAAGTGGGACAACAATATATTAATTTTATAACTAAAAACCTTCCTACAATTCTCTTTAATAGGTTTTATAATTTATCATTAACATGTTATATATATTTCATAAAATCAACATAATATATTAAAATAGCTTAATTTTTTTTTTCGATAAAGTTTTAAAAATACAAACACTTCAGTTAAAATCAAAGGAATTAACAATACTGTTTTAGAAACTGCAATGATTTTAAGGATGTTCTTTCATAATATACACATTAAATGAAACTGTAAGAAATGTATTTAAAAAAATATAAAAAGGAATTTAATTTTCATTTATAGTTTTAACTACTAATAATATGTACCGTAAATATTCTGAATTGTATCACCGATAATCCCAAGATTATTTCTAACACCAAAATTAATAACTATACAAATTATATGTACATATCAGTAATGAAAAAAATTTGTGTATACATATTAATCTTTCACAGAAAGTTTTTCTGTAACATTGCTTTCGATGTCTTTATGTTGTTTTAATCTTTGATGCTCGGCTATCATTTCCGATTGCCTCACTCTAGTGTAAGCGGCAGAACCCAACAGAACTATGGAATTGCTCGTCCACCAAAGTGGAGACTTTTCTTCATTGAACCACATCACTGCAACAACTGTCTGTGCACATGCCTTTGCTGTTCCACTAATATTGTGTGTCAGAGGTGAAGTTACCTGAAATATAATTTAAATATAGTACTACCACCAATTGCATTCAAAAAGACTGCTGTCATGGGAAAAAATTTTAACTATACAATATTGAAAAAAAATTGTAAACTGACTTTATACTTTTTTTGCAAAGCAGCTTTACACCATATAATTGACCTTAACAAGTAATTTAGACATTTTAAATATGTTCATATAGAAAAAAATTGAATTATTATATCAGTAACTAGTGACTAATGAAAATTTGAAAGACGAAGTGAATTGAATTATCATGCAACTGCTTCTTAGACTTTTTTTTTTAAATATTAAACTTCATATATATACACACACCAGAATGATGATATATTTGAATATCTTAAATTACCTAATATGATCTTTAGACCTCATAATTTATATACCTTAATTTGAAGACCGGTAACATAACCAATTGCAAATCCAAATGTGCCTCCAATAGTCATCAGAGTCCAAAAGTAAGAATCTGTTAATAATTCAAAGTCAAAAATACTAGACATCTCACCAAAGATAATCATGAGAGGGATAAATAAGACGATTGCATTAATATTATTGTAGAAAGTTAATGCCCAAATGCTTCCATCAACAACTGGTAAAATCTTCTTCATATAAATGGAATACAGCGAGACAAAAAAGCTGGCAGAAACCCCATATAAAACACCCTTTATTGAGAGAGAACCTAGAAAAAAATAAATAATTCAGATTATGCAGTTAAAGTAAAATTATCCCAACATTGATTAAAATGTGTAATTTAATAAACTTGCTAGAAAATTAATTTTTCATATCGAATTAATGAATATATTAGGGGTGAAAAACCAGTGCCAAATATGAATGAGCAAAGTCTGAAGATTGGCTCATTCATATTTGGCACTGGTTTTTCACCACTAGAAGGGGTAAGAGTTCTGCTTTTATGATGTTTTTGACGGAAATGGGATTTATTGGTTACATTAACAACAATGGTCATGCTTTTCTTGCTGTTTTCATATTAGTGATGGGCATTTGAATCAGTTTAATGATTCAGAATTTTTTTTTTAAATGTCTCATCAAAAGATTTGCTCTATATTGTAGTACCATCTTAATAGTAATAAATAGGATAAATAATTTCTGAATATATCCCGCTATAAATGTTTCTACAATAAATTAATCATAAATATATTTTAAATAATTGTATTAAATTTAAATTAATTTCAAATTTTTTTGATATTTTACATTTGTAAATTCTTTTACCACCAATTCCATTTCCTGCCATAATTTTTTTTTTTTTTAATTTCTAAAAATTGCTGAATTTTTCTCTACAACTAATATATTTTATTTGCACATTTTTTATTTATCCTTAAATATTCAAATTTTACAATAATCTTATTTTTAATAAAATGTTACAAATTATCTGCAATCTTGATTTGAAGGATTGAAGAAATCCTTTATCCACAGAAAATCTACCATTATGCTACATATAGAATAATGAAAATTTCAAAAATAAGATTTGTTGAATAATATTTAAAAACAAGTTTATGACATTTACGTGGATTCATCATTTACCTACACTTAATTATTCATTCTCTATGTATAAGCATTGTTTTTTTTTATGGTATATTTTGTATTTTTTCAGAAATTGGATACATATAAAACAAAAAAACATTACTTTTGATAATACAGATAGCAATAACTTCTAATAAACACTTAACCGTTTTATCTCTACTTAACAATACATTTAAAATAATTCATATTTTAATTAAGTAACATATTTAATATCAAAATAGCATGACAAAACAAAATTCAGAGAAAAATTTAATGTATTTTTCCTAATCATATTTTTATAAGAAATCCATTAAAATTAGTACAATATTTCCATTAAAAATATTCAAAGCTGCAAGAAGGATAAAGAAAAATTGTGTTCTATATTAAAAAAAATACAAAATGAATTAATACGTTTATTACTGAAATGTATTCAATTCAATAATGGATGTATTTATTAATATACATTAAATAAATAAAAAATATTCTATTATCTATACATAAAATAAAAAATAATTTTTAACATTCTATTCTAATTCTAATTGTCTTCTTGAAATTTATGTATATATCAATAAATTAGTTTCGATTTGAATGTCTGATATAAGAAATGATTAAGTTTAATTTAGTTTCGATACAAATCATGCAACTTTATTTCATGTCAATCTGATGCTACATAGTATAAAATTAATTAGTTTATGACTTGAAATTAAAACTGTTAATGTAAAAATATGCTGCTAAGAAAGCACTTAAAGCTGCTACAAAAATCATTTTTTGATTTTTCCACCCTAATATATATATATATATATATATAACCACACTTATATAAAGGAAACAATTTCTTGGATTCTAATGAATTTCATCAATTAATTTATTATAACTTTTTTAAAAATAAAAATACAGAAATATATATAAAAAAAAAAAATGCTAAAATATTTATTCTTACCTGTTGTCCCTTCTTCATTCACTCCTAGAGCAAAACCAGATATGATAAAAATGCAACACATAATGGATTTGAAAGACACACTTTGATGTAAAACAGTGAATGTCAATATCTGGAAAAAAAAAAAATTTGAAGATGACTTGATTTTTGTAAATAATACTATAATTTTAAGTAGTTAAAATATTCAATAGTCTCACTTCTTAAAATTGTTTAATACAGTGTATTATACCATGACTTACAAATTACCAACAATACTAGAGAATTTGAAAAAATTTCTCAAAACAGAACATATCTGTAATACTGCAAAAGAATTGAGAGATCTTGATACAGCTAGATGAGAATATTTAAAAGGAAGCTCTCTTCTCATTCAACATTTTTTAATTTAAATTAGCTAGTGTAAAATTGAAAATTTATTAGAATTTGGTTTGTAGAATATTTAACTTATTTTCTTTCAATATTTTTTTTTCTTTATACAATAAATGTGGGCTAAATACAATAAAAACATGGGCTAAAAATTTCACTTTTTAAAGAAATGTCAATTTTTTTTTTGTACAATTTAATTTATAAAGTAATTTTTACAAGATGTTTAATCCTCAAAAATAATATATTATTTGACAAAATAAAGTTTAAGAACATTTTTAAAAAAATGCCGATAATATTACATAAAAAAGAAAGTCTCTATTTAATGGTGAATAATAGCGATGAAGGAAGAACATTATGCTATTTTAATATGTAATAATCTTGATTTATTAATAGAATAAATATATTTTTCTTAGTTATAAAATATAGATTCCAAGGACTTAATTCCATTAAAATAAACTTTTTTTATTTTGTATAATACAAAATTACTTAGCCAGTGTATTTAGAAACAAGAATTATGTTATTGAATAAAGATAACATTTTAAATGAGAGGAGAAAAAAAAAAAGTTTTTTAACTAAATAATAATTCATAAAACATTTTAAAAGACAAAATAAGCACAGATTTTTTAACTTACCACATTAAAAACTGTTGTTAATGATCTTCCTATGTAGTAGAAAGGAACACCAACAAATTTAAGGCACAAATTATTAAAAGTAATCATTGCCACAAATATAAGAGAAAGTGGAAGAACCTAAAACAATGAATTGATTTTAGTTATTTATAAAATCAATTAACAATACAAAATACAGTTTTCTCATAGTTTTTAATATTAAAAAATGCTAAAAACTATGAGAAAATTAAATACATGAAATAGAAATAATTTAGTTATTAAAAGGAAATTAAATCACAAAAACTTTGATTTATTTTAAGATTATCTAAATTTATTTAATTCTTGAGAAACACACCATTTAGAAGTCAAACATATTCTTAAAATTATAAAAATATTTCATTTAATAACATGTTATAAAACTAAGAACAAAAAGTAAATGTTTTAAACAAACAAAAAATAATCAATATAACCTCTTTTCTGCATAAAGCATTTTGATAGGAATTTTTATTTTTAGATTCAATACCAGTTAACTGCAATTAGTAGGCATATTTTACTCTGTGAAATATGCAAATATATATAAATTTTTTTGAAAAACAAAAATAAAAAAAGCACTCATCATCTAATCATCTTACAATTTCATATCATATTCCTTTATGCTAAGTATGTAAATGATATTTTCATGGCCAATACATGTTTGATAATACCCAAGGTGTGATGGTCAAGTTGCTAGCGCCCCGGCAAACGGTACTACAGGTTTTAGGTTTTAATCCCCGCAGTGCCATGGATGTTTGTAGTGGTTTGGAATTCACTTCAAACTGTAGGTCCTAGTCTAATTGGCCCTCATGTAATACAAATGACTGTAGAGTGACAAACTGCAGGTGAGCTGTGTGTAGGGGTAATAGCTTTATCCTCAAAATTTTTTTCTCTTGTTAAGAAATCCTAGTCAGAAAAAAACAATACATATCTAATCGAGACGACTTGCAAATTAGCGTTAGCTAGGTGTGACTGTAACATTTAAGAAAAATTACAACCAACATTTTATAAAATAGATAACTTTTTTTATTGTTGGATTTGTAGTTCTAAGAGGCACAACCAATAATGATGCTGTCAAAGATCTTACAGCCAAATGGATTTCACATGAGGTCTCATGTTTGGGATGAGTGAAGCTGACTAATTATATTAAGTAATAGGTTACAAGCTCCACCATATGCATTACTCCTTGCTGCAATCATTGCAAGGAATTCATCGCCAGAATGAAGGGACCAAAAGGCTATTGACATGAATGTAAGGCAAGATAGAATAATTGTTGACATAACTGAATTATACCTAATTATATGTTGTCCACAATCAAATTTGTTAATCTTCAATACAATCTGTAGTTCCCTTATACCATATCACCGCATTTAGCTGCGGCATTATGCTCACAGGGGTCTTTAAAATATCTGCCTTTTTTCCCACAATTGTTCGAAGTGGTGTCATATCCTATCATCATGCCTACTAGCAGATTGGTATTGTAGTATTCAGTGATGAATTCTACATCAGTCTAAAAACTATTGATCATTGAACCCATGTGTGGAGGTACTAAATCTAGTAGTTCCAATCAGCCTTTATTTTATAGGTACACAGCCCTTGGTGTAAGTGCTATTTCAAATCACGGGTTACCTTATATACAACTTAGCATCCGAATGATAAGTTGCTTGGATCCTGTGACCAGTGTTACCCTTCATAGCATACCATCCAGGGTTATTTTTAAGCAAGAAAATGATATACCTTATAAACAAAGCTTGAGGAATGCCTGACAGAATGTATCTAATAGGTTTTACTAATGACTGATTTCAATATTCATTTATAAGTGCTATCTCCGGAACATTCATGTGCAATGGTCAACACCATTGGTTTTTTTCAGCTTTGAATTTTTAAACATTTCATTACTTGTATATAGAATTTATGCATGGATTTCAATCAAAATAGTCATGCTCTTTATGTTGCTTTGTTATGAATAGTATGTGTACTGGTCAGTCAAAACTACCTGTACATTATGGAAGTAATTTTGTCCACAAGTCAATTAAATGGTACAGGGTGGCCTTGAAATGATAGATAAATGTCTGTGCTACATTAAGCAATAATTCAAGTTATTACCACTAGAGAAAAATGATCAGACTTCAACAAAAGGCAGACCACAACGACCATAAGACTGCATAACAGGCATTTCAGAAATTAAGTCTTATCAATTGATTATAATATACACTCAAGAGCCAAAACATTATGACCACCTGTCAATAACGAGTTGGCCCACCTTTGGCATGCAACACAGCTTCAACTCCCCTTGGCATGGATTAATACCACCACTTAATACTAGTTAAATACCACTTCCACCTGATCACGTGCCTTCCATGTCATCCAGGCGAGTTCATTGCAAAATGTAGGGGAGGTCATAATGTTTTGGCTCTTGAGTGTATAATAGTTAACACGTATCAAAGGTTAAATATCTATTTGAAGACAAATTACTCACTGGACAAGGGCTTTGCAATTTTTTATTTTTTTGTAGAGAAATACACTATAAGCGATCAATACCAGTAGATTTCATAGTGTTGATAGAATAAATATGTTCTAGTCCCACAAAATTTTTCTAACACAGTCTATTGGATTATGAAGTCTCATTAATATGCTTCTATGATAACAGTGAGGTTCATTAAAAAATTAAATTGGGTTAAATGCATAAAGTAAACTTATTTTTCCTTTACAGTATGTAAATAAGCAAAAACTCATGCAATGTTGGTTAATTAAAAGCATGTAACAACGAGTATAAACCTCAATATTGCAACCAATGAATTTATAAAGCATTTGGTCAACTTCTGGCACAATCACAGTAAACTGATGACATCTAGTTGAAGGCATAGGTGCCTTTTAAGGTTTTCCCAAAGTTGAAGATATTAGACAGATAATAGACTGATATATATATATATATATATAAAGAAAGAAAAATAAAAGTTTATATATGCTAAAATTTTTATAAACATATAAATAATACTTACTTGCCGCAAGATGCTAATATTAATTTTTATTGAGGGGAAAGATATCAAAGATGGGACAATTGATGCTAGAAAACTCAAGACTGCACATAGTACAACTGTAACAATACATTGAAAGCAAGTTACAAATAGAGGGGCATTTATCTAGAATAGAAAAGTACCCAAATTAATAATCATGAATGTCATAAATATATAATTAAAAGCAGCATCTAACTTTAAATATAATATTAAATTTGAAAAAATGTAAAATCTATACCACCAAAAATTTTTTTATACAAATCAAATAAAGCATATAAAATTGAATACATATATGTGCATGCATATGTTTATAAAATGAAATTAAACTTTTTGCTTTTCAAATTTGCTCCTCTTCTAATTAGAATTTTTATTCATAAATACATGTACATCTAATAATGCATGTAATTATATATATCTATGTAAATGTAAATGTAAAATGTAAATAAACTTGCAAATATATATGACAACACATGTAAGGGTAAATATCATACTATATACATTCTGTGCAAAAAGTATCCACAATTTATAATTTTAAATACTCATACAAGAGATACTGTTGCATTATTATTTTTTTTTTCATGTTGGTAGCACTGTATTGAGACTAAGTTATCACACAGAATTTAAGCACAATCTGTCACTTAGTGTGTTAACAGCAGCTATTTTATTAATCAAACATTTTAAACACTCTGTGATTTTTTCACTGGAAAAATAATTGAAGAAAAAGTTTCTCTTAAATTTTGTGTTCCTAAGACTAAAAATGTTGCAGAAGACATGCAATGAATTGCACATGTCAAAAGCTGAGAAATGATAGTTTATTTGCTTTGTTCTGGTGGACTTTCAATGTTGCCATCAAAGGAAACATTGACAAAATCAAAAGTTGGCGGTCAAAAATTGGCATATTAGTCTTAGAGAGTTGGCAAGAAGTGAACATATCTTTTAAATCTGTTTATAACATTATAACTGATAATTTTAGCATGAAATATGTTGCTGCATGACTGCTTTTTGAAAGAGCTAAATTTTGTTCAAAAAGAGCATCGAAAGCAGGATGCTGAAAGATGGGAAAAACTGTTAATTTTCATCAACAATATTAACCATTAATGCTAACTACTCAATTTTAACTATGCTTACTTATAAGAAGTTAAAAGTGTGAGAGTTGTATTTATTCATAATTAAATTCAGTGCAACTCTTTAACAATCTGTTCCTCTCAAAGAGTTTTTTTAACAGGCATTAAAATCAACTGCTAATATCAAATTCTTGCTATCTGAAGAATTGAATTGACAAGCATTGAATTCAAACTAGTGCCAAGGCAGTGAAAGATTATTAACTGTTGAATTCAATTCGTGGGGGAGAAAAAGAAAGGGGGGAAAAGATCTCCTAATACCCTATTGCATATACATCAAATACCACTGCTAAAAGCAACCGTATTTTGAATGTTTTATTTAACAATTCCAGATACTTTTTACAAATAATGTATAAGTGTATTTTTATAAATATATATGCATGCATATTTACATGTACAAAAGTAGTGAAAATTGTTAGGAAATGTACACTAATTGAGTATACTATTTTTCATGCAAATTATATGAAATTGTAAGTTACAAATATAACTTTGTATGAAATATAACAATACTTATTACATCAAACTATTCTTATTACATAAAAAGTTATAGTTATATCCAGACAAAAAGGAATTGTAACTCTCTGATGTAAATAAGGGTGATTTCTTAAACTGTACAGTAGAAAGAATTGATATAGAAAACAATTGAGTTTTTATTGCCTTTTAATATTATATTAAGTGTAAACTCTTATATTTTTTTACCAGCATTAAGAGTAAAATTTTGATTGAGCTGATTACTATAATATCTGTGATGCATATCTTTTGATTTTGAGAAGAATTTTAGGTCATTGTCATTTTGAGAATAAAATTTATGGCCAAAAAACATGAAATCAGAAAGTAATACTTGTTGTAAATGTCCTTACATCATCATTCACTTTATTCTGTAAAGATTGCTAATTGGAATTCTCCGAAACACACCAAGGTCATTACAGTACTTCTATTTATTAAAGAGCATACAACATTTACAATGCTAGATAACATCACCTGCAAACCAATGTACGAAGACATTTCTCCTTCAAAATTTGATTTAATTTTAGAAAATGCTTTTTTACAGATTTCATTCATTAAATCCTAGTAGGTACTTGTTCATTATTATTCATTGCTTGGCAATGTTATGAATTCCAATCAAGCATACTGATAGGTACTTAAAAATATAGGTTTTAATTAGATTTTAGATTTCTGGAAACATAATTGTCTTGCAACATTGAAAACTTTATAATAGAAATGTGTACAATTTTAAAAATGGTATTTATATACACAAATGGTACTTATATACAAAATAAGTTTAATAGTTTAATAAATAACAAAATATAATTTTTTATTAACTTGCATCCTAATGATTTATAAATTTCTGAAGCTTTAAAATTCAAATTAAACATTAACTAAAAGAAATAAAACAAATTTCTAATGAACTAAATATTTAATTAAAGATCTATTAAAAGTTCTCTATGGAAAAGATAAATAATCATATTAGTAAATTATTAATAAAACTATATTTTTGGAGACCAGTTAAACAAAATATTATTTAATTTCAGAAAATTACAGAATTGTAACTCTAAATACTTTAGTTCATAAATTAAAGATATATCAATACAAATTTTTTTTCATTTATTAAAAATTACTATAAAATAGATTAAAATAGCTCCAAGGAAAAAAAAAATATACCTTAAAGTGATCACTGCTCAGCAAATATTTATTCACAAATACTAAAGATATGGAAACAAACCTGCAAAGAATAAAATTCCATTACTTAGTTTGGTAACTATATACAAAATCATAAAAAAAGAACAGAAAAAAAAAAATGAAATTAACAATAATTTAGAATTTCTATATCTTAAAAGAACTAATCTATTCTTAGATATAATAACATTATCAATCTATAATATAACATAGATATTACATATTATGTAAATTATGATATAATAACTTATACAATAACATTATACAATGAAACAAGAAATTTCTATAATAATAATGGCTCCAACTATGGCAACAGGCTTTATACAAAATACCCAAAAATCTCTATGTGATGACTGAAATTGAGCACTTTCTATACATTAAGCACATTCCCCGTGCAGTTGGAATTATCTTTAAAACCCTATAGAAAGTTGCCGCTATTGCAAGCTTAACTATAAACATATTTGTTTGAAACTTTTGACTTCTCAAAACCAACCATAATGTGACTTATTCCTCTTAATACTATTATTGAAAGCTTTTATCTAGGCATGACAATCAATAAATATTCCATTCAAATGGCATGAATACTGTAGCGTGTATAAGTAAAAAACTTTATGAGCTAAAACTTCACATTTCAATTTGCTAAAAATGAATTCATATAGCATATATCTCATTTCAAAACGTATAAAAAAAAGCATATTTATTGCTCAATATTCACAGCAAAATGAACATCCTTCTTCAGGTAGACAGCAAAGCAGGAATTTGGATGATCATCCAAAGCCACAATCACCTCAATTGCAAGTAACATCAAAATTTTTAGAACTACGTCAGATTTTCATAAATTATGAGTGAAACAAATTAAATCTCCCCTTCTTTGCAAAGGAGTAAAAAGCTTCACAAGTGAAAAGGTAATGAATTAATACATTATGTTGATGTTCTGATTTGAAGGGAATGGATTAATATGTCCTGTACATCACTTCATGGGGCTTTGGTTTGTCGCTCTAGGATCTTCTTTTGCACACAAGAGCTAAACAGACCGGGATTTACAGTTTAAAGTGGATTCTGAATCACTGACAAACATTTATGCCACTGCCAGGATTCAAAACTAAAGCCTGTTGTACCAAATGCAGAGTGCTAGCCAATTGGCCACTCAAGGGGAAAAGAAGAGACCATTAGATTTCTTTCTAGGAGACGATTTGTCCAAGGCAAAACACCTGAAAAAGATTATATGTTACGGTTGCAGTTTAGATTAAAGGCAGATCTTAAGGAAGAAATTCTGGGGCACAAGACATTAATTCTCCCCATTTTTTGGAGCAATATGACAGAGAAACTCGGACAACCCGGAGCAGTTGGTATACCTCAAAGCAGACTACTTACTAAATGAGTTTTTAATGACTAAATACCTTTTTCACTTATGTGCTTAAATATGTATATAGAGAGACAGAGAGAAAATGCGATAAATGACCTGGAGTTTATTATATTTTATCAGGTAAAGTGGTTTAATTAAACAACTATTTTCGTTATTTATGAAAAATCAAAATCGCTTACGGGGAAAAAAAATATATATATATATAATACAAAATTAAACCTACCAATAACACGATACTACTACTAATATCCGTATATATTTCGAAAATAAAGATTCTTGGACGCGAATGGCCATTTTCACATTGAAAAAATAATTTATATAAAAATCAACTCTTAAAGCAATTGTTCATTTGTCAAATAATTTTATACCATCAAAAAAAAAAAAAAAAAAAAAAAACAAGTAAAACTATATAAGAATCAATATCATTAAATCAGTTTTTATTTCTTTAGACGAAGTGATTTTAAAAATTGATAAGAATACAAATATTGCTGACAAACTTCTATTGACAACCAGTTGCCGACTACAGCCCAGTTATTTACTAATAATATAACGAAATCAGATACAGTTAAAGTGAAAACTATTTTCAATCAATTAATTTTATCTACTAGAAAATAAACTTCAGAATATATAAATAGTCTTTATTTATACTCTATACTAGTTTAAAAATTTAAATTTTGCAAATTTAATAATGAAACTTTAAGGTATTTTTATTTATACCATAATGAAAGGAATTTTAGTGGATAACTCTTTCTTTTGATGGAGTTTTCAACCACAATATTCACTGTAACCAGATAAATTAGATCATGTGTTTCGGTTTTCCTTTTAAGTTTCTTCAAACTATTTTTGTTTATATGATTGTCAGTTTGTCAGAAGGAAGAAAAACTTTTGAAGTGTATTGCTTTTGCACTATTAATAGCAAGGCTGTATATTTATTGAAGAATGGCTTTACGCGGTCTTAAAGTTATTGAATTTGCTGGTCTGGCTCCTGGCCCTTTCTGTGGTATGGTGTTAAGAGATCATGGTGCCTCTGTGATTAGAATAGATAAAGTAATTATATCTTGACATTATTTTCCCTTTATTTTAAACATTTTATTTTTTCTGAAGTATTTGTTTAAAAAATTATCATATTATTAGCAGTAAGAATAGTAATTAAATAATAAAAGATATTAATAATTAAAATGTTTTTTTAAAACTTAAAGTGTGTCATCTTAGTGTTATGGAATTTATAAATTAATCAATCTTGCAGATATTTTAAAAGCTTCTATTTTCATATAATTTAATTAAAGTATAAAAATGCTGGTAGTAGAATAAAATGAGGCATAATACATATTTTAATAGAATTAAAGAGACGAATAATCATATTTTTTTATTATATCACAAAAAATATTATTGTTCATCATATCATTTTTAAATTAACAATTGAAAATAAATTATTTAAACCCATTGTCAGAATAAATCATTTATCGATTTGGAATTGGTAAAGGAAGAAAAACTATTTGTTGAAAGTATTTTTTTTTTTTTTTTTTTTTTTAGCCTTTTACTACATTTGATGTAGATGCACTAGGACGAGGAAAACGATCGTTGGCTATTGATTTTAAGCAGCCAGCATCATTTCCTATTTTATCTAAATTATTTACTAATGCAGATATTTTGATAGACCCATTTCGTCCAGGTATTGTTTCCATTATTTGATTGAATATTCCATTCTTGCTTTCACAAAATATCACATCAAATTTATGAATTGATTAACTTAGTATAAATTAAAATTATTCTTTGAAATTCTTTATCTAAGTTTTCCTATTTAATCAAGAAGTTTACTGTTGTTTATATTTCAATAATAAACTTTACTCTTATTTCATTTTAAATTGCCCTTCTAATAGTATAGCACATTTTTTTTTATTGTATTTGTAAAATTTCTAAAATGGTCTTCTCATAAGGAAAGTTTAAATATGAAAATTTTATATTCCAAGTTGTTGTGAAACAAACATAATTGCTAATTCATTTATTAGAAAATTTAAATATGCCAAATTAATTTTGTTCTCTTTGTTCATATATTATATATATTGACGGATTAAACTTCTATAAATAAAATATATAGCTTAAGTTTATTTCTTAAAATGAATCAGTTTATAATGAAGTTCATAGTTTGATAAGTTCTAATTTAACTTTTCTCATGACAGTTCTGCCTACTTAATGTATACTACAATGAACATGTGTATCTGTAAATTATACCCGACTGTGATGTTAACAAAAGTTCAACAGAGAGAATGCTGCTTTACAACAAGCGGTTCAGCTATGAGCCATAGAGATGCAGGAGTGGGGGCTTGTATTGTAGAGCTAGGGAAAACTGAGCAACAAATGAGTGATGCTGCCCAAACCAAGATGTTACTGATTGTATAATTAGCAAAAGAGCAATTGTTAAATCTTCTTGGTTATGCTTTTTCTATCCCCCCTTTCTTTCTGAATTCTAACAATGAAAGAGAGTAAGTAGGAATTGTTTGTTTCCTTCCTTACTACCATATCTGACATTAGCAAGAAACAGAGGAATAAAAATCAATGAAAAAAAAAACTACCAAAACCTCAGGTTATCTCCCTTACATTTTGGGATTATAGCAATATGTTTTTATAATTTATCAATACACTTTTGCATAATAATGATACTATTTGGCTTTAATGCAATGAACTACAATTAGTAAATTTTTGCATAATAGCAATTAGCAACAGGACAGCAAAAAAATTTTAGAAACAATTAGAAATAACAAAAACATTCATGTAAAAATTCTAGTAAACAATTTCAACATTTCGATGTTGAAATTGTTTACTAGAATTTCATTTGCAAAATTGAGTTGGAGAATAGTAGTTGCTATAGATATGTCTTATGATAATGATTATCATGTGATCCGTATGTCTTATGATATTATCATGTGATCCATTATGTCT
The DNA here is from genome assembly GCA_021605075.1 of Caerostris darwini. Taxonomy (NCBI): domain Eukaryota; kingdom Metazoa; phylum Arthropoda; class Arachnida; order Araneae; family Araneidae; genus Caerostris; species Caerostris darwini. The sequence continues at coordinate 27,600 of BPLQ01007749.1, forward strand.
TATGATATGACTATTATGTGATCTATATGTGCGCATATTTAACAATCTTAAGACAATACGAAAAGGATATTGTAACATTAGACTGTTCATATTATATAATTGGGCTAAGCTATTAACAAGTGAATTATAATACAAAAATAAAAGCTGTCGATTTGAAATATGCATTTCTATGTATTTAAATCGTTTTTCTATTGTTCAAGCTATTTGATAGGGAGGAAAAAAAAAACTCTAACAGGAAATAGTAAACACAATACCCGCTTTTTGCATGCATAAGGATATAAATATTGATAATGCGATCAGGAATCCAAGGCATATAAACACATCTGACCAAAACAATTTCCATTGACCATTCATATTGGACTTTCTACAGTGTCCAATCATCACCCCCTCCCCCATTCCAACAATAAGATTTAATACAATTAGCTGGTATTTCAATCAAAACAAATACCAGTCACAGTTGAGTTAAAAATGAAAAGTATGAACAATAAAAAAATTGAAAGATAAAGACTGCTATTTTTATTGCTTGCCGACAGCAAGAAGGGCAAAAATTGTAGTAAATGTAATGAATGATAGACATTTTTTAATATATTTTTCTGATTTATTTTATCACACACACATCACATTTTGTAAATCATCACTAGTTTTGTTATTTGGTGAAATGGTGGGCTAAAAATAGGATCTCATATTATATTTTCTGAAATGCAAAAAGAATGTTATATCATGCTTAAAAAGGAATGGAATGCTTGGAATATAAGCTAGAACCTCTTCTGTTTCTTTAACTAAAAGGGTTTTGGAGATTTAATAGTATTCATTAAATTATACTTTCTATCCATTACTATTAACTTAATTCATGTATTTAAAGGTGTTATGGAAAAATATAATTTGGGTCCATCAGAACTGTGCAAGCTTAATCCTAAGCTCATTTATGCTAGATTGACTGGCTTTGGTCAAGATGGTCCATTTTCTAAAGTGGCTGGTCATGACATCAACTACATTGCTGTCTCAGGTAAGTTATAGTGATACTTTTATCTTTAATATATAAGTAAACAATTTTATGAAGTATAGTTGTTTTTAATAACATTTCTCATTATTGATGACTAATTTCAAATACAGTGTATCTCGAAATAGTAGTTCTATTAATTTTTTGTTAACATACTTTTTTTTCGAAGAATCTTGAGAAGTTATGGAAACATGCCTAGTTCTACTTAAAAGAAGGATATATTACTTTCTTAATATGCATGGTCAAGTTTTGGCTAACTTCTTAGACATTTTTCTGGTTTTCTTGAATGAATAGCATAAATTTTGGCTAGTTTCTTTTAAGACAATCAACAATCTCCAAGAAAGATTCCTTCCAAACAGAGTATTTCCTAAAAAAATATCTTGGTGGCTTTCATTATTAATATAGCAATAAATAAGATTTTCTTTATGCAAGTGCTTTCATATTGAGAAAGAGAACACTTTTTTATCGTATAAATTTGTTTTATTACCTATAACATGCTTATATATATATATATATATATATATATTTCTGTTCTTAGGTGTTCTGTCCATGTTAGGAAGGAAAAAACTTCAACACCCAATCAATCTTGTAGGTGATTTTGCTGGTGGTGGTCTCGTATGTGCCCTGGGCATTTGCCTTGCTCTTCTAGAGAGGCATCATTCTGGGATGGGACAAGTTATTGATGCTAACATGGTAAACTTAAATTTTCTTGACAAGGGATTCTTTTATAATGAAAAGTGATATGTTTTAAATAAAGCTTTCTTTTTTATAAAAGGATGAAAAAAGGGTAGGGGGGAGAATTTAATGAGTTTGATAATTATTTCTATAAAACTTTTTATGTAATTAACTTTAACAATTATTTAATAATTAAGTAAATAAAAATGAGTTACTGTAATATAAATATGTGTACATATTTATTCCTTGTACATATCCAAAACCAAGTAAAATTGATTTTTTTTTTAATGAAAATTAGAAATATTTATATTTAAAAAAAGATTTTATTTTAAAATGTATTTAACTAATATTTATATATTATAAACTATAGTCTCCTAAATTTATGCATGTTAGTTTCTTTATTGGTATTGTTATTTAGAAATCTTTGTGTGTGCTTGTAGACATCTTTTGATAAAAATATTTTTAATTTATTAATAAGATTTGTATTAATTGAAAATAATAATTAATAATAAAATTTTCTATGAATCAAAATTTTTGTATGCATATCATAAAATAAATGAAATAAGATCTTTTTTTACATAACAATCATCAGTCATTACGGTTTTTCAGATTATAAAAACATTTGGCCGATTCTTTTTCAGTTTAATACTTATTTAATTTTTTTTTAGCTTTAAATAACTTAATTTAAAATAGTTTACTTCATAAAAGCTAACAAAAGTATATTGTAAGTAACATATTTTAAAATTAGTAATTTTTTTATTTGAATAAGATGTATTTAAGTATCAATTAAAATTAATAACCAGATGATTGTGATAAGCTTAAAGTTTTAGAGTTAATTTTTTAATTAACTAATTTTCATATACTAATATAATTAATTCTTAAAACTAATTTGTTTATTTAACTAAACCTGTGAATTAAATAGAAGTAAAACTAAAACTTTAAGTAGGTTTGGTTTGCCACTCTATGGTCATTTTTTGCACACTTTAGGCTAATTAGACCAGGACCTACAGTTTAACTTATGCATAAAACTATAAATAACTTATAAACTAACTTAATTCCAAACCACTGCCAGGATTCGAACTTGAAGCCTGTGGTACCAAAGGCCAAAATGCTAGCCACTTAACCGTCAGGCTGCCACTTTAAGTAGGAGCTAAAAAAGTATACCAAATGACTACAGTGAGAAATTTTGTAATCATTTAATATACTTTTTTACTGTAACAGTTCAGATTTTATTCTCAGTGTTTTTGAACTAATTATATTGCATCCATAACTATTTTGTCTATTTCTTTTTAGGATATTGTTTGTATCTGTAGGACATCAATGGGAATGTTTTGTACATCAGATACAATTTGTAGATTTCATTCTACAAGAATAACAATTTCTCATGTCTCTCTCATTGTTACTTGCTTAAAATAGATGTAAATTTACTTTCATCATATAAACCTCTGCAGAAAAAATTTGCCTTAAAAAAAATCCTTAATCCAATTAAACTTGTAGTTTATTCATAATTTTTTGATAAAATGAATTTTATGTTTATATAAAAGGAAACAAAAATTATTAATGAAAAGTTAATTATTTATGAATTAAAGGATTTTATTTAATTTTCAGGTTGAGGGGTCAGCATATCTTTCAAGTTGGCTTTGGGCAACCAGAGGGGATAATTTTCCACTCCCTTTGTGGAGTAAACCAAGGGGAGAGAATCTTTTGGATGGTGGGGCCCATTTCTATCAGACTTATGAAACTAAAGATGGGAGATATATGGCTGTAGGAGCACTTGAATCTCAGTTTTATTCACGTTTTATGGAAGGTGAGTTTAGTTTTTATTCATATTTAATAATAAGATATTTTTGTTTGTTAGTTTGGTTAATTGTTAATGGTTATATATAAAACTTTAAAATAGATTTATCAATGATGCCATTTAAATGAGTTTTTATGCTTATTAATTGTTGGTTAGCAACACTAATTAGTTAATTAGTATTACTTTTTCATTACAATTAAATCATCTTCCTGTTAATGTTATGGATTATATAACCAAGGACATAGTCTCCTCACAGCATTTTCTGTTAAATATATTACATGTAAAAGCAAATTGATAAATGTTTGGAGAAAAAAAATTTTCCCACTGCTTGCTTCATTAAAAAAAATTGAACAATCCATCTGATTACAGTATTGAATTGATATTGTCTTCAAATATGAAAGCAAAAGCTGAAAATATTGAAATAATTTCTGATATTAATTCTAATAACAGAAAATCTTACAAAAGTGAGGAATTAAAAGCTAGTTTTGAACATTTTGAAAGGAACTATCAATATAATTTTGTAGATATGGAAACTATTAGTTGAACTATTGAGACAAATTTTTATATATGAAATAATATACAGCAAGAAAACATATATTTTTTAAATAACTATCTGGAGTCGTATTATACGAGTTCATAATTATGTATGAATATGAGAAATTTCAATAATAATGCTTGCTAAGTTTGAAAAATATTATAGGATGTGTTTTTTAACAATATTTATTTCATCTATATTAAATGTTTATTTTCATTATATTAACATTGTCATTTTTTTTTTTTTTTTTTTTTTTTTTTTTTTTTTTTTTTTTTTTTTTTTTTTTGTTCTTGGAATGTGTTTTTTTCTTTCTAATTAAGTACAATTTGCTAAGGAAAGTCGGCAAGCAAAATCACTATGTAACCAAATTTTCTTATGAACAAGTACTAATTAATTGCATTGCTGTTACATTTATGTATATTTTGTGTTATAATAAATTGTAATTATTTGTTTTATCTAAAATTCAATCTGTCTTGCTAAACCATTACAGCTGTGTTTGGGCATTAAGATGATAGTTTAATATGGGTTGACTGTATTTTAATAAATATTCAAGGTTTTTAATTTAAAAAAAGTTAAAAATACATATCCAAAATTATATCTAAGAAATGTAGAAAGTTCATGAAAATAAGACTAGTTTCTTATTTGTTGCCTTGCTAACGTTTTGCTGCTTAACACTTGTATCTCCTGACCCCAAGGCCCTAATACAGCAAATCCATTTCTTGCATACAATTTCTGATTCCAAAAAAAGTACCGAGTATCATATCAGAGTCTACAACAATACATTTATTTACTTATTCAAATTGTCTGCTTCTAAATTACAGCTATGCACTCTCTCTTACTGAATTTAAGAAAAGCATATGTACTGATCAATGAAAATATTAAAACCACTTGGGTATTTATCTTGATGAAATTGTTTAGAATTGCCAGCTTTTAGGTTTTGCTTAAGTTTGCCACTAGAAGAGGTAAGAATTAATGAATGGGGTAAGAGTTCTGTTTTTATTTTTTTGCTGGCAATAGGATTTATTGGTTACATCAACAACAACATTGGTCATACTTTTCTTGCTGTCTTCATATTAGTATTCAGAAACTTTTTTTTTTAAAAGATTCAAATCAAACGATTTCTATATTGTAGCACCATTTATTGTTTTTAATAGAAACAAATATGATAAATAATTTGTTTGTGAACATAAAGTGCTAAATGTTTCTACAATAACTATTTCAAATAAATGTATTAAATTTAAATTATTTTCAAATCTTATGAATATTTTACATTTGCAAATTCTTCACCATCATGCATAATTTTTCCACTTTCCCTCCCATATATATATATATATATATATACATTTAATTTCTAAAAATTGCAGAATTTTTCTCTACTACTAATATATTTTTTTGCCCTTTTTGTATTTATTATCTCGCTAAATATCCAAATTTTAAAATAATATTTTTAATAAAAATTTACAAATTAACTGTAATCTGTAATTTGAAGGATTGAAGAAATTCTTATCCATTTATTATTTGAACTGAATTTTATAAGAGCATTCTTTTTTCACAAAATCTACCATTATGCTGTATCTAGAAATAATGAAATTTTAAAAAATAAGATTTAAAAACATATTTGTGACATTTATCCAGTATTTACCTTATTTGTAATTGTTCATAAGGAAAATTTTTTGTGCTATATTGTGTATTTTTTTAAAAATTAAATATATATAATTTTACATTTAATTTTAAAACTAAAAAAGCATTACTTTTGCTTGTACAAATGGAAGTAACTTATTGTAAACATATAAGCATTTTTTTCTTTTTCAATCGAAACTCGTATATCATTTGATATTTTTAAATGATCTTTCATTTCTTTTAACAATATGTTTAAAATAATTTATATTTGAATTAAATAACGTATGTAATGTAAAAATAGCATGCCAGAACATAATTCAGGGAAAAAATTAATATTTTTTCATTAAATAATTTAATCATTTTTTATAAGAAATCCATTAAAAAATTATTACAATATTTCTATTAAAAATATTCATTGCTATGAATTCCAAAATATTTGAAGCTGCAAAAAGGATAAAGTAAAATTGTTAGCCTTCAAAAAATACAAAGTATATTAATAAATACATCCATTAAAGAAATGCAGCCAATTCAGTGATAGATATATTTATCAATGTGCATTAAATAAAAAATTATTTTATTATCATTGAATAAAAATGTATATTATTTATAAATTAAATAAAAATTTATATTTATACATTAAATAAATTATTTTATCTGTACATTAAATTTCTATGCTCTAATTTCTATGCTAATTCTTATCTTCTTGAAATTAATGTACATATCAATAATTTAGTTTGTATTGAATTTTTGATAACATACAAAACAATTGAGTTTAATTTAATTTTGATACAAATCATGTGACTTTATTTTATTTTAACCATATGATTGCATATAGTATGAAATTAATTAGTATATGCCTTGAAATTTGAAGATGAACTGTTAATGTAAAAATTTGCTGTTACTAAACCATTGTGTGAGATTCAGAGAAAGCTGCTACAAAAATGTAATTTACTCTGCTATGCAGCCACTGAAAGCTGTTACAAAAATACACTTTGCCTTGCTATCAAACTGCCCTGAAGCTACTACAGAAATAATTTTTTGGTTTTCCACCTCTGCTTTAAAAATTTTAATTTTATTTTCCATTTCTTATTTGTGTAATAGAAAATTGTTGGTGTTCATAATAAAAATTAAGTTCCCTATATTTGTAGAAGAAAATGAAGGTGACTGCATTCAGTTCAATGATAGGAGGACTGATTTTTGACTGTTGCTGTCATGTAAAACTAAGTATTGCATGAAAATCCACATAGAGAAGGTATTTGTGGTGAATGAAGTGGTTGTACCCTGTTTGATTGCAAGATCTGCGGTTCCCGCCTTGTTAATTTAGTTAAATTTGTTAAATTATATTTTTTAAGCTAATTATGAAATTTACTTGTTAAATTTGACTTGGTGTGTGGAAAAAAATCTGGTTTTAGTAACCTCTTCTTAGATATGAATGAATTTCAGAATAAGAGTTGGCAAACTATTAGGAGGTTCAAGGGCCAGATTTAATTTATTATTTTTAAAGGTCAGGATACTATTATCAGTTGAATCCACTGTTTGTTTTTCTGAAAAAAAAAATATCAGTTTTGTTACACTTCAGAAGTAGGTTGAGGTTTATTTTGTTTTTTTTCTGGAATTTTCAAGACATAAGCATTAGTTGTTAAAAATATAACAAATTAAGAACAAATATACAATTGCAGAATTTTCTAAATAATTGAAATATCCTATTAAAAACTGCATTTTGTGTAATAACAATTGTGAATTTAGATGTTTTAAAATAAACCTTATAATTAAGCAGAGGACAAAAAGTAGACCTGTTCTGCAGTTGGCTGGTGCTGACAATCATGGGTCGATATAGTTCATGACTGCTGCTCAAAAATTGTTTTTTTCTGTGTTGCATTATGGTCAACGAGATGCGTTATGATTTTGACATTTTTGTGCAGAAAAATGTTGCCTAATAGATTACAGAAGGTTATGCCCAATTTTGTTCAATTAAAAAAACATTTTTATTTATTTTTTTTATATTATCTGATGTGATTGTAAGAAATTCTTGTTACAATTAGGTATTTTAGTGCTGTAATTTTTCATTAATAAGAATCCAGACATTTATATATGAATCTTCTTTATTATGAATAAGGGTGTATTTACTTATTATTATTATTATTTTTTTAGGTTTAGGGCTGGACCCTTTCGACTATCCTCAAGAACTAAATGCTCCAGAAGTTAAAAAAAAGTGTGCAGAAATATTCCTAACTAAAACTCAAGCTGAATGGTGTAAGGTATTCGATTACACAGATAGCTGTGTAACTCCTGTGGTTCCTCTTGAAGAAGCTCACAAGCATCCCCACAATGCTCACAGAAAGTCTTTTTTGAATGCAGGTGATAAAATTGTCCCTACTCCAGCTCCACGCTTGTCTAAAAGTCCTGCAGAGCCTTGCTTTCAAGATCCTTTTCCAGGACAACACAGCAAGGAGATTCTTTTGGAATCGGGGTACAATGAAGAAGAAATTCAGTCTTTTATTGAAGAAAATATAGTGCATTGTGCACCTAAAAAAGCATCTCTTTGAAAAATAAAAAAAAAATTTGTGTGTATGTGTTGTACGATTCAGCTTCCAAGGAAAAAAGGGACTGTTTGTTATTTATTTCTGTCTCTAGTTACTTGTTAATGATGACAGTCAGTTGCTACATTTTATTAAAATTTGTTTGATAAATTTAAAGACAACACAAAATAAATTAAAAAAGGTGTGGAAAAGTGTGGGAAAAAAATTCATGAGGCATTTAAATAATAGTCGACAAAGTAACAGAGCAGAATTCTTAATAACAAGTTGAAGAAAGTATTTTTATTAATGATTGAATACAATGGTATTACAATTGTATATTTTAATATAAGAGGATATTTATTATATATTTTAGTTTATTGTATATTACAATTAATTCCAATTAAAGTCTGTATTATTTTAATTGGAATTAATTGTATATTTTAATTTAAGAGAATATTTGTTGTATATTTTAATAACAAGAGGATATTTTAATTCGGCAAATTTTAAACTTATTTTTCCTGTCTTCTTTTAAATGTGAAGGTTTTTTCTGTTGAAAATTTTTGTTGCTATTAGCTAAATAATGGAAAAATGTTTATTGGTACTCATGAGATTTAATTTTTAAACTGAAAGTTTTATTTGTTTTTTCAAATTTTTCATTTGATAGGCAAACAAAAGATAAAAAAGTTTGTCTTTATATAATAATCTTTCTATCTTTAAATTTTGTTATATATTGCTTTAAATATTTAATTATAAACTAAAATTTATTGTGAAAGTTAGTTTCCACATATATTTTTATTAGAATGGCTTTCTAAAATTATTAGCTCTTGTGTTATTTCTGAAAAAAATACATCTATAAGCATACAATGAATAAATTTTTCAATTAAAAATTAAAAATTTTTAAAAAATATGAATGAAAAATAGATAATAGTTTCACAAAAAGATATTTCTTAGGCCTACAGTATTAGAAAGAAATTAACATCTGTCGATATATGGATGAGTGTTTTAAAAATATAATTATTGAAAAATAAGCATTTTTTTTATTGATGTTTAATGAAAGAAATTTGCATTAAATGTATATTTATTTGGATGCAGAAGTTTGGAAACAATATGGATATTGATGCACATTTTATGCAAATGTGACATTCTGATATTGATATAGAAATGTTGACAGAAAGAAAATTAAGTTCTTCAAATATCATTTATAAAAAGAATTTAAATATGCATTAATGGACTGATCAAAATTTTCAATAGTTGTTCCGTGAACTTGCAAAACATTTAAAATCTTCTGAAAGCTATGTTTTATATATGTTATATCTGAATATATTTTTTATAAAGCTTTTATGTGATGTTAATATGTAATTTATATAAGAAATGTGATAATATAATACATTTTTAATTATAAACTATATCAGTTTTCTAGCATGCAATAATAATTTTCTAATTAAACAATATATTTTTACTGATACTTAATGTAATATTATATTAAAAGCGTTTTGCGATTTATTTTTTTTAAATCGAAACATTTGGTTGCTAAAATAGTTCCTTGAACTTTGGATTTTATTGTAGCATAATAAATAGCACTAGCCATTTAGTTTTAACCATGGTATTAAAAAAAATATTTGTCGAGTCATATTTTGTGTTTGCAAGTAGATATGATTTTTTAAATATATATTTTGTTCTGATGCTGCCATGTAATGAGAGAGTTGTTGAACATATATACATAGCTGGTGTCTTAAAGCGAGAGTTTTATAACACTCCATGTCCCTCTTCCATTTCATTTGTATGAGCTCCTGTAACTGAAACCTTGAATGTTACATTATAAATGATCAAGTGTGCAAAATTCTCATGTAGAAATAAACGGGAAGAATGCTCATCAAATTAGAAGGTTTGTGAAAAAGGGTATATGACCTAATGACTGTAAAAAGTTTCTTTTTGGTGGATTTGTGGTGAAAAGTGTTTTTTTTTAAGAAAACTTTAAAAAAAAGGCCATTCATATGAATATCTTCAATAACGACATTTCCTCTGTTTTACTTCTTTTTACTAGACTTGTTGACAAAATTGTTCAAATTAATAAATCCATCTATAATCATATCATTTAAATTTAAACGCTCATCCATGATAAATCAAACTAATCTGTAACAAAAAAAAATCAAACTAATCTGTAACATATAAATCAATCTCTAAATAATGTCCATACTCATTTTACTTGTCATCAAACCATGTACCCTTTCTCACAGACCTTTTCATTTGATGAGAATTTTTTTTCCTACATGCCTACCATTGCAAGTATCACATGATAATTGACCAATTTCGGATCACAATTTAGCCATTCATATTCATCTAGTCAATCCATTTTTCATATAAAATTTCATAACACACAATTTATTGATCTCATAAAAAGTATTGTGCTCCCAACTCCTTTTTGTCCACTTTGCTATTTTAGTCGGTAGTGATAAAGGAAGTCTTTTTATAATGTACTTATTCATAATAGTGTGTATTAAAAAATAATCTGGCAAATCCTTAGTTTATGCCACTTAAGGATATAAAATTATTTATCCTATTTGGCAACATTTTTTTAAATTGCAACAACCATGAATTTTTATAATGTTATTTTACTTAATATTTTTTACTGTAATAATTTATTTATTTTATTAAAATAATGATTTGATAATGTTGCTGATAATGATTTTGATTATTATTGCTAATTATTTTTTTAATTAAAGTTATTTTAAAGTCTTTTCATATCATAGCAAAAAAAAAAAAAAAAAAAAAAAAAAAATCTTTAACTTTTATAGTAATTTTAAAATAGTAATATGTTTAAAAGAATTTTATTTCTTTGGTAATATATGTTATTCATTCTTCCAAGTTCAGTCATAGAAAGCATACAAGAATACAAAAGAATTTCTTTTAAAGATGTTATTTAAAAAATTTTGTTTTTTTAATAATCAATTTTAATTCAGTTTACTTTTATTTCACTTTTTAGATTACATTATATATAAATTTAAATTAATTACTTTTTGATGTAGTTATGTATAATTATAAAGTAATTAATGTTATAAGCTGATATAGTATTTTTGTGCTTGTACATGTCTTGAAGGAAAACGTACTTTAGTGAATTAAAGCTTAGTATGTTAGATTTCATACATTTTTTATTCCAAGTGTCATGAATCTTATTAATTTAGGTAGCTAAATGAAGCTGAATAAACAAAGCAGGTGAAAATTTGTTTTCTGAAAAATTTAATTTTATATCTGTGATGAAATTTTATTTTTGTTCAGGGATTAAAGTTTTTAGTTTAAATAATATTTTATTACATTGTTACACTAGGATTGAATGTGTGCAATATTTTATGCAATACAGTATAGATCATGTATATTTTTTAAAAATTATATTTGCATTCATTGAAAAATGAAATAGCTTGTAATAAATATTCTTTACATATATAATCATAGCTACAGCTTGAGCTTAATTATAACTCTTAAGTATTTTATTAGAAAAATATTTTTAAATCATAGAAAGTTGTAATCATTGTTGATTTATTTTTTTAATCTGTCAAAATATACTCGTATATTAAATAAAATTTTATATTTAATCTACAAGAGAATATATAAATTTAATATTTATAAATAATATACAAAAACAAAACAAAATTAGTTTATTAGAATACACTCTCATAAATTAAATAAGATTCCATATTTAATATATAGATATTTATAAAGCTCATTTAAAATGTTTTAAAAAATTATAAATTAAATTGTGAAAAGACAGTATAATAAGAAAAGTGCAAATGTAGAAATTAGGCAATAAAAAAAAAGTTTAATTAGTAGTTTTCAATTGTATTATGAAATATTTATATATATATATATATATACTTATTTTTTTAATGAAAATGTTATGTTAGACTTTTTTTTATGTATTGTGTCGATTGTATTTTTAAAATGGTATTATTTTCTGATAATAAAATTTGTATTTCAAATTGCTGTTTCTTTCTATTTTTGTAGTTAACTATTATAATCCAGCTTTGCTGGATTGAATAGCTGTAACTTATAAAACTTCTGGTACTTTTAATTAAGAATAAGAAGGATATACAAATATAAAATTTGATATTATAAAAAAGAATTAATTTTAAGATTTTAATTTTTCTAGTGAGGAAATAGATAAGTTATCAAGTTTATTTCACTTTCTCTTTTTTGTTTGAGGTTTGTAAAAGTTTGACTCATATGGTCCATTATTATTATTATTATTATTATTATTTTTTATTTAACCTATACTCAGTTTCAGAAACATTTGAATTTAAAAACATAACAATAAAATTCATTCAATTCAGTCCATACAATAAATCAATTAGCAGGTGGGCTGAAAGGTTCGTAGGCTGACACATAGATGGCGCTACTAGTATTAAATCCATATGATTTTTAGGTAGCCTTAACCTTCAACAGACACGTGTACAAATTTGATAGCTGTTGCACTATTAGTATGTGAGTTATAGCATTTTTAGTGTTCATCACGTGCAGTCCACTCGGTTGACTGTCGATTGGACTCCGGTGTGAAATGATGGAGCCATGTTTCATCCATTGTCACATATAGACGCAAAAATTCGGGTTTATTACGATTGAACAGCTCCAAACACTGATTTGAATCATCAGTTCGTTGTTGTTTTTGGTCGATTGTGAGTTCGCGCGGCACCCACTTTGAACAGAGCTTTCGCATATCCAAATATTCATTCACGATATGTCCAACACGTTCCTTTGATATCTTTAGGATCTCAGCTATCTCAATCAACTTCACTTTACGGTTATCAGAAATTATCTTGTGGACTTTTTTGATGTTTTTGTCGGTAACAGCCTCTTTGGGGCGTCCACTGCGTGCATCGTCCTCGGTGCTCATTTCGCCTCGTTTAAATTTAGCAAACCACTTCTCTACGGTTGATTTTCCTGGTGCAAAGTCCGAGTAATGTTTATCAAGCCAAACCTTGGCTTCAATAGTATTTTTTTTCACCAAAAAGCAATGCTTTAATTAACACACGAAATTCCTTTTTATCCATTTTTTCAAACTAACAAAAGTTGCTTCACTAAAAATGCTATAACTCACATACTAATAATGCAACAGCTGTCAAATGTGTACACGTGTCTTTTGAAGGTTAGGGCTAACTAAAAATCATATGGATTTAATACTAGTAGCGTCATCTATGTGTCAGCCTATGAACCTTTCAGCCTACCTGTTGTACATTAATATTGTTGCAAAAATGATTTGTTAAGAAACATTGATGTTAAAATAATTTTATTATTACTTTATATCAACAATATAATGTTAAAAATATGTTAACTTATTAAATAGTAAGTAATTTTAATATTAAATTTTTAATTTTTAAATGTCTTTTTGCCAAATAAAAAAAAACCCAGCAAATTCCCGCCTTACCCTTGGTTGATTAGAAATGTAAAATTTTATTAATTTTTTTTTTACTTTAAGACCGAAATGTGGACGCCAAGTGTCTGCATTTGGTTGTTGCTGGAGAAAAACTGCATAGTGTGGATTATTACACCATGAAATAGCTACGTGACCACTGCCGCCGAATATAGAATCGACAGATTGAGAAAGGAGGCTCACTGCATTCTTGAAACAATGAGGCAAGCATCTTGGTCCATCAGGTATTCTAGCCGCGGAAATACGATTCTTGGAACTGCAACAATAACTGTATTTAAGATACTACAGTGCCCAAAAAGTAAGACCAATTATTATTTTTTTTTTTTTTCAAAAACTCTTTGTTTATTCTCCCAACTTTATTTCATCGCCTTCAAAGTAATTCCGTTAGTTCCCCCCGATTCCTACGTTAGTATTTTAAAAATAACTTTACTAATGTTCCCACCAGATGGCACTTATCGTTTTTTTTTATAGCTAGGCGCCATTTGGCGGCAATAAAAAGAAATAACGATTTTTTTTATTTAATTAATAAAAAAATTGTTCGTAATTTGTAGTAAAAAATTGAATAAAAGTAATAAATTCAACAACTTACCAAGTATATAAAAAATTACACTTGTGTTACAGGTTTAAGTTTTAGAGCATACAGGTAGGCAAATAAATCTCTTGCTTTGTGTAGATGCATACTACTGTTCCCAAAAAATAAGGCCAATTATTATTATTTTTTTCAAAAACTCTTTATTTATTCTTCCAAATTTATTTCATCGCCTTCAAAGTAATCCCCTCCGGACATAATGCGCTTAGGCAACTTTTTTTCCAATCCTCAATGCATGCTAAAAAGACATCGGCAGGGATGGCCTTCAAAGCGCGCGGCGTTTAACGTTGAATCTCTCCAGTCGACTCAAAACGGTGTCCCCGGAGTGGTCTTTTTAGTTTAGGGAATAGCGAGAAGTCGCACGGTGTGAATACGGTGGTTGTGGAACGATATGGGTTTCATTTTTGGCGAAAAAGTCTCGAAGAATCAATGCAGTGTGAGCTGGCGCATTCAATATTTTCGGTACCAGTCGAGATTTGACGCGTTTGAGGTCAAAAGGGAATTGACCGTTAATTTTGAAATTCCAACCTCATCAGCAAGGTCTCTAATTGTAAATAAACGGTTTGCAAGCACCAAATCTTTAATTTTTTTGATGTGAGCTTCGTCGGTTGAGGTTGGTGGTCGACCAGAGGGCTCTTCGTCTTCAACATGTTCTCTGCCTTCTTTGAACTGTTTACATCACTTCTAAACATTTCTTTCCAATATATGAATGCTCACCGAATGCCTTCTGCATCGTTCTATACGTTTCCGCAAACACAATTAAGTGGGAGTTCTTAGCTCAATTATTTCAGACATTTCAAAAATCGCCGGAACCAATTTTAGCGTCTCACAAAGCCATGCGTAACTCAAACACTAATGAATATTTTGACGTCAAATTTCACACAGATGTCAAGACAGTGTCAGCAACCTAAAAAAAAAAAAAAAAAAAAAAAAAAAAAATTGAAATTCCATGAGCCCCGGGAATTTTGGTAACCGAATTTTATTTATTTATTTTACTATTAATTCTACGTTATTTAATGCTAACAGCATGTTTCATTTTAAAACATTTTCAAGCATAGTAGTTGTGATTGTAACTAAATAATACTTTAAAATACACAAGTCTGTTTCAATGAACAAATATTTGTGGGGAAACAGTTTTAGGCGTGAATATCACAAAAATCGGCAAATAAAAACTATTTGACATCTTTTTCATTCTTCGAACATTGCTAAAACACTTATATTAATGTAATATCACGTACCAGTTTCTTTGTTGGGTTTCTACTAAGTTATACTATTTATTTTTATTTTAAATTCTGTGAAACCAAATGTTTAGATTATACAAAATAGTTTTTCTAAGAGTTTTATTTTATTTTGTGTTGTTTGCGTAAGTCCAGCGCGTCCTTGTTTTAGTGGGACTGTTCAGAATCAAGGATAGTCTGCAAGACCATTACTGCTATGTCTTCTTTTAAATAGACATTTAACCCGCAGAAAGTTTATCATCGTCTTTTCAGATGAACCTATCCACCTGTGAATGAGACACCAAGCTTGCCTTCATATGATGTTTGAATACACTAGTAAATGTTGAATATACTCCAAACTGAATTTACGTCCAAACTTTAGAGTGAAGGTACTGTATGGCACGAAAAAGAAAAAGTTTTAATCTGGTGTGGACACATGTGGATGGCACGTCTTCAGTGTCCAAAATCCTGAAATTACTAAAGTTGCCTTCATGTTTCAATATTACATTTGAGATTCGAAAATCTGGCTTGTGCATTGGAAGATAAAACTATATATTGAAAACACAGAAGCTGTTTTATTCAATCAGGAAAAGACCTCCAACTCCTCGCCACAATATCTGCAACCAACTAGTAATTATTTGGCCCAGTCAAACAAAATGACTGGGTGACATTCTTGACAAACTTTACTCATATAAAGCTGCTTTCTCCAAATGCCTGTGTTATCTATCCTCTTATTGATAGAAATTCTGAACTCTCCTAGGAAACAGGAATTTTCATCTACATGCTCTGCTTGCTAACTTGTATAAACCAAGAGATTTATGCTCTCATAATCTGTTTTAACGCAATTTATCTAAATGAGATGGAGGAAAAAAACCCACTGAAAATCAATAAATTATAATCATACAACGGAAACACCCGTAAGTCGTCAATACATGAAAATGCTTCAAATCTGAAAGATCAGAAGTTGATATTTAAACTTAATACCTGAACTGAAAAGAAATAGTGCTCAATATTCTTGGCCACCAAAAGAAAAGGGGAAAAAAAATTTGGAAAGATAAGAAACTTAAAATAACACGTATTACAAACACGAAACAAAGCAAAAGAAAATTAAAGAGCGAAGTTACGAGACTTTCCTTAATAAAAAAAAAAAAAAAAAAAAATGAACATTTGTTAAAGTCTTGTAATTCTCATCCCTAAATAGATCAAATATCCAAGGGAAAAAAAAAAAAAAAAAAACCTTGAATCCGAGAGCACTTTGTAATTTATTTCTTGGCTCTTCATATTTTGTGCATTGAAACAAAACGTGTTCCACTCTTTCATCTGTATTGCAGCATGGGCATAAAAGAGGTGGGGACTAGAACATGACTAGGTATGTTTTGGTGTGAAATCTAGAAAGTAGGACGAATTCCTTTCGATTTGTAGCAGGAAGGCGATGATCAGAATTAAGGTCATTTAAATGGACAAATTTCTGAGCGTATGTTCCATTGGTCTTTTGCATCTTCTTTTTTTGGTTTGAAATAAGATCCGCGGGTGATACCCAACGAAAAATTTTATCTGCTGCTGATCTTGTATGAGAGTCATCTAGTTTATTGTTTGCAGTGCCAACACGCCTTGGAGTCCAAATGAACTCAATTGGTAGAAAAGGTGATTTGAATTTATTTTCCGAGTAGTTTGATGGCGCTATTGGATTGAAAGTTACCGTTCTGCAAAGCGAGAAGAACTGAAAGGTTGTAAAATTGATATATAGTTGTGAGCTGAGCGAACATAACGTTGAGATGGTTAAAACTAGTACACCTGTAAGATGCTGTTGTGATTGGAAATCTGACCTGAAGAAGGAAAAGGAAAAGACAACGATGGAAAAGATATTGAAATAAAAGGAAAAGAAATTGATGAATGTTCAAAATGTGTCTTTAGATGTATCCGACGCCTCACTAATAACTTTGTCTTTCCAGTGTTTAAGCTGTTCAAAAAGAAATTTGATGATATGATGGAGTAACTTAATGTTTTGGAAAGATAAATCATCAAAAATGGGAACTTTGAGTTTTGACTAACTTGTGGATAATTAAGGATTTAAGTGGAAGAACGAGGTTCACGTTGTCTAAATGCTGTGTAAAATAAGTTTGAAGAGAAAACCTGGGATATTTATGTCCAGATCTAAGATAAATTGGGAGATGAGAGAATGAATCAAATTTACTATTTGTGGCTATTTTTAATCCATATTATTTGTGGCTATTTTTAGATAATGATTAAACAATTTTACATCAGGAATACTTTATAAAAATAATAAACAGTTCTATAATTTCTTTCGACCATCTTGTTTTAAAATGTGTGTGTTTGTTTTATCCATGCATAAATAAACGTTTTGCTCTTTTTATTTAATTGAAAAAATAGTTTCTATTTTCCTATTATATCTTTTCCTTTTCTCCACAGATCACCCCTACCTAGTACTATGTAGCCCTCTACCAGTTAGAAAAGTTTGCGTCGAAACTCATTGGGCCTTTTGCAGACCTTGCAGTGCCCACCGACGGGTGATGGGATGAACTTTTAGAGGTAATTATCTCGCATTTGATTGTCGTATGAGAGAAAATCCGGAAAACTCCCACCAGGTAGCATGACTGTCGATGCAAGATAGTTTTATCCACATGGTAACAATCATCATTAAGTCTCCTTGCTTTTGAAAAAAATAACTACGACAATGCAGCCAACGGCTTCGAACCTATACGTTATCTGCGCATGTTGTTACTGGGCCACCAATCGGGCTAGTTATATAATTAAATTTCCTTTGAAATTCAAATCTTTTATTGGATATAAGTATTATCTTAAAACGAAGCGTCAGATGCCTTTTTTTAAGAGAACGACTCTAATGAGGTAGAATTATAGCAGATTTGACATAACCCAGTTTGCACTGCATGTTGTCTGGTACCTTATTCCCCCATATTGTGACTTTGAGAACACTTCCAGCTATATGAATTATTCGAATTCATTGGAGAGACTTTCCGATTAATAGTTTTATCGTGCCCATCACTAGCATAAAAAGGAAAATACACAGTTGGGCTGTCTTGCTGAGCTTCGAACTAAGTTCCCTCAGATCAGAAGCTTAATCACCAGGTCTAAAATAGAAGTTAAAAAAAAAAATGCTCTTTTAATATTTAAGTATATATTCCTAGTATTAGTTTTATCCCTAGTATACTCTTTTCCATAACAAAGCGAATTAACGCATCGAAACACTAATTTTTAATCCTCGACTCAAACGAGTTATTTGGCTAATTTGTATTTTTCTAAGGCAAACTTGTGGAATAGAAATTATTGACAACAGTCATTCTATCGCGATTTCGTGTTTGTCAGATTTTGGACTCAATGTCCTCAAGTACCCGAAAGATGGCCGAGGAGTTGCAAATTATATGCTACTTTATGACGGCCTACATTAGCCTTCCGTTATTTTTTTTAACGAGTCAATGGAAAGATATATTAAGTGAGAATAGCATGATAGGGTGATCTCGAAATCTCTGAGGATTATAGTTATTCTAATACATATGGCTCAATTTATACATGAATTTCTATAATCAAAAATTGTTTATCATAATTTTAAAACTGTTTATTTCCAATTTAATTAAAAAAAAAAGGCATGTTCTGAAACAAAACTGTATTTGAAAGAAAAAAAAATAATAAATAAATAAAAATTTAAAATGCAATGATAATAATAAACAGTTCTAATAAAAGATTAAAAATCTTTTGGATTGCATAATGTGTTTCGCAATAATATCGACTAGTGAAAAACATGCAAGATCATAAAATCAAGGAATTGGGTGAAAATCTTTTGATGGCTAACCGTAATGTATTTAACGTGATTACTTTTTATGTCCCGAATGGCTTTACTGCAGGAGTCTGTAAAAGCACGATAAACAAGTGTTGTGATTCACATGAAAGTCGTTCGCGTGCCTCGCGACGCTTTTGTTTGTCATTTCCGTCACTATAGAAAGGTTTCATTTATTTACATAGATCGTGCTTTGGGGAAGAGTCACGTGATAGTAGAATAGCTGACAAACAGACGGTGTAGGTGCGTGAAACATGGATTCTCCTTTATGACCTCTGACAAAGTTGATAAAAAAATCCACTCTTTTTAATGAAAATAATTGTGTATTGAAGTAAATACCGGAGATAACTACGCTCAGCAATTTTTGTTCCTTTGTCACGCAATCTGTTTGGTATGAATAGGTCACATGATTTGAAATTTGAAACGGCTGTTGCTGCTTCTTCTTTGTGGCTGGTTTTTATTGCAAAAGAACACCTTAGCTACAATAACTCAAACTGTTGCTTTCTGATTAACTGACTTAAGGAATATACTCTATATACTCGCATATACTCGCATTTAATCAAACTTTCTTATAAATGATTGCAGTAACGAAACGTATAAGAAAGCCTCACTTTTTTTCACTATGGAGACAGAGAAAGAAGCGAATCATTTCGATACCCATTTAATTCCACATTTCCATTTTGTTGATTGCAGAATGATATTTTTACTTCAAATTTGTTTAATCAATATTTTAGCTTTTAAGGAAAGCAATCACATCGTTATTATATCTTTGCAAAAAATGGAGAGAGACATCTTTGAAAAAATCTGAGAGATTTTTATAATTTTTTTATTTTTCATTTACCAAAACAGTTCTTGATGACCATTTTACCAAAACAGTTGCCAATTAAATATAATTTAAAAGACCTTTGGGTTAAAAAAGGATTTTTGATAATTTGGCAGCTTTATTGTCTTCAGCTAATTTGGCAGAAATTCACTTCCGTAATGTGAGACATACACACTTGCTGACCATTCAGATTGTTACACCACTATTATTGAAGATAGCGAGCAACACACGCGAAATTTGATATGAATGCAAATGGTTAGCGTTTAATTTTTCGTAGAGGTTAATCAGAGATGCTAATTACCACAGATATCAAGCATAAAATAATAAAAGTTTCGGATTAATTAGACTTAAAAAAAAAAAAAAAAAAAAACTTAGGCCAAATCGCAAAATATGGGCCATTGGGATTTGGCTGGCTTTATTGGTGCAACATGGGAGTAAGCCCGGTAAATGTGGCAGCCCGGTTTTTTACTGATACTGGAAACTTCTAGACAAGTTAGAATGACCTACAGGCTAGTGACTTAAAGTGCGATTACTTATTTTGGAATGATGAGCGATCATTGACAGCTGTAGCTAGTCCAGTGTGATTGACTGATATAATTGTTTTTGACAGATGTGTTAGCGAGTTTTAGATTTCTGGGTGTCAATTGCATTTCTTCAACTTAATTTCGCACAAACGGTAATTTTAAAATGCTCAAATTGTGTACCGGAGTATTTTTTGGCTGGAATATTGTCTGAAATCTAGAATACTGTACACCTGAGGAAGTCTCTAATCTTGCAACCCGGAATATTTCGCCAATGTTCCGTCAATTTCTTTAGGGTTACAATACTCTAGAGACATTTGTAAATACTTCTTTTTCGGAACAATATAATGACTATTTATTTCTACTTTGATAGTTATTTGCAGAATTTTTTTAGTTATAGTAAATAAAGAACATAAATATATATTCTTTTATATATTTATTTCAATTAATTGATATTCTGAAATTATTGATTATTCTAAGATTGTTCTTATAACACATGTCGGCACTGATACAGAAAATAAACAATTTTTATGATGTTGTCACTCAGGAAAATACGAAGCAAACAATAAAAACGATTCTTTTTATTAATAACCTATATTTTATTATGAAATAATAATTTTTTTTTAATGCTGTGGACATAATTAAAGTTATAGATCAACAGTTATATGAATTCGCGCGAAAAAAACGTTACTTTTTATTTTTAAAACATCGAAACGTTCTTCACGGCGAAAACATCGATGGAACCCATTAAATTGTTCGATTTTGTGATGTTTCTTTTTTAATGCTGTTAACATGGTTAAGGTTTTGTGGCAACTGTTACTTGAATTCGTCGGAAAAATGTAACTTTTTAATTTTAGAACATTAGTTTACAGAAAGAAAAGACCGTTGAAACATTAAATTTTTCTGTGGTTTTCTGATGTTGTTCTTGTTTTCTTCATTCATTTGATAAGGCTATGCACGGAGAGATTTTAGTAAAGCAATTTTCGCCTCCAACAAAGGATATTTCAGAATAAGTTATTCTTTGGTTAGTTCTTTGGTTATTATCAGTTATTCTTTGGTTTATTTTTTCCCCCCTTATTAAATAATTTTATTTTATCATACGATGAAATAAAAATTGTAGAAAAAAAATTTTTTTTTGACATAATAGAAAAAAAAAATTGGCGTATAAGCGAATAATTTTGGCGTAATTTTATCACAACAACGATTATTATCTTTGTTTAAATGATACATTTGAGTTAGCAAAACATAATTCTTCATAATAATTTGGCGTAAAAGCAATTTAGGAATAAAATTTTGAGGAAATAATGATATATTTTGGAGTTAAAGCTGCAATAAGTGGCGTAAAAAGAAAACATTAAAATTTTGCCATATAAATTGGCCGAAAGATAATTTAGACAAATTGTTTTTGGTATAATAGTGCTAAATTTTGGCTTAAAAGCGATAGCATTTGGCGCAAAAATATTCAAGGAATAAAAAATTTTTTAGTGATAAAAATTTGGCGATAAAGCATTAATTATTTGTCATAAAAGCAATGTAAAAAACAAAACTCTCTTCGAAAACGCTTGGCGATAAAACATTTCAAATATTAAAATTTTTATGCAAAAAATAATTATAATATTTGACGTTAAAGTGATAAACTTTGACTTAAAAGCACTTTCAGGAATAAATTTTTGATGTAATAGCTGTTTGAATATTAATGTTGACGCAATAGCAATGTTTGGCGAATTAACGTTTTACAATGACACCGAACTTCGACTGTCATTTTGTTTGTTTACTTAGCGATTTGGAATCCCAGTGAAGGATTGTGGCGTAATTTCCTTATGCCGCTAAAACTACCTGGTGCATTCATTACTAAACCTACTTGGCATTCTAAAGATGCATTTGGCAGAAAGGATACAGGATTCTAGATTTTTACCCTGTTATTCCTAATAGTTTATATTTTTTTATGCTGGCATATTATTAATTGGTAATACACTAAATTGTATTGCTTACGCCATATTGTATTAATATTATTCGAAAATGTATTGCTAAATTGCTTTAAATCCAAGTTTTACTATTTTAACATCAAATTGTACATTATTATTCGGAATTTTAATCAAAAATTGCTTTTAACTCCAAATTGTATCGCTATTATTCTATTTTCCCTTTCTAATGAAGCTGGAAAATAGACCGTGATCTTTTTATGCCATAAGGGCTGCACTGACGTTACTCACTTTGCACTACACAGGGGGCGCGCGTATCTTGAAGATAAGCCACGGCGCGGAGTAATAATGCCCCCGCAACGCTCTACGATCCTATTAGGACTGGGACCTACGGTTTAAAGTGGATTCCGAATCACTACAAACACCTATGGCCCCGCCGGGATTTGAACCCGATACCTATGGTACCGAGTGCCAGAGCGCTAGCCACTCGGCCATCAGGCACCAATTATTCTATTATTATAAATTTGTTATGAAATGTTCGACTGTTATCTCATCGAGTAGAATTGGTGGCGACTTTCAAAATCGACATTACAAAGATTTTAAATTATTTCTTTAAAGTGATAATTAACGTCTCCAAACAAGATATTTTTGAATGAAATAAGTAATTCTGTACTTTTTTCTTTTTAAAAATAATATTGTTTATTGTTCTATTTCGCAATCGTAAACAATCTACAAAATTTTGGCTACAAAGCAATAAAATTTGGGTATAATAGCAAATTGAAGATTCGGCGATAAAGCGATAAAAATTGACGTAAAAGTGATAAAATGTGGCGTAAAAGCAATTTTGCCATAAATTTCAGAGTAAAAATCGAGAATCCTGTAAACACTGTGGCAAATCCATCGCCAAGCAAGCAATCACAATGATTGTAATGATTGGCGTAATTAGTTTTTGTGGTAAAACAATATTACGTCAAAATCCATCACCAGAATTGCAAATCCTCTTGAAAAAAAAAATTTACTCCTAAATTGTTTTTATGCCAAATTTTATCATTTTTATGCAAAAATTTATTCCTAAATTGCTTTTAAACCAAAATTTATCTCCAGATTTTATTGTTAAGCGAAAATTTATTCCTAAATTGGTTTTAAGCCATATTGTATAGCTTTATGCCAATTTTATGCGAAAATTTATTCCTAAATTACCTTTACGCCAAATTATATCGCTTTATATCTAATTTTTTACCACTATTATACCTAATTTAACAACTAATTTTTTACCACTAGTTTTAATGATTTTACGCCATATTTTATTGCTTTACCGCCAAAATCTATCACTATTTCACAAACATTTTATTCCTAAATTGCTACGTGATGTGATTTTACGCCAAATTTCATCGCTTTAAAACTAAATTATAATGTGATATTTTGTTTTACTAACTCACAAAAATGTATCATTTTAGTACCATTATTAATCTCAATTAGACAAAATTATTCGCTAATACGCCAAAAATGTTTGCTATTATGCCAAAAAATTTTTATGTTGTTTACGATGCCGATTTAGAATGATAAGATAATGTTATTAAAAAAGAGAAAAAGATGAAATCAGAGAATAAGTTACATTTTATTCTTATATATCTTTTATTGGAGGAGGAAATGATGTGTTTTTTGCCTCACTAAAATCTGTCCAGTCGTATCAAATAAATGAACGAAATTTAGACAACATCACGAAACCACAGAAAAATTTAATACGTTAGAGTTGCGTTTTCGTCCGTGAACTAACGATGTAAAATTAAAAAATTAATATTTTTCTTGCACGAATTCAAATAATGGTTGAACAGGTGAGAACGCCCATATACTACTGTGCCAAAAAAGTAAGACCAATTATTATTATTTTTTTTTAAACTCTTTATTTATCTTTCCAAATTTATTTTATCGTCTTTAAAGTAATCCCTTCCGGACACAATGCACTTTGACCAACGTTTTTTCCAATCTTCAATGCAATGCTAAAAAGTCATCGGCAGGGATGACCTTCAAAGCGCGCGGCGATTTACGTTAACTCTTCAATCGACTCAAAACGGTGTCCCCGGAGTGGTCTTTTGAGTTTAGGGAATAACCAGAAATCGCACGGTGTGAATACGGGGGTTGCGGAACGATATGGGTTTCCTTTTTGATGAAAAAGTCACGAAGAATCATTGCAATGTGAGCTGGCGCATTCAGTATTTTCGGTATCAATCGAAATTTGAAGCGTTTGAGGCCCAAAAGGGAATTGACCGATCCTTTTGAAATTCCAACATCATCAGCAAGGTCTCTAATTGTAAATCGACGGTTTGCAAGCACCAATTCTTAAATTTTTTGGACGTGAACTTCGTCGGTTGAGGTTGGTGGTCGACCAGAGGGCTCTTCGTCTCCAACGCGTTCTATGCCTTCTTTGAACTGTGTTTACCACTTCTAAACATTTCTATCCGATATAGGAATGCTCACCGAATGCCTACTGCCACATTCTATAGGTTTTCGCAAACAAAATTAAATACAAGTTCTTTGCTCAATGAATTCAGACATTTCAAAAATCGCCGGAATCAGTTTTAGCGTCTCACAAAACCAAGCGTAACTCTAATGAATATTTTGACGTCTAATTTCACACAGATGTCAAGAACAGTGCCAGCAACTTAAAAAAGAAATAAAAATTGAAATTCCATAAGCCCCGGGAATTTTAAATTGAAAATTTGCTTACTTTTTGGACACAGTACTATGAAAGGTGTTCGCTCCAAATTGTTGTAGCACAATGTGAATGCAGTGATTTCTGCTGGCAATCGTTAAATCTGATAGATATCCATCTCCTCACTGGCGAATGAGTGCGTTCGAAGGTTAAAGTAACAACATTAAAGCCAGAAAATAAATACAATATGTTACTTGTTCATTCTTCATTCGTTCTTCGAGCTTTTAGTATAGAATGTTGTTTTGAAAGAGAAACAATTTGATTGATAGTTTCCTGAAAGATAAGATAGTTAGATTTTCTTTAAAGATAGTATTCGATTTTTTTTTTTTTTTTTTTTTGAAAGAGAAGGATACTCAATCGATTTCTTGTTAATTTAATAATGTAAAGTGAATAAGTTATGGTTTAGCAGCAAATAAATAGCTCAATTTAATTTTGCTGATACGTTTAGATTTCTATTTAGTGAAATAGTTTTATTTGAATACTAAGATTTGAAATACATGCTGTGAAGAAAAAAAAATGTTTTCGGTTGTAAATAAAAAATCTCAAAAATTAATCTGAAATAGATTCTTTTCGCTCCGGCACCCAATTTGTTGTTATTATAGTGGCCCTGAACTCCAAAGCGAAAGAAAGAAGGCACCACAAACATTCTGTGCTTCGATTTCTTATGTTGGCCAATCGTGATCTCATTCCTGCCGACATAAGAAGTGTGAAGCACGCGACTTCTCGTTGCCGTGGCGACGGGGAAAACAACAAATGAGTTCGCTCCACTGCGATCCCTGGAAAAGAAAAGTCGTTCTCCTCCAGAGAAAGAGAGGCTGCGGGAATGAACCTTCGCTGCTCACACAGGCGGGAGCAACAGGTGAGTGCTTCCTTCCCCTTCGCGGCGCTTGTTTTTACCTTTAGAAAAAGGATGGGATAAACTTAAATTTTTTTTTTTAATATCTGTGGTGTATACGTTCTGTTAGTGAGGGTGTAAGACATCTTTTTTTTTTTTTTTTTTTTTGTTTCATTTAATTTTATTCACTTATTTCCAGAATATTGTGAACAAAGCATTTATATCAGGATTGAGCAGAATAGGGAAGGCTGCGTTCAGCAGAAAAATAACTCTCGAAATTTATGCCACACGTCACACACACAAATTTTTGATATATTAGATTTCTATTTAGTGGAATAGCTTCCTACTGTCCTTACATGAAATATGCATTGTGGGAAAAAATATCTAAATAACTATAATATACGTATCAATTTTATATGACGACGGATAAAATAATATTATTTGATAAAAAAGTAGTTCTATCTCTCTGTGCCATAAGTGTCGGGTTCGAGTCTCAGCGGTGCTATGGATGTTTGTAGTGGTTCGGAATCCACTTTAAACCGTAGGTTCCAGTCTAATATGATTGTAGGGCGTAGGACTGACATCTCTACCCCGTAAAAAGACATCTCTTGTCTAAATCTGCCAGAAGATTTTGGCCCACCGTGGGGCTGTTGCGCCAATGAAGAAGAAGAAAAAAGTAGATGAAGAATATGTGTGACATTACAATAGTTTGATAACTGTTTTATTATTTGGTTGGATTTTCGCAGTAATCAAGCATAAAAGGAATGAATGAAAATAAAATTTTGATAATGAAATTGACATGTTTTTGAAATTTTTAGATATTCATGCCTAAAAATGTTTGTTCACAAATATGTGTGGATGCAAAAAGTGATACGCATTTTAATTTTTATCCAACAATAACCACATTTATTTTGTTGAGCACAGTTTTAAAATGGAACATTTTAAGTCCTGTATAGTGGCAAGCATATTATTGGTAAAAGATGCAAACATACACGGTTCATTTACTGCACGGAAGATAAACACTATCATCTCCTGTGCAGTCAAATACGTATTAAGTAAAATGTTTTACTAATATTTAAATGTTTAAATTTTTTTTATTTAACTAAAGCTTGTAATCTGTTTTAATCTTTCATCAATATTTGAAAATTTAAAAAAAATTATTAATCGTATTTTAAAAATAAAACGAACATATAATATGGCAGGCCATGGTGTGTGCATTTCTGGTTTATGTATTACATCAGTGGTTCTCAAACTGTAGCGCGCAATCCCCAAGGGAGACTCACATTGGCTGAAAGACGGGATGGAAAAACGTATTAAAAGAAACTATGTAAATAAAGAAGTTAATAAAAAAAAGCAATAATTTTTGGATGAACATCACCTTTAATTATCATAAATTTTAAAATGACTAATAATACTATCTGATAGTAAATGAATTTCCGATTTTATGCACACATATTTTAAAAGACAATTAGGTATTGAGTGAAAATGGATTTTTATCATTTGGTTAGCATCAAATTGCATGTCAAAACCCAACAAACGTTTTTTAATACTAGGTTTCGACTAAAGCGAAATTTTTATTCACTTGACCAAATAAAAATCTGAAACAAGCAATCCGTTTCACGAGCAATCATTTCAAATGTTCGATTATATATATGGAGAAAATTAATTATGCCTTCAATCATTTTTCGTTGTAGTTTTTTTATGCGAATTTTATTTATTTGCAATTGATGTTTTGTAAATTAGTATTCTGAATACTTAATTTAAAGACGCTGATATTTATATGCTGTTGTCGAAATAAGGTGGGTTTCTTGTTCTATTTATGTACACCACAGATAGTCCACTGACAAGCAATGAGGGGAAGACATTCATTTTGTCTTTCCGTGAGAACTTTGTAATCGCCCAGCAATTATGTGTGGTACTGTAGAAAAAATCAGGAAAACTAACATTGGACAGCTTGATCTTCAATGCGTGACTCTTTTTTTATGCTGATGATTCATTGAATGTATTATAATCACTTTAGATTAAAATATTCTAGAAAAGGAAGAACTTTGTGTGACAATAATGATAGTTAAGAATTTAACCACACGTACTAAAATAGAACTTGAATTTACGCAAGATTTATCCAAGAAAACAATTGAACAGGCACAAATGGCTCCTAGATTATTAAAAGGATATGTATCCGAAGTATCTATCGTTTTCAGCAACATACATCTATAATCGGTATAATATTTTTTATTGAACTCATTACAATAGTTTTGGAATTATTCTATCTGCGTGCGGGGATAACATGGTCTTGAAGATAGTTAACAACAAACTGTATGCCTTTTTTTAAATAAACCCCCAAGAAAAAATCCAATGGAGTTAAACCGAGTTACTTCGAATGTTTTTTATATTACATCCTCGTAACCAACGATCTTATGCACGAAACTTGCACCATAAAGTTTATCACTACTGGCAAGCGAAATAGACGTTCTTCACACAAACATTTCCATGACAAAAGAAGTAACTCATGGTTAAATTTGAAGGTTCGGTTCACGCAGGGTCTGACGTTTAGGGATTTTTTTATCTGCAACAGGATTACATCTGCAACTGACCCTAATTGTATCAAATTTTTAAATTTAATTAAAATTTTTTTATTTTATTTTTCTTTTAAAAATTCATTTTCTTTCTTTTCTTTTCTTATTTTTACATTAATGTTTTAAAACTCCTATTATTATCGCTATACAATTTTATTTAAATCATCTACTAACGTTAATTATGCAGTCACACGAATTAAGTATTTAAATATCAGTTTTCTGATGAGGAGGTTTAGAGAAGTCTAAATGGAACTCGGTAAACGGTACGCCAGTTACCAATGGGTGCCTGACTAGCTTTCCTGACAACCAGTTAATGCTTCCTGGTCAAGTATTACACTACCACTGGAAATTACGGATTTTTTAAATATGAGACAATGACGCATTTTTTATTAATGACATAGTTTTGATGGGGATCAAATATAGTAGAATTTTCATTTCAGTTGTCAGTGTCTATAGAACAGGAATGAACGAACCGTACTTTGTAACAGTAATCGTGCTCTTCTTGTGCCCCACCTCATCATATGACCATTTTACTTAGAATAATAATTTATATATATAATATATGTATATATAAATTTTTCAGATTTTGACAAATTTAATCATAGAAAATAATCTAGCTTTAGTGTAATAAGAAAGTAAAATATTTTATTCGATGTTTTCTATTTTATTATAGGTTACGAGTTCTGATAATAATGTGCTTATAATGAAAACGCATGTTCCACTTTAAAATTATGTTATATGTAGTAGATAATGATGTTTTCAAATAATACATTGAAATGCTCAAGCCTAATAGAATCGATACATACTTGTGAATAAATATTTATAGGAATGAATATAAAAAAAATTGACCATTAAAACCTTGTGGCATCCCTTTTACACCGGGATATTACAAAAATGGAATCGAATACTAAAACACTTATTAAATTAATATAATAAGAATCAACTTCTTCAACTTTAAACTTCTTTACTTATTTTATGTTATATAAAATATGAAATACAAATATATTAAAAAAAATTCCGATCCTTTAAGTATGCGGCTTGCGGCCAAATTACAGTGTGAATATTTGTGAGTACATATGAGCACCTTGTCAGTATATGTCATCAGACTTGTGTTGGCTTTCATTTTATATTAAATTGATGACGTGTTTCACTCTTTTGAGATTGGGTTTTTTCGCTATTTGTCATAGTTTTTGATAAAAATTCCATAATTTCCCAAACTCCCCACTCTCGAATCATAACGCATAGTCACTTTACTACATTTTTACAATTGTAGTCTTCTTCGTTAGAAAATGTTCCGTTATATGGCTATCTAAAGTTCCTATGTGAATATAGATCGTTGTCGTGTTCCTAAATCACTTCATTTTCATAAGGAATCATCTGGTACATTATATTATATATGGGAATATTCATAGGCGTTTAGTGTCACACATGTAGCATGTATATTTCACCCCCTACTCGTTTTTCTCAACCAAATCCGGACGTTTGTGTTTAATTGAATGCTTCAGACATATTAAAGTTCCGACAAATAATGGCGGTGATTTCGGAAACTATTTTCACACACCGATAGACAAATTTTGAAAAATATTAAAATCGGTTCTTTTAAAGATTTTATTTTGTATTATTGAAAAAAGTTTCGATTTTGAAATTTTCAATGTCGAGCAGATAGTTAACCGAACCAATTTTGAGCTTCATTCCCACTTCACTTTTATTTAAAATGTTAAAATAGATGTGGCAAATAATCCCACTTTTTAAAACATTCCTTCGTTTCCATGATTTGTTCTTTAATACTGCATTTATCAAATTTTTTTCGTCTGTTTTTGCAATGTTTGTCTTTCATCTAATAGTGTTTCGTTGCTATTCCACCCTTCGGATCTTGAAGAAAATTTTCTTTTTGTATGCCTCTTTTTTGATGGAATTTATTTGGAAATGAATGAAAACATTTCTGTAGTTAGATGTTATTTTATAGCTTTGTTTCAATGACTGATTGTGCGCCTAATAAATCCCACGTTCTTTCTATTTTCATTTTCACTTTTTGCATGCTATGTATTCTCCAAAGAACTAATTTAATTGCGTATAACTATATTTTTAATTAAAATTAAACTTCCTGATTGTAATGTATGCTTGGGTTTGCCAGGGATTTTTTTTTATTGTAATTTCATTTACCTTTCAACAGGATAAGAAATCTGGAGGTATCCATATTCTGCGTTTTTGAAGAAGGTGAAACTTTTTATTGGAAATCTATCCCAAAAATGGATAGAACTATTGCGATGAACAGAAAATTAACCCATATTTGGCAAAATAATATCTTTCTAATGATAGCTTTCCCATATTTTGCTGGACAAAGAGCAGACACCGAATGCGATATGCATGGATACCTCTGGTGAATGGAGGTTTCGTGAGAAAAACAAATCTGATATCGATGATGGTGACTATAGAAACACCCAGATTCTGTTTGAGGGAAACAAATATTTGCGGTGCAGATATCCGCATGCATTTCTCGAGAAATAAAGCCTTCAGATCAATGTTGCCGTCTGACGTCTAACTTGGGTCGATTTAAAAACGGGGATTTTATTACTTCTGAGTATCCAGTAGTCCAGTGATGCACTTTTAACTACAGCAATATGATTTTGATTTAGGCAAATTGAAGTGGACTCCTGTGTCATAACATTAAAATCATTTGATAAATATTCTCTGGTTCTTCATGTGGTAACATGCACATCTGGAGAATATGAGAGCCCAGGTTCGATTCGGCTGTCAACTTCAGTTACAGTCTTTGCTCTCTGAAGATTTGATGGAGATTGTGACAGCGTGTGTAAAACGTCTCGCATTCATAATCGGGTCGCTTAGAAATTTTACAGGTTTCCTCTCATACGAACACGCAAACGCAGGGCAGTTATCCATAAAAGTCTTCCTGAAAGGAAATGTCTTTCCCTCGTAGCCCCATCTACGTTCTGCTCTTGGCATACATAAATGGAACAAGAGGCCCACTCATGTTTAACACTTAAAAGGTATTAAAGTATTAATATCATATAAGGATTGCGTCGTTAATTGAAATTATTCGGATAATATACGTCTCGTGGCCTAGCGGTAACATGCACACTTAGCTGAAATTCGAATCCGCTGGTGTTGTCTGTTGCAGTCTGTGTTCTTAAAAACGAATAGACTCGATAGCGATTGTGACAGCGTGCGTAAGCGCCTCACATTTAATGCCAGAATGTCCAATGGAACTTTCCCCCATAAGAAATGCAAATGCGGTACAGTTAGCTCCCAAAAGCCTCCTGGAAAGCACTGCCTACCATTTGGGTTGTTTGTGGTATGCAAAGTTCGCCGATGTATATATAAAATATTTTCACCTTTATGAAGATTGTGTTCATCAGATCAATGTGTCGTGTTGAAATGAAAGACGATGAATGAATTTGTTTTGTTCTTCATGTATGTACTTTGCACTATATTCTTTAACATATTTTAATTTTGTAACCATTTCTCTTACGCATTGGCAAGAGCATCCTGTGGCGTTCAGGAGAAAGGATCAGTTGGACTGCAGACTCTCACCCAGAGAAGAAGTATATTTCGCTTATCCTGTGCTTAATTGAGTATCAGGTTTTCGGCTTAGAAGTGGAATCCTTCCACGAATCTTATAATTATAGTTTTTAAATGTCTTAAATATTGTACGTCTCTAATTGTATGTGTGTGGTGTTTGTGCGCGTATCAATGAAGTTGTGGGTTATCCAACCTGTGCTTCAAGTACCTCAAACCAACCACAACCGAGTTGCCCAACCTGCACACTACAATTAAAAATTTTCTTTAATTCAAAGTGTCTGGCAATAAATACAGGAGAGAGTGTTTGCCATAGAATACTTTTATAACAGAGAGACAAGAGACGGCTTCGTTTACTCTGTATGTTCATGAGGCAAAGCAGTCAGGTTCCATTCTGGTGGGTACCGTTGATATCATCATGATTGATACTATTTTTTGAGTATTTGCATTAATTTCATAGAAGGTGCATAGGTATTATAGAATGGACCTGCTGCGATACAATAAGAATTTTAAAAAAGGACAGAACAATGAATGCATAATAAACTTCTTTCTCGAAGTGATTGCGCTGTTGTTGAGTTAAATTTTGTGTTGAAATTTGTTGATGTTAATAAGACAAGCCATGGTGAATGATGAGCTGTCTGAGTAATTGTTCCGCTATTGTATGCAAAGGTGGCGCATTTAGAAAAGGTGCAATGCATTCAACGCTATAAATAAGATCAAATAAACAATTTAAAAAGAAATGATTATAGGAGCTATTAGTTAACTGAAAATAAGAATTTATTTATTTGCATGGAATTTTGTAGCAATAGGCATCCCTCTCCCTTTATACAGTAGTTATCAATTTCAAGATCACCTAAAAAAGAAAGCAGTGAACTGTGTTTATTTTTTGACTCACCATTTAAAAATCTATCCTTATTCTTAATATCTGATGATGTAATTGTTTAAAAAGAAGCTTTTCTTAAGCATTGCTGAAATCTTTCGTATAACAACGAGACAATATAGTTTTATAATTATTTTTCCTTCTATTTTTCAGAAAGCTGAAACGTCCTCTTCCAGAGATTTCTTCCGTCCGTGAAGACCGGGGGCCGTTGCACTTGAGAGCCCTCATCTCCAGCTGCTTTATTTTCAATCAAGTCAATGATCTTCGAAATGAGCGTGCTCTGAAAGTGTAATTAGGTTCTTTTCTTTGTGATGTAAATGACTGTTTTGTGTAGTGGAGGTTTTATTTTCACTCATAAATTAACTATTGACACTTTTTGGGCGCATCCAGTTTTTATCAGAGTCATATTATTAGACTCCTAAATAAAGACTTATTTCATTCTTTAATCAATCAAATGACCGCAGCTTCGATAATTCAGTACGTAGCCCAGTGGTAATGCGCACAGCCTGAATGCATGCAACTCAGATTCGAATCCTTTTTAAGTCACTAGTTTTAGAAACCAGGAGACTAGACGACAACTGTGATAGGACAGGAAGGAACTCGAATCAACAGTGAGCTGTTTGGTGGGATGTGTAATGTACTATTTTTATCACTAGTCGATGGGCTATTTATGGTAAACTTAACATGAGGTTCACTATATATATATATAATTTGCGTGTAGCTGCGGATTTTGTTATACAAATTGGTCGTGTTTTTAATTCATTCTTTATTAGTTCTTCTCTGCTGATGTCTTGTATTCTTATATACATATATATATATATATAGATATAGGGGTGCTCCAAAATTCAAGTAAGATTTTAATTCCTAAACAACTTAAAAAATCTGGAATATTTGGTAATGAAAGCGCTGATTTTCCTTCAGAATGCATTTTCGAGGGGGGGTGAGTATACCAAATTGTTTTCTAAAACAAATACTCTTCTACCCTTTATTAAAAGCATAACTGTTTGCATGAATTTTGAGGTACCCTACATAAATAAATAAATATGTGGATTTTATTGCAGGATATAAACATGGAATTCGGTCAACTCTAATTTAATAAAAATAATGAAAAATAACATATATATTTTTAGTTTAGAGCAGAGCTGGTGATAGATCTTTTGTCAACAAAGTTTTAGTCTGAATGCAGGTTCAGTTCTGCTGGCTAACAAAATGTACTATTGTCAGGAGGAGTTATTTTTTCATGATTTCATTAAATATTTCGTAGAATTATCAAAGAAGTGTTCTATTTTATACAAATCAATATACCAATGATTGTTACTAGATGATGCATTAAAACACGGAAGCCTGACCTGATTGACACACGCGCATACATATATGAATATCAGTGGGCCTCGTATTCTCTTTATGTATTCTACGAATAGCCTACAGATTGGTAGTAAAGAGGGTTTTGAAAAGGTCTATTAGAGCCTCATTTTCGTGTCGTATAGGAGGAAATTCACTAACCAGAATTCTCCCCAGACAGTCTGATTATGGATGTGAGAGGCTTTGTAAGGCATTATCACAATCACCTTATCATTTTTTCGTTTCTAAAAGCAGTCTAAAAACGGACGACTCTAATGGATTCGAATGAATATGAGCAGGTCTGCACACTTGATATGTAATATATATATATAAATTTTCAAATGCTTTATGTGGATGTGTGTGTTTCTCCGTCATCAAGTTATAGTAAGCATGTGGGGCCAAATGGACTTAACAACTTAACGCAAATCTATTTTAAAGAAAATTACAATCACGAGCTAATCTTATCTTAACATAGATACATTTTAAATATTTCATACATACATATATATAATATATATATAGTGTGTTCGTGTCTAACAAAATATTTCTATTAGTCTATAAATTCTTTTCTTTCGCCAGGAAAAAATCGAAAACTGAATGACAACTCTAAAGAGATCGCACTGGACCACACTTCTTCACTTTTGTAACGTGTACGGAGCTCTCCTGTTATGTCAGATTTCCAAAGGTACATTCCTTCCCTTCATCTTGAAAAGTTTAATACAATAATAGTTTGTGGTGTTTTTCGTTTTATTTTTCATATCCTTAAAATCACAAGAGTTAAACATTTTTCAGAAAGTGATCATTTTGAGAAAAGTTTCTATTAGAAAAAAAAATTATTTTTTTCATTTGCAAAAATAATTCAAATATATATATATATATATATATATATATATTCTTTTGTTATTTCGATCAGCAGCTGTACAAAGTTGAATTACTTGCAGTTATACCTACTAGTAACAAAATGCCGTAATTTTCTACAAATAATCCGCAGTTGTAATTTTCGGCTGTAAAATGGATATGATCTGTTATATTCCACAATTGTAATTTTTAATTGCAAAAAGAAGATTTTTTTTACATTCATTTTGCTTTTAAAATTCCGTTTTTGCAACGGGAATAGATGTCGTAAATTTACAAAGTATTTTTTTTTAAAACTTTAACATTTTTGATCCTACAACAATTTAAAACAAAAATTATACATTTTAAATTAAATATGGCAAAAAACGCATAAAATATATATGTGTACTGGGATGAAAAAAGTAATTACTGGACATATAAATAAGGTAAAATTAACAAATGGATTTTTTAACTTTATTATTGCGTCTTTAACGCGCGTATTGCGTAACTTAATTAAATTCAGAAATGAATTAAAAAAAAAAAAAAAAAAAAAAAAAAACCCAGATAACTTCTACTTTGAATGAGTCGATTTTAAATAGACACTTGTCGTTCATAATATTTGAAAGAGAAGACATATTAAGAAAACACTTTTTTCTTACTTTGCATACGATTAATTCAGTCGATCTACAGCCTACAGTGGCATCTGTTTTCCTGTATGCACTTTTCGATGTGTTCTATGTGATGTGGCTTCCTATATGCCAATAACTTGACTTCATCATTCGGTTTGGTTTGGTTTATCTTTTCTAAGGTCATCTTATACACACGTTGGGCTAATTATACCAGGACCTACAGTTTAAAGTAGATTCCGAACCACTAACAAACATCCATTCCACCGCCAGGATTCGAACCCGGGCCTGTGACACCGAGCGCCATAGCGCTAGCCACTCGGTAAGTGTGCGAGGAGGAAGACAATTTAAAATTTTTTCTTTCGAATGTTATAGACGGTATGTTAGAAAATATTTTCCCCAAAACAGGTCAAGACTTTTCGACGTTTTGTATGACATGGAAGGCCATATCTCTATTAGCTTACCATATCTGTATTATCTGAGCATCGCACATCAAACTGGTTTGTTGCAGTTTTGATGAAAATCAAAACATGCGCTGTTTCGTTTGTCAGTTTCTGGAGGTTTGGTTTGGCTCGTCGCTCTACGGTCATGTTATGCACACTTTAGGCTAAACAGACCGGGACCTACAGTTTAAAGCGGATTCCGAACCACTACAAACATCTATGGCACCGCCGGGACTCGAACGCGAAACCTATGGTACCGAGCGCCAGAGCGGCCATTCAGGCCCCCAGTTTCCGAAGGAGAAGACACGATTTGATCTGATGTTGGTTTTTGATCAAGCAATAATAAAGGATTTAAGACTTTCCGGAAGACGACTGAAAACTCGCTCGTAGGCAGAGATAGCACTCGGAGCCAAACGAAATTTCTGCCAGTTTGTTTCAAAACTGGACGCTGCTTATGTGCGATTATTTGGCGGGTTATTGGTTGCTGTTTTTCTTTACGTAAAAGTTCTTTTTTGAGAAGAAAATAATATTGTTCATTTCAGTCCAAAGTCAATGCATCGATGGATACGAGCTGGGTTGCATCTGGACTCACGACGAGAAGGCCCCGCTCAGATGGGTCACTGAAACAGGTAGGGATTTATTCACTTCGTGACTTCTAGTAATTGCTGTTTTTTTTTTGTGGTAACTTTGTGTAATAAGTTGAAATGAAAAAAAAAAAAATATTTATTTACTTTCACTGGGGAATCAATCCAGTATAGCTTGATTCACCAAACACTGATTTTAATTTCATGTGATTGACGTTTATACTAAAGTTCCGATGAATGATGGTGGTGAATGTTAGAAACAATTTTAACCTTTTTCTATTAGGTTTTACAGCTTTAGAGGCACATTAAAATCGGTTCTTATTATCCTTTGTTAACATGATGCATTCCTGGTCGGGTTTCTGATTTATCGCCAAAAATTGTGCCACTAATAAAAAAAAAAATAACATTAAAGTTAATAGGTAAAGTATTAATTAATTTCCTCTCTCACCATAAATATTTATTATTTTAAAACATTTTTTTTTTTAAATAAACATCAATTTATTACTATCATTTGTATTTTTTCTTTTTAACATGCATTCTGATCAGAAAATCAAATCTTAAAAATTTGGAACAAGGTTTTGTTTAGTAAAGTGTGCCTTATAGTATTTAATTCCTTCAGTCTGAATCAAGTAATTATTTTCTATTTTTATGCTCTTCCAGTGAATCACAAAAGTTTTCTCAGTTGCGTGAATCTCGTTATAATTGCAAACAAAAAGTAGAAACAATTTAGAGTATCAAAAAATAACAATATGAAAAGAACTAAAATTTATTCCAAATAAGATATACCCCTACCTGATAGTGTTGATATTTGGCAAGCGGTTAAGTCGATTGATCCAAACAGAACGTCTTTATACGGGAGGGAAAATAATTTAGGAGGGAATTTAATTGCAATAGAAATAATTTTAATTTTAATAATTCAGATTTTAGATTACACAATATTCGAATAAAAACCAGATGAAAAAATTAAATATTATACTTTTTTCTTTCAAAGTAGCTTTGTTTCGCGTGAATCACCCTGTTATGGGTGAAAGTTTAAGGTTTAATCGTTATATTAAACCTTTTAATCAGTTTCTGCTGTTATACCTTATCTTTCCTCGGCATCCGTAGTCGGATTATATCATAGTTTATAAAATGTATTATTTTTTCATTAAAAATAATATTTTTAAGACTGAATAAATTTTTCAAATTTTTCGTGGGCAATTTAAACTCGCATTACAGTTGTCTGCTTCACATTAATTTTTTGATTCTAATTAAGAAATATTACTTCAAATACAACTTATCACGCCGAATAAAATCGTCTGTTTAGAATATTCATATGGTTTTTTTTTTTTTTATCTAATATTACTTTATACTGTTAGAATATTTTCATGACATAATCCAGTAAGCATACTTAGTTAGAAATTTACAAATTAATCTTTAAAAAAGGATTTTATCTTTAAAATACTTCTCAAATTATTTACTTTAGTAATCCAACTGTTTTTTTTTTTTATCATAAAATATTATTAAAAATATTACAGAATTATCAATAAATCAAGATCGTAAAAGTGAAGAAACCTCTCTCATGGAATGAAGCATATTCATCATTCGAAAGAAAAAAAAATCAAATCCAAAGTTATCAAACTACTGAATTTGAACCAGATCGCAAGAATGTTAAGAAATGTGTCCAAAAACCATCTAAAGAATAACTCGACCTGTCAGGTAGTATGGCCGAGTGGCAACGAAGAAATCTTCATTATTGAAAAGAAGTAAAATAATTTTATCAACAGAAATTTGGAAAAAAGTTTTTAAAATTTTATATTAGCTAATTAAAGCAAATGTAATAAATTCGAATCTAGAGACTGCATAAAGGTTTGGTGCGAACTTAAAAAAAAAAGGAACTTACTTCAACATGTTGTAACATGTTGGAACAAGAACTTGTTAAACATGACTATTAATGAATTTTGGTTTGGAATATTGTATCCGAGGAATACTGTATCTACAGGAGTTGGCAAGTTGAAATTTTCGATAACATTAGAATCAGAATGTGTATATGTTGTTGTTGTTTTGTTGTTTCTTATCCCACTTGGCTGGCCAAGCCCACAAGCCCATATGGACTCATGATTGAAGGGGAAGGAAGCAGCTTCTGTTGTGATGGAGCACCCGTAGGTAGAAGCCTGACTTTTGCTCCGTGACGCTCTTACAGTCATAGAAGACCGGGACCTACGGCTTAAAGTGGATTCCGAACCACTACAAACATCCATGGCACCGCCGGGATTCGAACCCGAAACCTGAGGCACCGAGCGCCAGAGCGCTAGACACTCGGCCATTCAGGTCCCAAATTTGCCAACGGCACGCAGTGTTCCCAGGTGGTCACCCACCCAAGTACTGACCGCGCCCAATGATGCTTAACTTCGGTGATCTAACGAGAACCGGTATATTCAGCATGGTACGGCCGTTGGCAAAAAATCTCAGACTGTCAGAAGTGGGGAAGTGTATATTGATATCATAAGTGAATATTCGAAATCATAAAACAAAAATTTCAGTTTACAGAAATATTCTATCAGGACAATGATCCTAACCATACTCTTTTGAAAATTTAATTCTGGGCTCGTATTATAATGTTTTGTGAAAGTAAAAAACATTTAAATCTCTGAAATTAATTGTATAATTACTCTTTAATAGCATAGCTTTTTTAAAGAAGAAATTAATAATTAATTGGTAAATTTAGAACAATGTAGTATGCTTACCTAATCTAGTCATGGATATATTCTAATTATATAAATAAACACTAGATAAAAATAGTTCAATATTCTAAGCAAATTATTTTGTTTTATATGGAAAGGTGTCCTTTAAAAAATATTTATTAATCATAGAGTATAAATTGTCAATATATGGAGGGGAATCAATTTAATTGTTACCCATTGTCTGAACCGACTCTAGAGTCAATGTTTAAGTATTTTAGCATATACCATGAACATTTTCCTAGAAACGTTTTGAGAGATAAAATGAAGATAGCCTTTATACTCTTTCGAAATCTTCTGATCAATTTAAAACCCGCTTGTGACATTTTCTCCAAAATAATTTCATTTGATCTCAGTTTGATTTGATCTCACAGTTTTTGTGTCAAGGAAGAGAATTGTATACAATTAATTGGATATTGGTTGGTCACTGGCATCAGTTGAACACAATTTGAGTTATTTATGTCCTGATGAGACAGTTATTTGGCAGTGATCCTAAAAATTGATTTATTCCATTTTTTTCCTTATTAATTTTGCCTTTTCTTCACATTGACTTTTCACAGTGTTCTTAACAATTCGCTTACTTCAGTGATTTTCAAACTGTAGGACGCGGTGTATTGCTTATAGATAATTAAAACTCCTTAAGAAAATAATATAAAAATTGCAAAACATACAAAAAAACACGGAAAAACGTTTGGATAGTTATTATGAATTTTAAAATAATTACTAAGTACTCTCTGAATAGCAAGTTATTTCCGATTTTAAGTTAAAAAAGCAAATATACAAGGTATTTTAATTAAGTCTAAAAACATTATTGATTTCTTTTACAAGGTATGTGGAAATGTGTTTCATTATTCAGCTGCTATAAATGATAAGTTAAATCCAAATATTTTTCCACATTTAGTCTCTGCTGAAAAAGAAATTTCTAAATGTAAATCAAATGAAAAAAAAAAAAAAAAAAAAAAAAAACTTGTAAAATCTACTTGTTACATTCATGATCCATGCCACTTATATGCTCAATCCTTAATAATAATTAATTAATATATCAGTTTTTGCAGTTACATTTTAAAATAGATAATACTAAAGGTTGTATTTCATAAATTTTAATATTGAATTCAAAATAATTCGATTAGTATATTGCTCGTATGAAATACTTAATAACGCATCATAATAACTCCTTAAACAATAATTTTTTTAAGATGCATATTTTTTTGTGCTAAAATCAAAAATTTATATTGTTAGAATTATGATCAAAATAAGCTTTTATCTTGTTTTATTTATTACTAATAAGAAGCAGAACTAGAAACCCACAATTCATTGCCAGAACTTTCAAGATCACTATACCATACATAGCTGTTATCACTCAAAATGTCTTACTGTCTCACTGTTTCGTTTTGCAAAAATCAATGTTGGAAAGTCAATGACAATGTGACGGTCAAAACACACAGTTTGGATATTGAAGAACATCAAGTCCAAGTCTGTCAAGTGACATGAAATCATCATAGAATGATTGTGCCAGACGTATGATATCACGAGCGAACTCGTGTTTGTCTTGAAATAATATTTAACGTACCCTAAGATGCTAGTTTCAGTCCAGAAATAAATATTAATGTCTTTCAAATGTGAGCTATACGAGTTCAGTCGGGATAATTCGTTAAGGGGTTATGGAGAATAGAGTTGGGAAATTGTTACGACAGAACTTTCCCTTGTTGATGGGGACGAAAAAATAAAAAGTTTGAGAAACACTGATTTAGCTGATACAAACACATCCAAAAAGCATGAAAACAAGCAAACAGTTCATTGTAGAGCTAAATCACGCTGTATTTGTTCCCGCAGTGGGTGGTCAGAATTTCGTCCGACTGACGGGATGTGCGGCAAAGGAGTGCGGCACAGCAGTGATGCTGAGCCCTTGGATCGAACCCAGAGAGCGGGACGTCAAACTGATCTTCCGTTACAAGCTGTATGGCACCTCTAACGTCTACTTGAGACTCTACCTGAAGACGGATGATGGCAAGCAGCAGACGCTTTTCTCCAAAGCGGGCAACTATAAGCTGACCTTCCCTGAGGAGTGGTCCGCCAGGAATATCACACTACCTGCCACACCTTCGCATCACAGAGTGAGTATTGGAGTACGCTTCATCCAGACTGAGTTACATATACAAAATTGGGTCTCTTAAGTTAATATGGAACTGGCGACACATGTTCTTTTGCGTGTCGTGAATCGAGGTACGCGAAGTCACTTAGCCATTGTAAAGGATTTTCGATTTAGTAATGACTGACAATTACTTCCTCGTGGCATGAGTTAGTTGTCTTGTTTCTGAAGATAAAAAGTGTGGTAACAAATGCACGTTTCTCAATACCCTCCGAAGTTTACATGTAATTTTAAGCAATGATAGCCAAAGTAGTTTTTACCAATCTTTAAGGTTCAATATACTACTGTTAGGGTTCTATTGGCGGCTAACAGAAAAATACGACACCATCGTACAAATAATAATTTGCGAAGTTTTATATTCAATGAAACTCCGATTTAACAAAATATTCATGTCCAGTATTTTGTTTAAAACACTGGACATGAAATCATGAATAATTTAGGTTGCATATCTTGTATTTATTGTTTTTTTTTATGTATGTGAACATTTTTGGGACCACTTATGTATATCCGAATAACACATCGGTGTGTAATGAAAGGAGGACATTATCTTTCGTCTGTAAAGCTTGAACAGTTTCTGTTACAGAAGGGGTTTAATATCATTTAGAGTAGAAATATAGTTTATCAAGATTTTTGTATAGCTAGCTGGATAATCCTCAAGACTATATGTGAAAGGAGTGAATTCTCTTCAATACAATTGTCCTTTTCCCTCTCCTTGTGTTCGCATTCATCCTCTCTGACTTCCAGAAAAACACAATTTACAAAAGAGATGCATTCGTTCTCAATCCCTTCCATGCTAAAAGCTGCAAGACCTTTTATCGACTTTTTAATGTGTTTAGATTCTAGATAAAGAAGAGATCTATTCATAAAATGTTTTTAACAATTCATTTTAATCGATAGTTCGATTTCCAACTCAATTTAAATGTGCAAAACGAGTTGGATATTGATCAACAAACGAAAGAGTCTCATGTTTCTACACTTTTTGTTTTAAATATGCTTGTCCATTTTGCAAAGAAAGTTTTCAAAAATTGTTCTCACCATTTCTGCTCTGAATTTTTTGTTTGTCAAAAGCACGTCATATTCTTGGAACACCTTGAGTTTTTAGTTTTCTAACAATTAATGGTATTAACTTTTCATTCTGTGTCGTGCATAGTAACACATTTAGTTCATGTTCCATAGTTTCCCACCATGATAACTTCAATCACTTACAGCAAAAAGTTTTTTTTTTTTCACTTTTTACTGTTAATCAAAAAAAATATTGTAAAACATTACTACAATCTGAATCGTCAGTGTTGCCTTTGATATAATGTTCTGGTATGAAAGATGACAATGTTTTTTTTTCATCCATTCTAGGACAGTACTTGAATTGATTCCAGCAGACTTTCAGTGCAAATTGTGACTCTTCTTAAAGCTATTTTTCTAACTGTTTGAAGATGCGAATCCTTGCATTTTCAGCTTAGAAGCAATTTTTATTGGCTTCTCTTACAAAATGAAACCATTTATAGGAATGTTTGTTGTATATTGAACCATTTACAGGGATGTTTAGTTAAATTATTGAAAGAGGAAATTTTTTAATTCTTCATAAGGCCTATATATTGCGCTTCAGTTTAGCGCGCAACTTCTCAGTTTATTTCATGTTTTTTGCTAATTTTTCATCTACGTAATAGTTGCTTAAATAGAATGCAAATATGGAATTCCAGTTAATTTTTTGCTTTTCCTATTATATTTAATTAATATTAAAATACAGAAGATCGAAAAAAAAACTAAGAAATTCTTGAAAAGGGTCGACTATCAAAGAAATTAGACATCCGTCATAACGTGCACTGCAGTTTCGATTAGTATGAAGAAGCTTTAGCATCTTATTTAAATTTCGATTCACTATTTATTGGCATCTAAAAGCATTTATTTGCACAAAACAGAAATAAAATGTGGAAGAATAGCTCATGGCAAAGTAATGGATAATGTTTCCTAATTTAGGAAGTTCTGTTCGAATAATAAGGGAAAGTTTCAGTGTTTATTCTGGATATAGGTACAATAAATCCATAGGCCTGAAATCCAGTCATTACATTATAGAATAAAAAGGCGGAGGTTGCCATTCTTGAGAGTGTAGGGCTTGCTTATAGGGACGAAGGACGTCAGGTCAAAATGTCTAACATTTGAAAGTTGTACATTGATAGAAACTTTGCATTGGATTTTTTAGGATGTAATGACATGTGAAATTTTGTGCATACGAAAGTGTTAATGCAAATGCAGTGGAAATGACGTCAGATTGTGACGTCAGGAGGGTCAGGTTTTTTTGCAGTAAATTTGCATAGCATTCAATTGATTTTTTCGTTCAGTCACGTGATCCGCTTGATGTGTTCACAAGTGAGAG
This sequence comes from Caerostris darwini, assembly GCA_021605075.1. NCBI lineage: Eukaryota > Metazoa > Arthropoda > Arachnida > Araneae > Araneidae > Caerostris > Caerostris darwini. Next base: position 71,664 of record BPLQ01007749.1, read on the forward strand.
TCATCCTGGAAGGAAGGTTGCGATTGCCTTGACTACGTAATGGATAATTTTTTTCTTTAATGGCAATTTTGTTTTAGAACAATTTTCTTTTATTAAAATAAAAAATATGCATTATTAGAATGATAATCAATGAGTTTTATTATTTACATATTTTTTACTATTATAGAAATTAGAGAATAAATTGAGCCATTCAGTTTAATTTTTGGAACAGGAAATATAATGCTCTGATGCTTCCCCAGAACTTTCAACCTTATCTTACGGTATATCATAACTATTATTACTAAAATAGTTTAGTTTTTTTCCAAAATAAATCAACAGAAAATCAATGCAAGTGGTCATAAACAATAATTATTATACAGCTTTCTGCCTATTTTTTGACTACTAACGACCAACAAGTCTAATGCCTGTCAAATAGTGTAAAATCGCGAAAGAATGACTGTTGCCAGACATATGACATCATGCGTGAACTCGTGTTTGCTTACAATGCATGATTTTACGAAGTTTAGTTTTAATCCAGGCTTAAAAATAATTATTTGCACAAACTAAATCGGGGTGTTCTGAAAAGATGCAAGCATGAGATACCCCGAAAGGATACTCCCGAGCATACCTTTGAAGAAATAACCGATGTTTTTTTTTTTTTTTCTGGTGCCATATAGTCTGTAATGAGCACTCCATCCAACTTCCTTGAAATCTATGGAAGAACTTCCCGGCCTCCTAATTTATATAGTCTTTCCTAGTATAGACATATGAAGAGTCGAGTTCCACGAGTTCTGAAATTCAATGCATTGTATACACAAGCAACAGGCTGTTCCCCACAAAATTCGCATTTATCCAATGTGATGCTAGTTGTGGGGTAAAAAAAAAATTATATCTTATGTTCAAGACCTTGTGGCCCATTGATAACGTGAAAATCGCGAAAGAATGTATACAGAAATCAGATTCAAGTCCGCTGACGGCATCCGTTGCAATTACTGCTCTCAGAAACAAAGAGACTCGGTAGCGATTTTAGACAGTGTGTATTGTTTCGCATTTCGGCCTGATGATCCGGGTTTCCAACTATATGACACGTAAATGAGGACATGCTCTCTCTTTGGCAAACATGTGTGAGCTGTCATATTTATACATAAATAGGACACGAGGCCCACCGACGTACATTAAAGGGAAAAAAACCTGCATTAAATTATATGATGAAATTAGATAAACGTAATAAATTACAACAAATAAACTGAGTCGGAGGAAAGAAATAAAGTATTTAAATGAAAATTGAGTTTTCAACATGTTACATCTTTCTGTGTTGTGTTAGTTTAGTCATTTATTTAAATTTCAGACAAACCCTAACGTGTATCAAAAATATGAAAATGAATTATATTAATTATATCAATAATTATATTCAAATATGAAAAAAGTATGAAAGATAACTTAGGCATATCAATTTAGCTTCGTGTTAATCTAATACCAAAGTGATTAATATAACATTCTTAGGTATCAATTGAGAATCGATAAAAAATATAAGACGTTATGTTTAATATTTAATTCAGCCCATTCTCCTTAAATATTATTTATATACACGAGGAAAAATTGCTATTTTATTATTTAACCGAAATTAGATATTTTATGTACTATGGATCCCTTGTAAGAAGATTTTCATAAAACAAAACCTTATCCCTTTAAAATTAAGTATAATATATATATACGTATTTTATTTACAATAAACACAATATACTTAATAATACACTAATATTTACACTATTTAACTACTTATTACACTTACACTACTAATTACAATTACACAACATATTAATCATATACTAAATAATCTAGAAACTTACACAAGTAGCTTTTTTTGCTTGTTCTTTTATATTCATAATAGAGGGGGTCGATGAAATGACAAGAGGATTTTGAAGGCCATCAAGAAAGTTTGGTAAAATGAAATACTTGTGTTGCTTTTGAAATAAATCTGAGAGATGTTTTGTTTCTTTTTACAGCTGCTACTAAAGGCTAACATTCCATACCCCGAAGCTTACGTGGCGGTGGGCGGTTTCAGCATAGAAGGTAAGGAAAATCTTTTACTTCAGGGAAGCACAGATAAGGACACTCGCTTTGTTCCCAACTACAGAGGTTCTTGAACTTAAATTTAAACCGCTGAAGATAACATTTAAGTTTTACATGTCCAGTTAAGAATTGCGTTAAGAAAAATTTGTAGGGGAATATGTGTATTTAATTCTGTGCAAAATAAGTGGGGGAAGAATCTTATTACATGGCACATTACCATTATAACATGGAATCTCTGATTTTTTTTTTTTTTTTTTTTTTATCTCATTGCATGTACATTACACGATTACTATCATTCGTGGCCTAAAAACCTTTAAGTAATGACATATATTGAAGATTCCAGGCATTGACTGTGTCATATTTATGTTTCGCTTTCCAATGTGGAATAGGAACAGTCTTGTTAAAAATTGCTTGTCTTTTCCGCATATAGTACTAAGTTCTGAACAATTTTCTCATAACAGTCGTAGACATTGGAAGGGAATATTATTTTTATAAAATTAGACAAAATGCGACATGTATTCTACATTGGTGTGTGCTAATTGATGAAAAAAGTGTTATGAAATTATAGACAAAAATTAAAAACACTTCACAAAAGATTAAATTATTAATTAACTGTGATATAGATAAAAATTTCCAGCTCTGTAGCAAATAAGAAGAGTGCAAATCATCTGAAAAATGTAGGAATTTTTTTTCTTTTTGTCAAAGTTCTTAAATGCCTATCTTTATTCCGATTTTGCACTGATTTAAATGTACAACTTAATTTTTTTGTATACAATTTTGGCATCCAACATGCTCTTCAAAACTAAAAAAACACTTTGTTAGTTTGGAGCTACAGAACTCCATTTGTATAGAGTATGCCAGAAGGATTATAAGCAGAAAATTGTGGTGCCTATAATTTGATATTTTGCAATTAAAAATTAACACGTAATGATGCAAGGCGAGTCATGATCTGCGCATCCATCCCTGTTAATCTTTATTGCAAGGTTTTTGCAACTTTAGGCTGTGAATTAAACTTTCGTTCTTTTCTTTTTCAGGAAGCATTCCAATCTTAAGTAAGTTCGATTTCATTTCTCTGTTATCATTTCCTACTCTTCAATGGAACTTATTTTGTAAAGTTTTAGAATTACTATTTATCAAATTATGAATTTAAGTAAGAAAACTTGCCACTGTTGAAATGTTTGGAAGAACCAGAGAATTCTTGTTATATGCTGGAAATGATAGCTACATATTTATGTGAAAGATATGTTTTTGTATCTATTGATTGAAAATTCAAATTTGGTTATATAAAAAAAAGGATACGCGGTGAATCCATATTTATTATCTGAATATTTTATAAAAGAAAATTTTCTGCTAAAGACTTTCCGCCTGAAATAAATCTTGGTTGAAGAATGGTCAATGGCAGCGATCAATCGCTGGCATGTGGTTAATATGTAAGTATTGAAATGCCTTTCAATGACCGAAATTCTTTTTTTTTTCAAATATAGATTCCAAGAACACAAGGGGAAAAAAAAGGAAATTATATCGGTGTCATAAAGTTATAACCTTGAAAGATCAATGGAAAAAAAAATTTGGATGTTTTTCTCGGTATTATATTATACAAGTTTGGTTTTCTTTCAGACCCGAATGAATACCTTTGGATTTCGTTTCTGTAAGATAAAAATTGCAATTAAAAAAAAGCGGTTTGGCACACTCAACTTATTTCACAATTGCACTTGCGACTGCTAAAATAACTGTCAATTACTTCTATGAGAATTACTAAAACGACATCGCAATATATCATCTTTGCTGCATTTCTAAGCAGATAGAAGGGTGCTATTTCACCTCTTGGAAATTGATTCAACTCAATTCTGCCCAGTTAATAAAAATAAAAAAAATGTATCTTTCAAACAAGCTTTAATTTAAAACGCATAAAACAATTAATGAGCTAAGAAGACTTAACCATGAGACTAAATTTATCGTAAGGTTTAATGGAAAAAAAATATATAAAATATTTCTTTTTTGCAAAAAATATTCTTAATATAAAGTTCAAAATAAATGATAGCACTAGAATCTAATTAACTTCATCCTTACCTGAGAACCCGTGACTCAAAACACGATAGAACCCATAAATGCAGTAGAAACGCGAAAACAATGTGCTGTGCGAAATCATTACCTTGGCGATTGAAAAAATAGCCAAATCTTAAGCTTGGGGATTTTTCCATAAATCTTAAAATCTTCTAAAATACGAAATTATTTATTAAATCTTTATTTAAAGAAATATTATTCTATTGTCATCAGCAAAAAAAAATTATGTAAAATTCGAGCTCAAATCTTATGAGGAAATAAATTAAAAATCGATTGCAGTTTTTTTTTTTAGCCTAATGATAAACATGTGAGCTTGTTAAATAAAAGCTTATAATAACAAGAACATCAAATTAATTAAATTTATTAACATCGGCACTTTTAAATTGCCTTGATCACCCAACTAACTACCTAAATTGATGTAGATTCTATTCTTAGGCACGGTTGTGACAACAACAACAACGACCGAACCACCACCACCAGAAGATACCAGTAAGTATGGTTCGATTGCTTGGGCCAGCACTCTGTCACAAAGAGGTGTCGCACTCTTTCCAAATGAATAGATTATAAAAAAGTTTGGTTAAGTAAGTTGGAGGATATTAAAGAGAGTTTGTTTTTGAGTTACACAAAATGATGGATATCAAGTTGGAATTCTGAAGGAAAATGCTTAGTATTTTCCTAAATCGAGTAATAGTTTCAATAGAGAGACTCTGACACTTTTTTGGAATAGAACATTTTTTACGATTTCCTCACTAAGAAATGGGTTTTTTTTTACGAATTACAAAAGAGTTGTTTTTTATATGAATTTTCAGAATTCATAGGATATTTTTGGTAAAAACTGCAGTTTGATTCGTACTCATGGCACGATCGCATGTTTTTTTTTTTTTTTGCTTCACTGAAAAATATGTATGTTTAAAAGTTCGCAAAGATTTTCCCAAAGGTTTGCAACAAGAATAGTGATTTAAAGTCGGGAAAATGGTAGATATCTTAAAAATCTGAAGCAGTCGTGAATAAATAATAAAGACTAATGTAACTAGTATGTCAAAAACAAAGGGGAAAAATATCATAATTTTTTTTTCTTTCTGGAAAAGTTCGACACCTCTTTTGTCCGCATCAGCAGTTCATCGCTTGTGGGATTTATGTCTTCGAATCTTGCTGGAATTTCTAAAAAGCACATCACGTGACTTCGGTCATGTTCCTTGTCACACACTATTTCGTTGCACCTGTCGTCTCATTGCGTGGGTGCACCGCTGAACCTGATTGGAGCACTTTTCGACTTTTTACCTTATCACGTCTTCTAGCGGAGGTTTTAATTTTCGCTCAAATTGTCGAAAGAATTTCAATTGAATTTTCCATTCAAGATTTATGTTCAATGTGAGTACCTGCCAACTTTCGTCAGCTTGTTTCAATTTTTTGCATTTTACGGGTAAATAATTTTTTGAATATGAATGTTCTGGATATATAGGAGGTTTTTTTTTTTAATCTATATTTTTTTAGTAAAAACTGCAGTTTGATTTTCGCGCTGAGCACAATTCCAAAAGTTGGCATATTTGGCGTATTTATGAATCAACCAAATTTATTCCAATTTCAAAATCTCACTCACAACATCGAGCAAAGACTTTTCGACTTAATTATTCCTATCACTCCTGAGCTATGGCTCTTCCGCAATTCTACTATTATATAAAATTTTTCTGATTATTCTGCCTTTTCTGCAATTGTCTATTTATGTTTTAATTAATTATTTTCCTTAATAAAGATGGAAGTGCGGGACATTTCGTCCCTTGGTATTCCAAGAACACACAACCTTTGCCTTTGTATCACCTCACTTATTAGAAACGCATATTTTGATTAGGTGACTACGTTTTTGTCCCATAAAGAATTTTTGTTATTTAAAGCTTGCAAAGAAGTCTATTATTTTCCTGAAACCTAATTTGTGATACTCTCCAATAATCCAAATGTGTAATTTGAATAAGACTTGAATTCAAGGAATTGTGCTAGTGTGCATCAGAAATAAACACACTGAATAAACTTTTTAAAAGTTGGCAGGTATGAATCTTCCGAATTTTTGAGAAAAAAGAAATTTTAAATTCCCTTGTTTCATGACACTTGAAATACATGCTTATTCTCACATTTAATTCTGCCAATCAACTCTTTGCGCACCGTCATCACATACTTCCTTTCCTTCACATATGGTATATATATCTAAGCACTTATAATGACTCAACAAAACTAACCTCATTGTCAATAACATTTTTCTTTTAGGTGAAGTTCTAATTGAGATCATACGAAATAAAATGGAGGAAAGAATATTTGTTGGATATACAAACCGCTATCATAATGATATAAATAAATAATTTAATTTGATAGTCTTTTATACAAAGATTAACCCTTTAATGAAATATTCCGAATATAAAATTATCCCTACAAGAACAGAAATTTTTTTTCACTTCATAAGTTTTTAAAATGATTTTCTACTGAAATCAACAGACCGAAATTGAAATGCAAAACTGAAATTTTAGAACAAATTTAATTAAACAAATGCGTATTTTTTGAAAAATACAGACCAGGTCACTCGTCCATCTTCAAAACCAATATAAAAGACATCATTTTTTTTTTTTTAATTTACATGAATGAAAAAATTTTTTATTAGAAAATAAACCCATTTTGTGGATAAAACTTGAAAGATCGATATATTTTCGATATATCAATTTCTCGTTTTATTTTTAGAGAAGCATTCGTTTTGCATCCAAGATCTCCAAATATTTCTGTGGATTTTTTTTTTTTTTTTTTTTTGTATTTTATTACTTTTTCTTTACAATTATCTTTTTGAAACATTTTCTTTTGCTTTTTCTTTTGATTCTTTTTGTTTTTTATTTTTGTGTGTATTTTATATTTTTAATATTTTTTGTATTTTAATATTGCCAAAAATTGTCTAAAAAAAGAAAATCATGCCAGATAAATGCAATCCTATTCCTACACTTAAATGTTTTATTTATTAAAAGAGTCTGTCGAGCCATAGAAACCACACAATCTCCTTGAAATTCATGTTGTCATTGTTTCATGTACAGAAATTGAAATAATTAAAAAGGGATCAGTTATTTTCTTTATTTTTGTTCATTTTATTATTTACAGTTTTTTTTCTTTTCAGTTTTATTATTTTGATTTGATATGTTTTAGCTACCACACCACCACCCAGCACAACCGAGGAAGCCCAAACAACAACAACTGAGAAGTTGTTTTTTCATCATCTGCCAGGTATATTTTTGGAATATCAGAACCTAAGTAAAATAAACGATACTTTATCAATTTGGAAATCAATGAAATTTCAGTAGAATTTTCCGACATCTAGAAAAAAAGCAAGTTTGAATTATTTTTTCAATTGAAATAGGATGTCTTTTCACATCTAAAAATGTTAAACTACATATTTGTGTTGTAAAAAAATTCAAAATTTATCTGGGTTTACTTTCACCACATATATTCATAATAAACATGAGCATTTGAAACTGAATGGCAATGAAAATGAACTGAATGGGTTAAATGAACTGAACTAAATGGCAATGAAAATAGTGAATGTTGAAAGCACAATACTTCAAGCAAGATACTTCAATGCGATTTTTGAAAATTCCTTTTATAAAATGTTTCCTAAGAAAATTTTTTAAATCAGTGAGTATGAGAATTATATTTATCATTTTGATCTTCAATCAAATTTGAAAAGAATAAAATGACTAATGTGCATGTAACACTAATACAGGTTAGGTGTTACAAGTACACACATACAATAATTTGTAAACTTTATTCGTAAAAAAGAAAATTTAAAATGTAACTTTGAGTTACAGGAAACATTTGAAGTTTGCAGTAAAAATTGTTTTGTCTGGGAGGATACATAAAAGGATTTCGGTGTTTGATATCAATGATTTGAAGATAGGAAAAACAGTTGAAATTGCATACATTCTCGTAGATACGCTGGGCTTAAATTGTCACCTTGTTTGAATATTTTACATGTGTTTAATTTAAAAGTACATGCGAACTTTGATTAATTATCTCTTAAGACAAAACTGAACGAAAAATTGTATTTCTCATTAAAATATTACTGTTTCCTTTCTTCTAGTTTTAATTAAACTCCAAAAATTACAAATGTAATTCTCGTACAGCTGTATTAAAAAATCCATATGCAATAGAATCAAGTGAAATAATATTTTTTTATTTCGTATCAAATGCAATCTATGATTATAATAAGATCTTTATCTACATAAATGAAAGTGAGGAGTAAAACAATTCACAGGAAAATAATTTGAAACAGAGCCGTTGAACCAAACGGAAAAAGGAAAGTAATCATATAGTACGTGATGGACTTAGAGTAACAAATAAATTTTGGAAAATTATACTGGTGGTTTGTTGCAGACATATTTCTTATTCTTAAGTGCTCTCATGCGAGGAATCCATATCTGCTATCAAAATTCCATTGCCACGTACAGCTTTATTAACATAAGATATTTTTTCGTTGTTAATTTTGGTGTTATTTCAGAGTATGCCGTTGTTTATGCATACAATAAAATGTCCTTTACTTCGGTAGCAAGTTAGAAGGCTAGGAAAAGAATTAAGTGTCTCCATTTTGTTGACTTACATGCTGGAAAATGCAGATTGCTAGATACTTTTAACGAGATGGTCAATCAAATTGGTTACACGCTATTTTTGTTCAAATTGAGGGAAGTATCGGTAGTTGTGTAACAGATTTTAAATTTCAGTAGAAGTATTGTGTTTTTTCATAGTTCGCAGTTAATGCAAAATTTTTGTTATTTTTCATAGTAACTACAAAGAGCTGATATTTCTGCCCATGTTATAAATATGATAGAAATGTATGAAAATAAAAATATTATTTTAGACAAGATGCAGTATCACATGATATGTTTATGATAACATATAGAAACAGCTATTCACATAGAATAGAAGGGGAGAAGGAAAAAAAAAGTTAGATGTTTTTTTTATAGAATATTAGTTCGACCCCTCTTCTTCTCCATAGAAAGAAGAGGGGTCGCTTTGCTTACTGTCTGGAAACACAAAATTTTGTGGTTCATTATTTGAATGAGACATGAAGGTACGTAAAAAGCATTTCAGAGTATTGACATCAAACTCTTATATTCAATTAACCTCGTATATCAGTTAAGTTTTAGGAAAATATTTGTGAAAACCATAGAAGAATTTTCCCAAAATTAAGTTCACCAAAAAAATTAAAGAATGAATTTTCATAGTATTACAAATTTGATGACTATAAAAAAAAAAGGAATGTTTTTTTAGTAAGTTTGAATAGAATATATAAAGAAAGACCGACATGCTTTATTTTTAAGTATCTAATAATCTCGAAAAAATCGTTACATCGTAAAGAAAAATGGTTTTAATGCACCAATTCAAAGGGGAAAATGAATACTACAAAGATCAGCTAAAAAAAATTCTTTGTGGAGGATAATAAGTGTTTTTAGTTTTGGAGATCAATGCTATCATTTTATGACAACTTTAATAAATTCAGCTGATTTGATCAATGAGCATTTTAATACAATTTAAGTTGTACTTCCTGTAGATTAGTATAGATTATAGACTTTTTCATGCAGATTGACTTTATAATGAGTATTTTTATTTTTATTTTCTAGCATAGGTGGAATTGTGACAAATATAGAGGATAATTGGAGACGTTGGCTGCAAGTGTTGATAATGCGAGATAAATATAACAATGTGTTCCTTTTTTCAGATTTTCCAGGAGAATCCGAAGAGGAAGACGAAGAGGGCAGATCAGATCTTTATCGGGAAGAAGAAGGGCGACATGAAGGTAAGTATCAGCTTCTTATATTACATTTTTTGACTCAATAGTCAGTGAATTGCCATAGGATTCTGACAAAAAGATAACTTTAAAAATTCCATAACCTTTTTTTCGAACGCGGATGCATTCTGTGAAATTCACTCCATGAAATCGTTACTATTATTATGATATAATCAATAATCTTAATACTACTACCTCGGGGACCAATATTGGTGATTGGTTTGGACGCATTTCGGAAACAACACCCCAAGGATATCGTGTCACTCTCCTTAAATTGAATGGAGGGCCTTTCTGATTTATGAATTCATCTTGTTTATCTCCGATGTTAACAAGAAATTTCCATTTTGACTTGTTTATAGGACTTCGAACTAGTCTCTTAGAAGAAAAACATGGCTTATTAACTACCATTCTGTCCGAGACATAGAAACATTTCATTTCATAGAAAGCATTCTGAATAAAAGTTGGACGAAATATAACAAAACCATCATAGCGTTCTTAATGCAAAAGCCCCAAAGTGCTTCATATTCATACCACTCAAGAAAGGAATAAATTATATATAAGAGAAAATGAAAACATGAAGAGGACAGAAAAACTATCCGTTTGTACAACAAAGTCATAAAATAGCATTTGCTCTTTCATAAGACTTCAAATCAGTTTCCTCCAATACGTGTATTCCAAAATAAAACAAATTTATTCAAGATCCAAAAGGCCCATTATAAATTAATTATTTTTTTAAATTTCTGAATGAAACTGTATTAAGGAGCTGATTTTATTTTACTTGATGTGTTATACTGTTAAGGAAGACTAAAATATTGTGTAAAATATGGTATTTCTTGCAAAAGCGAAAAAGGCAGATTTAATGGTAAAAATTTAGAATCCCGTACCCTTTGTGCCAAATACATCGCCAGGATACCAAGTCGCCAAGTAAACATAATAATGAATGCTGCAGTTTTCACGGTAAAACGATATTACCCTAAAATACGCCACTAGGATACCAAGTCGTCAAGAAAACAGCCAAAATGATAGCCGCAGTTCAGTGTTGTAAAACGCTATTTCGTCCAAAATCGCTATTAAGACAACAATGGTAGCCAAACAGCTATTACATTAAATTTTATTCCATAAATTGCTTTTACGCCAATATATATCACTATTTTGCTAAAATTTTATTCATAAATTCATTTACGACAAATTAATATGTGAAATTTTGTTTAAACAAATTTATCATTTTAACAACGACAATAATCACTATTATGATAAAATTGTGCCAACATTATTTGTTAATACTCCAATTTTTTTTCTAATATGTCAAAAAATATTTCGTACTGCTGAGTCCGAATGATAAAACAATATTAATAAAAAAGAAGTATCAGAGAATAACTTACATTTTATTCTGGTATATCCTTTGTTGGAGGCGAAAATGATCTTTTTATTGCCTCACCAAAATCTATCCTTGCATAGAAATATCAACTGAATGAAGAATACAAAAACAACATAAAAAAACCACAGAAAAATTTAATATTTTCCAGTGGCATTTTCCTTCCTTGAACTAATGTTCTAAATTTAAAAAGTTACATTTTTCCGCACGAATTCAAATAACGATTGCCACAAAACCTTAACTATATCACCAGCATTAACAAGAAACAATACAAACACACAGAAAAATTGAATGCGTTCGAGTTTTTTTTTTTTTTTTTTAAAAACGTTTACGTTTACTTTAAAAATTAACATTTTTTTTTTTTTTTTTGCGCTAATTTAAATAATGATTGGCTACTAAACTTTTAACTATTATTAAAAAGTATTAAAAAGAAAATAATTATTTGAGAATCAAATATAAGTTATTAATATAAAAACCGTTTTTGTTGTTTGTTTAATTTTCATAAGTGACAACATCATAAAAATTGTTTATCTTCTGTATCAGTGGCTGGCCGACATACGTTATAAGAACAATCTCGGAATAATCAATAATTTATCGGAATAATTATTTAAAAGAATGTATAGTTCTATTCTTATTTACTATAAATAAAAATTCTGAAATTAACAATCAAAGTAACTATAAAATAATTATATTGTTCGAAAAAAGAAGTTACGAATTCCTCTAATTAAAGTATTGTAACCCAAAAAAAATTGGCGGAATATCGACGAAATATTCCAGGTTGCAAGATTGGCGACTTTCTCAGGGGAATAGTATTCTGGATGTAAACTGATTTAATTTCTTTAGCGGAAGAATTAGATGTAAAATTACCCGATAACGCAGTTGTTGTCAAAACTAAAGAGTTAATTACGATAAGTATTATTACTTAAGTAGGAAAAGATTAAAACAAGCAACAAACATCTTTAAACTAACAAAACAATTTTATCATTCAATAGCGGCCTGATGCCAATTGGCTAACGCTTTAGCCTTTGGCACCACAAGCTTCAGGTTCGTATCCTGGCGGTGACAGGGATGTTTGTTAGTAGTTTGGAATCCACGTTAAACTGTAGGTCCCGGTCTAATTAGACTAAAATGTGTATATAATGACCGTAGAGCGACAAACCAAACCTTATCATTCAATATAAACAATTTTAACGTTCAATTATTTAAAAAATAGTTGATTAAAATTGAACAAACAATTTTACCTTTCAATATATTAAAAAATTATTATTTTTGCTACTTTAGAATATGATTTTGATCTAAACAGCATTCAATGTTTAAACTGTTTTCATTACTTTCTAAGAATATGTTTTATAGAAGAGTCAGAGTGTTAAAATGAGAAGCAAAAATTCAATATTTCCCCCGTAAACATTTACATAGTTTCTTTTATAGCATATGGGATTTTCTTTTTTAATCCACATCTGATAGGTTAATAAGGTTATTGCCATTAATTTGACGAATGAACTTTTCTACATGGTTGAAAAGATTCAGTCTCGAGAATATAATAAAGTACTTTTTTCAATAAAAGTAAGTCAAATTATTATGCCTTTTGTGAAATATGATTGTGATTTTATTCATTTACTGTTTTTATTTGTTGTAAAAAATCCAAATTATGAATTTATCACTTCTCATTTTTGTTTATCTAAATAAATAAATAAATAAAATTAAAAAAAACGTGTACGTGGAACAGTATAACATTCAAAATGAGAAGCAACGAATTTGTCATTAAAAATAAAGCATTCTGAAAAATATTACGTGACCAAATAGATTTGATCAAAATAAACACTAAAAATTCAAAAATATGGAATACTAGGCTGAAAAAAACTCCTCTTAATCAAAAATATACAAACAGTCCTGAATACTTGCGTGCAGAGTTTTATTATCATACGTTCAAGAAAACCTAATGATCAGTTTCACGCAAGTAAAAATACATTTTTTTAGGGGGAAACCAGCACCTTAGTAAACTAATTCCATTATCTCCAAATTTTGCATACAAATTTCTTTATCCTGTGGTAGAAAATGGTTAAATTTTCATGGCTAACGAATATTATTTTCGACCACCACGTTGATTTCTGCTAAGCAACAGTTATCCTATAAACCAACCAACAAACAATTCCGTGCAGTTAAAATATTTTTTCTCCGTCGCCGTTACAATTTTCTGGAGACTCTACTAATGATGCAGTATCAACAAATAATTGGACGACTTTGAATGGGACCGAACAGTTGGGTAGCGTGAATCAGGTGTATGGTACCATTTTTTGACTGTACAAATGCTGTTATGCAAAGATAATAGTAGCAGTGGTTGCAGGAAGGTACGCATAGGCGAAATTGCACCTTCACTTTATAGTGCTTACTTTGCAAGATTTCGCGACAGATCCGTATTGCATCAATGACATACATCATTATCAGTCACGCGATAAGCTGAAACTTCCTCCATACAATTTGTGGTAATTTCCACGGTTCCTGTATGAAGCAGGATTACGCTCACATTGCCGTTTAAGACGTCTGTCTTTAATTCCTCTTTTCTCAACAAAGACAGCAGTTTGGAGTGACACCATGCTTAGTAGCAGATTAATAGTGACAAATTCAGCTAATTTTGTAGCAAATGGCCCGTGTAATGGAGGGAGTTAACCAAGCAAATTTTGCTTGCAAAGATCACATAATTATTGTTCCTGATGCTATCTTCAATGGCAGTCAATCGCCTCTAGTTGTCTTGCATGCAACTTTAATGACTCAACGACGCACAATGGTGTATTTAATACTAAAAATTGGTCAAAACTTAACTTAAAAATTTCGTATATCTTTTTTTTTTTTTTTTTTTTTTTTTATGTTCTTACTTTACAAGTGCACTAAGAACGGAATTTTCAAAAATCAACCTCTTTGGAAGTGAAATCAGGGATGTCAACGGGACAAATAGATAGTAATGATAATATGCTTACTCATTAAATAAAACAAATTTCCATAAAGGGATAAATTATTTATTATTTTTTTCAAATAGAAAAATACTCAAGACTCGTCACATGAGCATGTTCATGGGCACTTTTTTGTGAAGAATATTTTTTTTTTATGGATAGAGGTTTCGCTGATTTTTTGTAGGAAATAAACATATTTGTCAAAAGAGCGCCCGAGCTCAACGGTAATCTGTTAATATCTTTACTATATTCTTCTCGAGAAAATTCTTGTACCAACCTTTGCCGAGATGTTTGAAAGTACTCATTTTTGTTTCAACAGCCACTTCTGAAGGTTTGTCGACCAGCAATAAGGCATGTGAAATATCTCAGCACTATGTACTTGAATTTTATGCATTCTTGGCGTCATCGGATGCTAGCTGTATAAACTTAACAATTGAGCTGTTTGCAAAGCCTATTTTTCAAATTTGTCATCTCCTCTGTTACTACCTCTTAATTTTCAACCTTTAAGTTAAGGTTTCCTTAACGGTAATCTGCAATCTTGCTTATCAGTAGTCTTTCAAATATTGTCTACTTGCTTGACAGGACAACGCATGAAGATTGTTTAGTAAACATCTTCATGCCCCCCGAGGAAATACCTAAAACAACCTAAGTAATAACCCAAGTAAAAGATATACAGGAAGAAATCTACAGTTTTAAATTTGTTACAACATATCCTTGACATAATCTGGTAAATAAAACGCTGAACTGCCGTACTTTTTTTCTTTTCAACTAACTTCATAAGATACAGTATAATACGATTATTTTACAATTTTCGGTACTTACGTATTAACGGTACCTTGGCGACAGTTGCGGCAATAAAGAGCACACGCGCCAACCGCAGCTACAGATTTGGCGGTTTTTAAGTGGCACCAATCTATTCTATTGGTTTGGTAACCTTAGTAGCTGTTAGATTGGCGACACTTAAAAACCGCCAAATCTGTCGCCAAGGTACCGTTAATACGTAAGTACCCAATTTTCACTTAGATGAACTCGAAAACGTAACATATATACTAATCTATGAAATAATTTTAACTTAAATTGAAATTATTATCATTGCATATAATTGGTCATTAAAGACTGAAAATTATTCATAAACTTATTGCAACAAGTTAATAATAAAATACATACCCTCACTATTAAGATCCATATTATTTATAACTTTTACTCAATCCTTGTATAACTCATTGAAAAGTGAATTGAAATAATGCGTTTTTCAAAGCTCCGACAACTGTAATGTGCAAATTGAACAAAAACGAGATTTCGACTGACGATATGATTCAATCACATCGAATAGCTTCCCAAAATGACTGCTGTTTGATGTACCATGTAAGCAATTATGCACTCAATAAATTGGGGTTTTCGTCCAATTTTTAGTTTTAAATACTTTACTTTGCAATGGTTTGTAGTATTCTCCGATTTCCTGTGTTGTATTTCATGGTCTGCCCTCATATGCCATTTTCCGCATTTATTTTGTATCACTGCCGATCTGCAATTTCAAATTCTTGAACAAATTTTTAATATTCCTTGTTGATTGCCATCAGGGCATGCAGAGGTTATATACACAAAGTCATTGTTGATGGGTCACAAGAGTTTGTAAACATGATTCCTGTACCTTTCCTTGTGGGTACTTGAAAACGTTTATGTACAAGATAATCATGGAGCTAGAAAATCAAAGCTATCCACAGTGTATATAAGAAGTAACAGTTACATCATTGAAGATCTGTACAGAATATCTTGGTTCCTATGCCTCATTAATTAAGGCTTATTTTTCCCGTCATGGATTACCAGCATGACAAAAATTTTTCTTTGATACAAATTAAATACTTGATTTATAAAAATCTTCATATGTACCTCAACCCTAATTTCACCATCTCGCATTAAAGGTTGCCTTGTGTTCAAACGAGGTTGCCCAAGTTAGGATTTAGATGTACAAAAGACTCACAATTATGTAGCTGCACATAAAACAAAGACATAGAATATGATGTTTTAATGGCGACTTTTGAAAAGACAATTATTATACAGTTGACATTATCCTTTTACATGCACTTTGATGAAGATTTGATTTATTGGCATCCAAGTATTACAAAAATATATTTAAATTTAAAATAATTTTCAAAATAAGTCAGAAAATGTGCTCATTATCTTCATTAAGCACTTCCTGTCAACTGGTTAAGGCTGTCATAGAGATAATTATAACTCTTGATTCCATTGCAATGTTTTACTCAATATTTTTTTCTCTTTCTAGTGGAAGAATTGAAGAAAGGCTACACAAGAAGTAAGAACTTCTGACATTTTATTAAATTTTGTAGCTTTAGTAAATCCATACAGTAGTTTTTGGATTAAATTTCAAAGGTTTTTTTATTGTATTATTTCAGCCATGTACAAATTAAATTAGTGAATATTTTTTTCCTCTTTAGCAATGGATCCGAATATTTGCAAGTACAGCAGGAAGCTTAAGAAAATGAAATGGAGTTGAGACTGCTAAACATAACTAAATGATCCATCTTGAAGGGAAAAAAAATTTCAGTCATAAAATAAAAATGTATTATTTTTCCAAAAATAAAACTTTGATTCATTCCTAAATATTTATCATAATTTTTTAATAAATGGTTTCAAACCATTCTTTTAAATATGTCTCACTTTTTTTTTGGAAGCACAGAATTCAACTAAAAAATTCCGAATATTATCTTGACAAGTGTTAAAGAGATACAGTTTCTGCATTTATATATATATATATATGTAAAAGTCGTCAATTTCTAATGATTTTAGATTTTTGGCAAATTATTTTGCTTTCCATGAAATTGTTCAAAGAAAAAGTTGCTAATAAAATTTGAACCTTTGTAAAAACAATACTTTATTTCCAAAAAATAAATGTATGTACAGAATATTACAATAAAAATACTGATAAATCACAGATGTGCAGACTGAATTATCACAAAATAGATCTTTCTGGGAACTGCAATACTATGCAACATTAACAAGCAAGACATAAAAAGTTTCACCCACGAATATTATATCAATATAATTATTATACTTCTAATAAATATAAGGAAAATCAGTGAGCACATAGGTTGAGAATGACTATAAACAAGGTAATTCTCAGTTCCCCCCTATAAGTCTTCAAACCCAACATAATTTTAATCATTTAAAAAATTATTTTCATTTAATGGACATTTTCTTTCATTACGCTCTTTTAACTTTAGCATTGTAATAATTACAATAATATAATTTACAATTTTGGCAATTTTTATTTATCAATAAAAAGTTTCAAATATTACATGTATTTCTTAAATCCCAAAAAACAATTTTCTTTTTTGAAAAATTTAACTTGAAGATCCCCAATTTATGAATTACATAAGTCTCTTTACTAATTAAATATTTTAAAAAATTTTGTTAATTATTAAAAAGACATTTTTTTTAAATTTAGAATTACTCAAATATATAAATCTATACATTTTCAACAAAATTAAAAATGAGAAATTCGATATAATACGAAAAAAATAAAATTTATTCACTGAATTTAATTGGGAAGCACAATAACAGTAATTCAGTTTCAATAAAAATGGACGGATTTAAAATATCAAAAGTAGTAAAATGCACATAACAAAAAACTCGTTGTATATCTACATATTGGGGAAAAAAGACAATATTCTACAAAAAAGTTAATTTCATTTCTTATAATCTGTTCATAATTTTTTAAAGCATATTATAAGATGAATAAATAAATAGTAGCTTTATAAAACAGTTTATAGTTATATTCTTTAACACTGTTTTATGTTATTAATACATGATTTAAAATTTAATGTTGTTATTTTGTGATGTTTATTATTATTATTTTTTTTTTTTCAAAATCGCATCACATAATAACTAAGACAGATTTCTCTTGATCAGTCTAATATGAGTTTTAAAAAATCAGATCATAATACTGTAACATTTATAAATGAAGTGACATTAAAATACTTGCATGTACATACATAAAATGCTAAAAATACTGAATAAAACCCAAAAAATGATAGAATAAAAACATAATTAAAAGCAAAAGTTACTTGAAAAAATGCTCCACCTAAACTAAAATATTAGTACTTTATTCTAAGAGATTCGAAAACAAATATTATATAAAGCATATATATTCTAGAAGTTTACTGAAAGCAGTATGCAATCGTACTTAGTTAGGAATAAATGTTTTAAAATCAATTTTTATGACTTTTGACTTCCAATAAATGTTAATCTATTTATAATATATCTAGAAAACATATTTTAACATGCTTAAAAGGTTTATCTACCAGAACAATTCTTTCTACAGATTTAAAAAAAAAAAAAAAAAAAAATACATGTACAGTCCAACCATGGATAGTTTGGAATAATAAACACCTGGTTTAATGGCAGAAACAGATGAATCAATCATTGGTAATGATGATAAATTTTGGCAGCCTTGCCATATATGCTGCACAAAGTTACTTTGAAAGAAAAAAAAATAAGTATAATAGTTAGTGCAGTTTCATCCAATTTTTTTTATTAACATATCGTAACCTACAACTTTAATTATTAAAATCTGCCCTAAATGACTTTTCCTCCCCTGGATAAAGCCCTTTTTCAATTTCTATCTTGATTACTTGCCAATTTTTCACACTATCAATGGTCGGACTACATCTAGATAAATAAAAAGGTGTATTAACTTCATCTAATAAAAAATTTAAAGTGTATTAATTAAATTACTAATAATGCTTAAAATAGATCATGAAACTGTATAAGTTACACAAAAAATTGAGATTCCAATCAAATTTAAGTAATATACATGCCACTCAACATGTATAACAAATTATAAGTTCTTTCACAATTGAGCTGAATAATAACAACCATGGAATGTTTGAATTAAATTTGTATCAGCAATAATACATATGATTTAATTCATTATATAATTCTAAAAAAGTAATTTTTTCTATATAATTCAAAAGTACCCACCCTTTCTTTCTGTTCTTCTCTCAGAAATAAGAAGGAATTGTTTTAAAAAAGAAAGGTAATGCAATCCAACTTTTTTGCTACTGTTCTGAACTAAGTACAAAGGAAGTAATCTTACTTAAAATGCACAGTAAGATTTTTTATACATATTATTATAGGCCATTTGAATACAGATCTTCAACCTTCTCAATAATGACCAAGTAAAATATGCACCAATGTAATGAAAATGAGCAGAATTAAAGCATTTTTTTTTGTCATATATTAAAAACATTTTTCTGTTGAACATTATTTTCAGCCTTTTTCCTACTTGGGGAAGCAATGCAATGGCTTGTATTAAATGTAAAAAAAGTCATTAAATTGTAGTTTTTAAATTTCTTGTTCAATAGAAAAAAAAATTAACCCAATAAATTTATCTTTTCCTTGTATATTTCCAACATTTTAATTGCATAAATGTCTAAGGACAAGATTTTTTTTTAATCATCAGTTTTTAATAATCGCATTTTTAACGATGTGCATGTATCAGAATATGGAAGAACATTTTTATATAACTTCTAAAAATTAAATGATCAGAGTATAGTAAACCACAAATAACGTGAAATAGCAAACATCCAATTTAATAGGGGAAACGAGTGAATCGTTTACTTGCTAGAGGTGCTAGTCAGATGTTGGCTTTAAAAAAAAAGAAAAAAAAGTGGAATTTTTTCAATTAGTTCTTTTAATATCATATAATTTAAAATTTTAATTATAAAAATTTTATTTATTGTAATTAAATTTCTTCCTAAATGGCATTTCTTCTCCTATGGTGCCATTTCTTTCGAATTCGTCCGACTTGGCTTCTTGCCAATTTTTTCCATGATTAGTGGTTGGATTATATATACTGTCATATATATATATCTATATTTACTACTTATGATAAAAAAAATAATATTCAACAATTTAATAATTTTTTTATGATTTCCAAGTTAGAGATTAATACTATAATAGTGATTACAAAATTTTAAATAGAAATCTCATGAAATAAATATCTCTATGTATAAATATTATAAAATCTGTCACAATGAGCTTAAAAAATTGTAAGAATAAATACATTTGATTGTCCATTTATGATGTGATATGAATCAGATCACATGAATTTTCAATACCCTCTGCATAAGTTTTGAAGGAACACAGAAAATCATAAAATGATTATCAAAATTCATTTAACAATTGCACAAATTGATGGACGGCCAATTGTTACACAACAGAACCATGATGGTCCTCGCACTCGGATTGTGTTTCAGATGGAGGTTCAGACTTCTCGCTGTGGCCAAAGTGATTGGTGTTTGTGATAAAAAGGCCACTACTGATGTTCTCGATGGCTTTGCGAAGCTGGAAAAAAACAAAACAAAACAATACAAAGGTTAAATGATTGTTTAAATTAGAATGAATAGCTCACACTAATGATATAAGATAACAAGTTTAAGCATGGGATCATGTCACCCCATTCTACAAAATAAAGTTTTAAACAAATATTTCATTTTTGCTTTAAGAGAAAAATAGCAAAATCAATAATAAACTATAAGACATTGCAATACAATTACTTGGAATAAACATTATTATCATTAAAAAAAAAAAAGAATTAAAATATATTCATAAAGAATAGCAAGAATAAAATCAATTTACAAAAAAATAGAATAAAAAAAAATATAGAATTGGAGTGATAAGTTACTGAGCAAAAGTGATAAGTAAGAAAAATGAATGAATTTGAAAAATGGCAATTCTTACCTCTTTCAAAGCAACTACACCAACTAGCCTTCCAATAGCAGTAACATAGGCATAATTAAGACCCAGCATGGAAAATAAAGAATGGACCTAAAGTAATAGATTTTAAAAAAAATCAAAGAAATAACCCATTACTTTCTTCTGTTAACAATACACTTTCAAACAGAAAAGAGATAATACAGTATGCATTATTAAAATAAGTATGATAAAATAGTATTCTTTGCCTACTTTCATTCCCACAGTATATTACTTGAATAACATAACTAAGCAACTTAAATTTACATTTTGAAACTTTTATTTAAGTACAATAAATAAATAAGTCTTAAAAATTAATTAGCTTTCTTACATGCAATTATAAAAGACAACCAAAAATTATTCTTTTAGCAATAAAATTAGAAACAAAAATAATCTTTTAAAATATTTGAAATTATTTTTTATTAAATAGATATAGTGATGCTAAGCAAATGCACATTGCATTCATTTTTATTTTTATCACATCAAATTGTAGTGATATTAGTAATATAGAATTTTTAAGTGATTTAAAGTCCACAGTTTCTTCTGAGAAAAAGTTCTAATGAATGAGCCAGCAAAACTGAATATCTTACACTGGCGAAAAATGAATCTCCGGATATTTTTACAGTGAAAGAATGTAGAGTTTCACATATATATAATATGGATTTACATTTCACTAAAGTCTGCTCTTTAAGTATCTTTTAAATTGGCTTACCGAGTTGCCAAACAAAAGAAATTTCACAGTGCAAAGACAGGAATAAAATGTGTGCTGAAGAAAATGGTCAACACTAATACAATAAGTTTTTTTTTTTTTTTTTTTTTTAATGCTGCATTATGCCTCCTTTCATAAAAACATAACTTCTTGCATCATTAACAGCTCTGACATTTTTTTGAAAGTTTTATTTTATCACATTCACACATTAAGGAATTCTGAATCTTCTTAGCATATAATCCAAAAATTACAGACAGGAAATTATGATAAATAATCTTTGGGTATTTTTCAATAATTTTAAAATGCACAGCAGAATATAAACAAAAATAAAACACTTATTAATAAAGTTATATTCTTCAACCACATCAATACTACAATTGAAAGAAGAGGTAAAAATAGTTAATCAAATAACATGTTCTAGATATTCTCTAAAGTTAAGATTGATAAAGAAAGTTTATATAGAAATATCTAAAACATGTCATCTGATAAACTATTTTTACAATTATTTAATATATATATTTATTCTTTATATTATTTTTTACACAATTTTAAACAATTATTTAAATTTTGAAGTGAGAAATATTATTCCTCATAAGCTATATTTTTACATTTATAAGAATCTGTTGAAGTTAGTAATCAGAAAATTATCTCAATATTTTATTAAATGAAAATATTAAATGCCAGAATTATTCAATAAATTACATTAAATGAAGTGATAAAAGCTGCAATTTCCTCAACAAAAGGAGAAAGAAACATGTATGATCAGAGCAAAATAACATAATTTGGAACATACTTTAATGAGTGTGGTTCTCTCCACAAGCTGAAAGGGAGCAGGATCCACATGACATTTTCCAAAATCAACTAAAGCATTCAACTGATCTTCTTCCCAAGCTAGAAGCTGTACAGAGAATGCATCAGAATTAAGAATCAAATATAATTTGAATAGCAATAAATTATATACACATACAAAATTTTTAGAAACAAATAATTTTTACCTCTTCTGGTGACATGTCTACTAAAATTCGGGGCTGAAATAATTAAAAATAAAATTATTTTTACTGAAAAGTTCAATGAATATTGTAAATTTTAAAAAATATATTTATATCATCAGCAAACAGATATACAAAAGTGAAATTCATTTGGTTATGCACTTCAATTGCTTATATTATGCAATGGCTCTAGCTTAAAATGACTTTTCTTTTCATTACAAAATGAAATTTTCCATTTGCCTTTGACAGGCTACATTACCTAGAAATGAATCGACTGCAGCATTCATTTGAACATCAGAATAGCCTGGATATGAAGTAGCCTCCTTAGATCAAGAATCGTTATTAATAAATATCAAACTTGTTATTTTTTTTATAATGAACATAAATGAATCCAGGCTATGTTCACATATACATTTTTTTCGTAACATTATCAGTAAAACTAAGCACCCCATGATTTGTAAAATGAAACTTAAAAGTATTTTGGCATTACTTACCACTCGGGTGATTGAAATGCATAAGAATATTAATATGTTAATGTACACCCTGCCAGCAAAATAATTAATGATGCCCAAAATATATTCTTAGGTAATATCAGTGAAACCACTTGTATAACATTGCTAGATACTTAAAAGTATTTAATACATGCACTGACGATAACAAAAGATATTCAACACTAGGAATAAACGATTTTTCCATCAGTAAAACAAGAATTATTTGTTAACCTCTTGAAATTTATATTTTAGCATTGATTAGTTTATATTTAGCATATTTATTTATTGACTTCCAATCACGTTAAAAAAATACAGTACAATAACAAATAAGCAATATAGAATAATAGATTTTCTGAGGAATCGTTAACAAGAATCAATAAAATACCAATTAAATGTTGATCAATTTTTTATGCATATCCGACATCTCACAGTTGCAAGCTTTTTATTGTTGCTCTCTATTGTTTGCTGTGTTTAACATCATATGTGCAACCTTTACAACACTCAAATAATTTTTCTTTATATGTTGTTGTCTCACTCAGTAACAGAAGGGAAGTTACTTGTTCTTTCAGAAGTTCCTCCTCCTTGGAAGATAGGGTTGACAGTTTCTCATGCAAATTTTGCTTTGCTTTTTTTCCTTTACAGAAATTATCTTCTAACAGCTCTTCCAGTTTTCTCTTTTCAAAGGTATTTCTCTAGTCACAATACACGATGTCACTACTCACGATAATATCCTCAGGCTTTTTTCACAAAGTTTATCATTTCTTGCGTAACAGAAATTTGTAACATTGACAGGCAAATTATTTTAAAAGTCTTTGCAGACTCTTAAAGCTTTATTGCCAACTTCAGAGAGAGTTCCTTGAATCAGTAACAATATGGTTATTGGTTTAGATCCCCTTTTTGAGAATCGAATTGCTTAAAACTCAAGCATGATTTAGCCAATTTGATTATACTGGGATATTTCAATATCCCAAGACTATTTATCCTATTAGCAACAACTAACCAGTATTTGCATACATCAAGATCTTTCCTATAATCTTGTACTTTAAAGAAATCTTCACATATAAACAACACATACTCAGGCTTAAGATAATTGTAGTCCATGTCATTTTTTGGCGACTGAGTCATTTGTTCTCCAGTGTGACAAATAACATCTTTAGCTTTTATACCTTTTTGGAAATATATATCTTATATCTCACAGTAATAGGTTGGAAAAGGATAATTTTTGTTGTAAGCATTCTGTTTCATGTAAGCATTTCTTGTAATAGCTACAGATATTATGCAGAAAGTCTTTATTGTCTGGATATTTAAAAATCTTTGAAACTGCAGAATCAACATCAATCATTTTTAGAGAAATTCAATCATCTGTATCTTTACAAATAATGTTGAGGCCCTCCTTTAGACTGACAATTTCAAGTTTCAAAAACTTTTAAGTTTATATTGTTACAGATTGCTGTATCTGGATGCAGCATGTGAAAGTAATTCTTAGAATTCCTGATAGTCTGCCCTTCTTGCATGTGAAAGTTTAAACTATTAAAAAATAGAAAGGACAAAATTTTCCATATTACAGTTCAATACAGTAATACTTTTCTTAAAGACATTTTGAACTGTATGAAAGCTGCAAGTTCCAATTTCTACAAGGTTACCTTAGTCTTCAAAGCTAAATGCAAATTCAGCTTCTTTTGATAGAATAAATTGGCATTAGGTCCATCCGTGAAGTACTGGAGAAGTTGAGGCAAACTAAGTTATTATTAAAGATAAAACTAAGAAGCTTCTCTAAAATGATATCGGCAGCAGAGCATGGCCGAGGAGAAAAAGTCACAAATCCACACTTTTTCACAATATCACTCTGATTAATATCATATATGTATATAAATTTTTTTTACTTGCTTAGTGCAAGTTTCAGCAAAGTAAATGGAACATGATTTACTTGAAAAATAGTCCTTATTTTAATATGAAAGCAAACCAAATTTAGTCACTTATCTGGCCTTTGACTCTGGCAAGTTTATGTGCTTAGCTACATCTGAATCCTTAAAAACTATATGCAATGCATTGCTGATTTCCCCAACAGATGACAAAAAATAATCGCATTTGATTGCTATTAGTATGATATAAGTCCCTGCTTTTAACACTTTTTCATTCAAAGTTGTTGGTATCCACCTTGCACAACTCTTGGATGATTTCAGAACGAACACACACCAGCAGACCCAACTAGATTATTTGAATCAGCATACTTGCCATCAATGGAATTCATAAAAAATTCGCCTGGAGTAACTTTAAAAGACTTTGATACTTTTTTGCATCAGACATTATTTGAGCATAAAGCATATTTGCAATAATGAAATGCTTGTAGCAGAATGGGCAAAAGGTTGATTAGACATCCGCATAAACTTTGTATCATAAGCATTTATAGCATTAGACACCTCCGCATAAGCTTTGTATCATTTACTGATTGGTCGGTGATCAATTTTATTTTGAAATAACTATTTAGAAAAGTTCGTTTGTCTTGGCATTTTGAATATATCAAAGATCAGCATGGGCCAACTGAGTTGTGGAACTCATACTCACAGTTGAGCTGTAAAAGGTACTGCTTAACTAGGAAACATCAATGGGGGTTTAGCCAACAAATAAATTATTAACCCGGCACCAAGACAAAAAAAATGGGCAGAAAGAAAGAGCTGTAAGAAACGAAAATAGCGGCAAGCTAGAAATTTTCATGGAAGTGTATTATGCACATTACAAAAAAGTCGAAAATATGTGTGCTCATTCACTAAAACAGGTTTCATTACTTCCGTTATTTTCACTCTTCTAAACAAACAAGAAATAGAATATCTGCTCTCGTTTTTTTTCTCCCGAGAACACATCCCAAATGATAATGCACTTTCCTTGGATTGTGTAGCTATTCCACAGCACACTTCTACCCTGATACGACAGTTGCTTCTATTACATCATTCCTTCAAAACAATTGAAAGAAATGCTAACCACTTGTGTAACATTTCTCCAACCAATAGGTGGGAAGACATACCCATGATTAGCTTGCTCGCGTTTGTCTCAGTCTGAGATCTGATCCGAGAAATTTTGTTTGAATCAGGATCAAAATTAAAAGCATAACAATTTCAGGTATTTCAAGAAAAGTTATAGAATTTTAGAGCATTTTTTAAAATATTTTTTCAAGACATGCTAGAGTTCTATATACAGAAAAAATATACTTTTCATTTCTCATATACACTGAAGTGACAAAAGTCATGGGATAGCGATATGCAAATTTTCAGATGGCAGTAGCATCGCGTAGAACAGGTATAAATGCGCAGTGCTTTCATTTCTGTTCAAGTTATTCATGTGAAGAGATTTTGACGTGATGATGACCGCACGACGGGAATTAACAGACTTTGAACGCGGAATGTTAGTTGGAGCTAGACGCATGGGTCATGCCATTTCGGAAATCGTTAGGGAATTCAACATTCCCAGATCCATTGTGTCAAGAGTGTGCCGAGAGTATGAAATTTCAGGCATAACATCCCACCATGGACAGCGCAGTGGTCGACCGCCTGCACTTAACGACCGAGACCGGCGACGTCTGCAAAGAGTCGTAAATTCTAACAGACAAGCAACACTGCGTCAAATAACCGCAGAAATCAATGTGGGACGTACAAGGGACTTGTCTGTTAGAACTGTGCGGAGAAATTTGGCTTTCTTGGGCTATTCCAGCAGAAGACCGACTCGAGTGCCTTTACTGACAGAACGACATCGCTTGCAGCGACTCTCGTGGGCACGTGAGCATATCGGTTGGTCCCTAGATGAATGGAAAACCGTGGCCTGGTTCGATGAGTCACGATTTCAGTTGGTAAGAGCTGGTGGTAGGGTTCGAGTGTGGCGCAGACACCACGAAGCCATGGACCCAAACTGTCAGCAAGGCACTGTTCAAGCTGGTGGTGGCTCCGTAATGGTGTGGGCTGTTTTTTCATGGCATGGACTTGGTCCTCTGGTGCGACTGGACCGAACATTGACTGGAAATGCTTATGTTCAGCTACTTGGAGATCACTTGCAGCCATTCATGGACTTCATGTACCCAAACAACGATAGGATTGTTATGGATGACAATGCGCCATGTCACCGGGCCACAACTATTCGCGATTGGTTTGAAGAACATTCTGGACAATTCCAACGAATGATCTGGCCACCTAGATCGCCCGACATGAATCCCATCGAGCATTTATGGGACATCATCGAGAGGTCTGTTCGTGCCCAAAATCCTGCACCATCAACGCTTTCACAATTATGGACGTCTATCGAGACAGCATGGCTCAATATTCCTGCAGAAGACTTCCAACGACTTGTTGAATCCATGCCACGTCGAGTTGCTGCACTTCGCCGGGAGAAAGGAAGGCCGACACGATATTAAGAGGTATCCCATGACTTTTGTCACTTCAGTGTAAATACATTTTACTTGAATTATGAAGCTGCTGAAAAGTAACACATTTTTGAATACCAAAAATTGAAACCTTTTTTTTTCTACTGTTATGTTCAGTGCATTAAGAATAGATAAATTGGAATCTTACTTGCTGTGATCTCTTAGTCACAGGAGTACTAGGAACACTAGACTCAAACTAGAAAATAAAGCACGATTTTAATAATTAAAAACGTGTCAGACATATACAAAATTAAAATGAGTATTCAACATTACAGCCAAAACACAATGCAAATGATTGAAAGTCCTAATTAAAATTAATTATTGAATACTATTGGATAAGCTTTATATCAAAATTAAATGAACTTAACAGAATTGTTTTAATAAATCAACAGAAAAAGAAAACTACATTAACATATTTTTTACTAATACATAAATGTTCAAAACTGAAAAAATTACAATAGTTAGGTAATTTTTTTAATTGGTGAATTCTTAATTATATGCATGATGATATTTAATGAATTTGATTTCAAACTGGATTTAAAATATAAAATGTTGGCCTTATAAAACTATCATACTATTTGCATAAAATGATCATTTTCTTTTTTAGCAAATTTATATAGTTTAAAAATATATTTTTTAGAAGAGATTTTGAAAAATAGTGTTCTCATAAGTTAAAAAAATACAATAAATAAACATTTCAAATTTATAAATTGCTAAACATAGCAAAACAAAAATTAAAAAAGCTACATGCTAAGCTGCTAAATCCAAAATTTAAAACAATTCCCACCATAATAAACTCAATGGTTAGTCAATAGTGCAGAAACAAACTGAAATTTAATAAGAATTAAGAAAGAAATGCAAAATGAGAATAAAAATGCATGAAAACTTCGTGCAAAGACCCAGCAAATTTAGTTTTTACATAAGCAAAGGTAGATTTAAAAATATGTATACATAAAAGACCTGAGAAAGACTGTATGTCGTGGTCAGTGACAATGTAGGAACCAAAACCTGAAAAAGTAATGCACTTGATGAATCCACAAAAAGTAACAAGTTTTTGTGAAACCAACTGATAGAGTAAAATTTCTTAAAATAACAAACATAAATAATTGATTTTTAAAAGATGATTTGATGGAAAACAACTCTTTAGATTGATTATATATTAATGAAAATAAATCACATATCAAAATGAATAGCTACAAACAGTAGAAATAATCTTGCAACAAATAAAAATGTAATTCTACTTATATATATACTCATTTTTCCAATTTCACACACATTACAGAATACATGTAATTTGCTAAGCATTGGAAAAGTAACAGGAAAAATAACAGCCAATTTACTTGACCTACATTTTATAAAAATGAAGATAAATAATTTGATAATTAATATAAAAAATTCTAAATAATGACTTAATTATTTCAAATAATATTTCATTAAAATTATCAAGTGAATAGATGAATATAGAAACAATAATGAAATAGACAACAATATAAATTGTTCCCAAATTCCAAGAATTAAAAATTCATGTTTCAATACAAACTTTCAACCATCATCATATAAAAAAAAAAATACTAATTTTGGTCAACTTTATAATTTGACCAATTTATGTTAATATACAATATATTTTATGATGCATTTAACCTCTGGATGAACATAAAGTACATCCAACCTAAATGCATTTCAAAATGGAAAGATTCTAATTGCATTTCTTCACATACATATCATAAAAGGTTTTTAACCATTCACCAGTAAAACCAATAATCTATACCTCAAGAGAAAGACGGTTGATCTTATTACAAAGTGTACCAGTGGCATTAATTTAATATCATCTACAAACATCACTTTCTTTCAAAAAGTTATTTCGATCAACCTCTTTTTCTATGACAAGAAAACTTTATACAACACTGTTTATTTCAGAAAATAATCACTTGATTATTGATGAAATTCTTATAAATGCATTATTGACGTCAGTAAAGATGGCGACATACTAGGAAGCAAGCATTTATTTTAAACAGAATGATGTCAAAAATTCATGAAAGGATTTCTAATCATTGTTTTTAAAATTTGATATATGTTTGAAACTTAAATAATAATGAAGTTACACCCAATATCTTTCCAGGTGTTGGAGATATAAATGCATCCCATATTTTTTTTTAAATGGGTGTCTTTACATGATAATTTTTAAGATCTAGGATTGGGCGAACAAAGTACAAAACTTGAAATATTCCTTACATTTGACAATCTTCACTTTCAAAGAAATTACTTCTCTGATTAGACTAGTGATCAACTTGTATTATTCTGAAACAACTCTCTAGTCTAAAATGAGAGGAAGAAAGGGCCAATATAATGGTCACCTGCAACTCATGAAATCAATTTTAGGTAAAGAAGTCTATTCCTCGCATCATGCATATAATTTTAACTTTAAAGTAAAGTCTTTTAATGTTAAAAACAGCATTGCCTCATAGGAATCTGTCATATTCCAATCCTGAGATGTTTTGTAAGGTTTAAAGTATTCGAGTTGATGTTATGCCTGGATTCAATTAAAAGGGTAAGCCATAACAAACATATAAATTTTGAAAATGAACTTTAATTTCAATTATAACAATAAGTACAAAGAAAGTTTTAAAAAACTTAAATAATCATGTATGAGAAAAACAGAGGATTTTAAAATTAAAATTTTCTTTACTTAACACAAATTTTTATGTTACACGCCAATGATTTCAATACATAATTTATCTGGAACTCTTTATTTCACTTGGCTCTGCTATGGCAGATTCTAGCTAATATGATGCAATTAGATTTGAATTAGCAGATTATCTAGCATCAAAAGGCACCACTGTTCAATAATAACTGTGAAGCTTTAATATCAGAATTTAATAGAAATACACGAATCTTGATAATTTTAGATACCTCAAACATTTTTCCAAGCAGTAATTTGATTTAAATTTATTTTGAAATCTAATCTCAATTATGATTGCAAATAATCCAATACTGCCTTGTCTTAAAATGAGTTACAAAATGAAAATAATAAAAAACTGTAGGTTTTCATAAATTGGTGATTTACAAAATATGTTTTATGTCAAAAACTAGTTCTCATGCCTTATGAGTTTATGGTCCGATGTTACTGTCCATCAAGATAAACCCAAAATTTCATTCAACTAATCAAATTAAAATCGAAAAAAAAAAAAAAAAAAAAAAAAAAAAAAAGTGAAGTAAAGGGCCTTTTTGAAGTTTCTTGCCAACTATGTCTCCGATTTCCTTTTTTTTCTATTGTTTCATTGGATAGGATTAAATCCTGCTCAATTTTTAACAATTACAATGAACAATCAATCTATTCTCAATAATTTATCAATTTATATTTTCAATGTTAAACATCATTTTAGATCACCACTCAGTAGTGAACATTTTAAACACTTACATAGTCTTGAAGGATTTTAACTCCCTTATTAAGAAATATTGGAATATGTAAAGCTATTGATTTAATTAAATGGCCAAGATTGGTAACCAATGTGCCACATTACATAATTAGCAAATAAGAAATGTAGGTAGATAAATTTGAAGAAAAAAAAATTCCTTTAGTACATAACCAGAAATTAGTAAAAACAAAATTTATAGCAATAAAAATATGATCCTGATTTTGGCAATGATTTAATTAAAATGGCCATTTGATAGAAAATGATTTATCATATCCACTTTTCATTTGATATAGATAAGGATAATCAGTTCTTGAATTTTAAACAATGAATTTTAAAAAAAATTACATCTTATGAATAAGGACAATATGCTCTCATCAACCAAAACATTACAACCAGTAGATTAAGTTGTTTGTAAGACCATTCAAATCAATGAGGTAGCTCCCGAGGATATTCAAAAATGCCTGGAACCATTTCTATCAAAGAGAATTTGGTGCCATAGCAATATGAAGAAAAAAAAAAAGGGGATTACTCATATTTCCATAAAGGACAAATAATGATGACTTTAAGCTGGGTACAAGCATTTTGAAAACTGCATAGCCTGCCAGCTGTTCATAACATAAAGTAGACAGTGTTTATAGAAAGTGATTTCAAATAGACGACAGGAAAACTTATGCTAAGTTGGTCAAAAACTAATGCTGGCAGGAATCATGTTAGTTAATTTCTTCCATTAGCAATAGTTTAACAGAATTGAATGTGTGGGAAAGGAGTTTATGAGATGGCAAAGTAATCACCCAATTTACATATTATTAAATACATAGTTGTAGTGGCACTGTGAGCAGAGCTATAAACATTTCAATTCCCCCTAAAAAGTAGTTGAAAGAAATTATTGTACACATACGATTTTGTGGTTGGTTGGAGTTTTATTTCAATATGTGGAATACCTAACAAAATGATGACATACATGCTTAAATGATATTTACCCACTTTTATACATTGCAATTGAATTTTCATTTTTATGTATTTATGCAACTCCAACTTCTGCATAAATATATGCTGTGGACATGAAATCATATCCATTGGACTACTGAAGAGGGGAAGATCACTTGGTGTCTATCAACATAAGGTATGTGCAAAACATATATTTTCTGATGGAAAAACTTGGAATGATATAACCATTAATAACATGAAAGTTAAGTTAATTAATAATTTTTGCAGTAATCATAGCATGATAAAGTGTCGATTACAACAATCAGCTCAAAACAAGACCACTTTAAAGCACAGATTTCATTTTTTTTTTAAACTTCAAAGTAGGATATATCTTTATTAGACAGGTTTTAATGTTTAGGTTGAATGGTACATATTTTACATATGATAATATTATTTAGAAATAAAGCTTTTTTTTATATGCTCATATAAATAGCAAAAATCAAAATTTAACTGCTTAAATTTTTTTACAATAAAAAAAAATTCTTATTATTGTACTTATATCATTAGTACTCAGTAATAAACATCAACTGCTTGCTTGCAAAATCTCATCTCTCTCATTTAATAAAAAAAAAAAAAAAATTTTTTTTTAATGACCAAGAGTAAAAATAATTATTAAACTAAAATTTATATATTAATAAATATATCCAACCAATATTTAAAAAAAATAATAAATAACTGCTTCATCCATACCTTTTCAAATGGGTCAGTGAGTGCCTTTTTAAAGACATTCTCAAATGCTTGTTTCAATCGAGCATCTGCAAATTCATTCAGAAAAAAAAAAAATTAAACAATCATATGCAAGAAAAATTACTTTAATACTATTCATGTTTTATTACTACAATACGTAAAAACTTGTATTCTTTTAAATAAAAGGAATAATTAAACAATTTAAATCAAAACAAATATTTTATAATTTGAATATTAATATATATATATTTCAAGGCACTTAACCACTCATATATATAATAGAAGGCACAAGGCATTACTTTAATAATTTTATACTCTTCAAAAAACTAATCATAATTTATCTAAATATTTATTTAATTAATTTAGTTACAGGAACTCCAAAAAATAAAGATCAGAAATTCAGTTATTTTATCAGTACACCAAGTAACAAATGTATTCATCTAATCAAGAGATGAAAAAGTAAATTATGTCAAATTATACTGAATGATTAGTTAATAAATTCAGATTTCAAGAGGGAAGTATTAATAAAAATAAATTAATTATTTTAAAATGCATAAAAACTGTAAATTTTTTTTTTTAGTAAAAGAAAAAAAAACCTTTATTATTTCACCTTAGTTATATTAATAAAACTTGGTTAACTGGAGGAATTAAAAATTCCTTGTACACAGGAAAGTGAAAAAATAATTCAGTCATACCAAACAATTAAGTTATTCTGGTTTTTAATTGTCTTTATATGCAACTATTAATGAAACGTCCCAATGCAAAAGTATATTCTATAGATCCTTCTTGTACTGTTATTTTTTAATGTTGGCCATATTGGAGGTTATGGATACCATCGAAATTGATCACAAGTCAAATTTATGTATCTGCATAAAATAAATAATTTTTCAAACAAAACTGCAATAAAAAATATACTGAGGCTAAGGTACTTCAGCCAATAATATGTTTTCATCTTAAAATAAATATAAAATCCCAATTAGGTTTAACATAAATATTTTAAAATTATACACATTCAAGTGATGATCAAATCTGCTTTTGGTAAGTTGGAATACATAGGCTCACAATAACCATGCATGGCAAGAAAATTATATCCTTTAATTAGTATTTTACCACTGCCTAAAAAAAAGTATGAAAATCTTAAACATATTTATTTCAGAGAATGAGAAGAAAATATAGAGATTATCAGAATGGGTAACATGAAATTTTTAGACTTACAAACTTTAAATTTTTGGAACATTATTCTTCCTGTATTCATTGTAATAAAATTTTATAAAAGCTTCAAAACTCAATAAATGCCCAATTTTATCTATTTGAATGCAAAAAATTATTCATAAATAATTGAGTGAATGGAATTTAAAAAAAATTCCTTTAAAGTGAAAACAGTTAAATTCATATTTATTTTTTAAAATATCTTTCCTAGCTGTCTCAAATATTGCATTATTATTTAGTCTTAAAATTTATTTATTTTTCTGCATTATAAATTTCTTATTCCTACTCATGCTTTATTTTACCATAATAGAATAAACTGAATACATGTTTGTGTATGCTATTCTTGTTTTAATCTATTAACACATCTGTGATCAATTAGAAATGGATGCAAGGCCATATAAAAGGAAATGTTTATTTTGAATCAATTTTTAATAATTTTTTTTTTCTCAAATTTATTTAATACCTTTATTATTTAAATGATATTGATGTTTCATAATCTTTGATTAAACAACTAAATTTGTATTTACAAAACAGAATGACTTATTGGTTGTGGATGTTATATACTTGCAATACATTATGTTAATAATTTCAGCTATAGAAAAGTACTTTATAGTTTTTATCTATTATTAATTTGTTTTCTTTTAATTATATTCTTTTTAATATTTTGTGTTTTAATTTTATTGCTTATTGAAATATCTAATTTCATATTTTTATTGCTTATTGAAATATCTAATATTGTTAGTTACGCTCAAAGTGTTAGAGAGTAAAGCATTATATTAGGTTTTCTTTCCTCTCAAACTGATGAAATTTTTAGTTCAATATTAAGCATAATTTCCTTAGTTTCCTCTGATTACTTTGCACTTTAGTGTTGATATTTAATCTTTATTAAATGTACAAAAATACTATACTCAACTGTAAGAAAATATACTGCTTCTCAATTAGAAAATAGGCCATATCTGCTAATTATATATATATAATTGCAAGCAAGTCTTTATAATTAAATCTGAAGAATTTTACATTTTAATAAATAAATAGTTTGATGAAAGAATCAAAAGACTGGAAGATGCTACAACTAAAAGTTTGTTAATTCCTAATCTAAAACAAAAGTTAGAGTGGGGTACTTACCGAGGGAAGTGATTGTGTTATATGGGGAATTAACAGGAGAATATCTGAGGAATGACTTTTTGGGAGACTTGGGGGTGGCAACTGGGGAGGGAGGGGGAGAACACTTGGGGGAGGGCTGAAATAGAAATAATATAATGAAGTCAAACAAACAAATCTGAATGATGGGCAACCATTTGATGGCATTTCAATAATAAATACAATTCATGACAAATGAAAAATAGTGTAAACTGCAAAATTATATAATTGAGTTTTAAGTACTTTAAATAAAATGCTTTTTAATAGAAAAGAAATATTATATAATATAATATAAATATTTCAAACTAAAGTTGGATAGAAAATATACTATAACAGTTTACTATATTATACAAAGTTTTTCACTAATAATTAAAGATAGAGATTATTTTTTTGAGTTTATTTATTACTGCATTCTATCAAATGATCGCCCATATATATGAATTGCATGTTGTACAGTATTACCTATAGACTCTTGACCAGGACGCGGAGCATTCTGAAATAACAATTAACTATATTACATGAAAGAAAAAAGTGATGTTTTCAAAATGATTTATTCGAGGAACTATCCACACATAAAACACATTTTATCTCATTTATATACTTTTATTTATTCTTATTCATATCAGAATTTCTTTTTTGTCCATTTAAAATTTTGAAGACTAGAGGGAATGATTGAAAAATTAATTTATTTTTTAAATGCGTTTATTTTGAGAATAAAAACTGAAACAGGAATATTCAAATCTTAATTTATAATACATAACAATTCTATTAATCCAACTATATTTCGAAATATTCAAAGATCTTTTTAATATGAAATTAATTAAATAAAATATAACTTGGAATAATTTGCATTGTATTTCCTTCCAGTTTATTATGCAAATCTTTACATATAATATAAAAATTGGACTCAGAAAGTATTAATGTCTTTAACTTTATTAATAAATTTTTACTTTACAGACAAGAATTATGTTCTAATATTTTAAATTGTTAAAGCATTCATAATTTACAATAAATTTAAAAACAAAAACAAATTCAAACAAATTAATAAAAATTACCAATTAATTTATTTAGTTTGAAAATGCTTAATTTACTATTTTTTATTAACTATTTTACTTATAAATTTAATAATAACTAAATAGCATATAAATATTTATAACAGAATAAAACTTAGGCACTAGCTATTATTTTCATTAATTCTAAGTATATATTTACAATTTTTATTATATTCAGATTATTAGTTTATTTTTAACCATAGTTAAATAAAAGGTGATGGATAGTTTGAAGAGATATTTTACATTAAATATAAAAAAAGGAAATTATATAATTATTTTTATATTTAATTAAAACAAACATAATAAAAAAAAACTTATTAATTTATTGACAAATATTCATAATGCTTAAATACAAGAAGTTAATTACAACGATGTAATTATACTGATTATATATATATATATGCCAGGGGAGAGCAGAGTTTAGGTCAACTGTAGATTTATTTAGGTTCCATATTTCTTTTGGAAGATAAAATAATAATAATTATGACATGAAGAAAATAAATTTCAAGTAAATTCATGTACTTGAAATTTCTGTCATCGAATGCTTACAGCTTTTCTTTTCATAAAGTTACAACAAGCTTTCTTGCATAAAATTTTCGCATGTTTAATACCTGCGATAAATTATTTTAAAATAAACTAACTCGCATAAAATTTTAATAAAATGATAATGTTTATTACTCTGGTGCTGCTGACAACAGGAACCACTTCGAATCGAGAAGGCTTCTTCTCGGTGCGAGGGGTCTTGGGAGATTCAGACAACTGCGTTCGTTTGGCTGCTTCTTGAAGTCTACGCTCTCGTCCAAGCTGTAGTTCCAATAGACGAAGAAGCTCAATTCTTTGAATTGAACCCAGTAAAATCATAGACTCTGAAAAGATTAACAAAATTTAACATTAACATACAAATTTATTTATTAATTAAATATTCATCATTCAAATACAAGATATCTTTTGAAATTTTTTTAATACATTATTTACATTTTAATATTTACTAGCAAAGTTTTTTTTTTTAGTACATACTAGAGCACTACATGAGTAAAAAAAAAAAAAAAAAAAAAAAATCAGTTAAGAATAGCTAACTACTTTTACAAAATTATGTAATGCTATTCACTAAAATATCAGAACTAATCAAATAACGATAATCAGTTCTGATGATGCAAGTAAAGACATCACATCAGTCATTTATTGATCGTTTGGGTTTACCGTTATTTGAAGATCAAGAAATAATAAATAAAATTCTTTCTATTCTTGATGCTAACTATGTTATACACATCTATTTTTAATGAATAAAAATTTTATTATGTATATTTTGTTTTAGAATTTTTAATATATGATATTAATAATTGTTTACTGATGTTCAAACTTTCTTGTGAACTTTTTATTTTCCTGGCAACATCTTGACTGGGCATTTGACTAGATAACTATTTAAAGTAGTGCACACTAAATGCAACGAATCTAAATCATTCAACAAAAATGTATAATCTCAATCTTGTTGTTACATAAAAATGTCCTTTTTCATCATCTCAATGGATACTAATATCCAAAGTTGCCTTAATAGCAACTAGTAGGAAGCTAATAATTTGATGAAGATATTAAATATAATAATATCTTCATCATAAGTAATAAGTATGAATTTATTTGCAATGTTGTTAAATATTGGATATTATTTAGTTCACAATAATACTCGTCCTTTGAATCACAATCATGCAACAAATGTGCATTTATATCTCTACTCAGATGATTCTGTAGTTTTATGTGCAGGGCTCTAACACATATGTAAAAATAGTGGAAATATAATATATTTTTATGTTCTTCTACAACATAAAAAATAATAGTAATTTCTAAAAAAAAAATCTAAAAAATTTATATTTTGATTTTTAACTTAATACTTTACTTTTAATATATAATTGAAAATGACAACTTTACTTTCCATTTGGAACTTTGTTTCACTAAACAAAACACATAAGTGGTTTAACAAGTCTGGTCGTTTTGTTATTATTGTTCTTCCAAAATATTTTCCACCATGTTCAAAGCTCTTCTTCATGTGTTCAAACCACTTCTTGAACACAACTCCTTCCATTGTCTATTTGTAAGAGAAAAATTTCTTTCCATGCTAACGATAATTCTGCTTCTGATGAAAACTTGCACCTTTTTAGTTAATTTTTCATATGTGAAAAAGGTGCAAAATCCCAGGGTGTCAAATCAGGACTATAAGGAGGAGGATCTAGCACTGCGAATCTAGAAGCATTTTTTAGCACTACTCTTTTAATATGTGTTTTAGCTCTACCATTAAAAGATGTGGTACAAACACAGAAAAAAATGTATGCATTTGCAAATGTCCAGGTAAAATTTTATTTATCCCCAATGCACACATTTTTAGAGTATCTTGAATCTCTTTATACAATGCATGGTAATTTTGGCCCATGAGATTCTTTACAGTAGCAACTGTTTCCAGTATTGTGGCATCACATTTACTTGGATAAACGT
The DNA here is from genome assembly GCA_021605075.1 of Caerostris darwini. Lineage (NCBI taxonomy): Eukaryota > Metazoa > Arthropoda > Arachnida > Araneae > Araneidae > Caerostris > Caerostris darwini. The sequence continues at coordinate 110,258 of BPLQ01007749.1, forward strand.
CACCTTTCAAGTTAAATATTCCTTTGCTAAATTGTTTTTACCATCACTCAACAGTCCCAAGAGGTGGATAATCTTCTTTCAAATATTCTATAATTTCTTTGTAACATTGTTTTTATGAAAGTTATAAAATGTTATTGCTCCAACTTGCAATTGTGTTAAAGAATCATTGTCAAAAACTCATTGTAAGTCATCACTTACAATGATTTTTTGTAAGTGGTGACTTACAATGAGTTTTTGACTATAATGAGAGAATAATACAATGCACAACCTCAATACAGTGTAAAGAATTTAGTGCCGAAATGGCAAGTTAGCAGGCATTCATTTAAATAACAAACAACCTTTGTAAAAGAGATTAAACTTAACCACTACAGACAAATGATAAGAATGAGCAAAAAGTAAGAAGCATCACAATCTTTTACCTAATGATTCCACAAGAGGAAAGAATTGCAATCTCTTCTTCAACTTCAAAATGCTGCGCAGATCTTTGTAAGAGCAGCCTCGCCACACACTGACTACATCCCGTACCATTATATCAGCTACATACACATTGTGAGCTCTAAAAAAATTTTCAAATTAAAAAAAAATTCTTCCCTAAATTTCATTTAGGTCAAAATATCATCACACACTAAATCCAACAGTTCTAAAGAAATTAGATAGCAATTTTCAAAAGCTCAAACTTTTTATTTTTTCAACTTTAGTGTTTTTAGTAAACTACTGTTTCAAAAATACAATATAAACTTTTTATTTACAGAGATTATTTTATTTTTTACTAGATGAAGCTATTATTTAAACATAAAACTGCAGTATTTTTATGGATTCTTTAATTTAATTGTTTGAAAGTATTATAAACATGTAAATATTATTATGCATACTAAATACTTTGTTATTCTACCAAAAATATTTCAGACTTTCTTACAAATTATAATACCTTAACATATTTTTTATATGACAGACTTTTTAATATTTTTATTGTGAACTTTAAATGAAGTCTAAAATTTATAAAACAAAATTTCAAATAATAAGAAATAATGAGAAAATGGAAACATTCATTTAAAAATATGATTGAAGAAAACTTTTCAATATGTATAGGAAGGCATCTTTCAAACAATTACAAATTTTATGTACTTTAATACATTTAATTTTATATTCACACAATCAAATTTACATACACAAATTTTATGTAAGATAAAGGAGTCACTAAATCTTTATAGATGGTACAACATTAAGTCATATGTCAACAGCAGGCACATGACTCTTTAGGATCTTAAAGCAGTAATGTTAAGTAAGACATTTTCGTTTTAAGTGGGAATCCTGCATAAATAAAACATTTTTTAGAAGTATACAATATTAATGTTATAAGGCATTATAATTTGATCTCTAATAATTCAGAAGAAAATCAACCATTTGTAAATATTTATTAAATTATAATAAAATACATTTTAATTTATTAAAAAAAGGCTGATTATTTATAATTATTTGGGCTGCTTAAGCACCAATATAAGAAAGGATTCAATTCAAAATTTTTTTTTATAATTTGTAATATAAAAGTATTTTACTCTAAAATGTTTATTAGTAAATCTGCCTCATTTTATGAAATAGATTAGCAACAAAATTTTATTTAATGAAATATTCCTTACTCAGAGGATGTGGAGACTATAGGAGGTAAATATGGAAGTTTCTTAATTTGAATGATGCTGTCGTAGATGGATGGTTGTAGAGCTTGAGATATGCCATTAGCAATTAGCACAGCCAACTGTCAAAGAACAAACGTACAATATCAATGCAAAAGTTTTCAAAATTCTCCATACAGTCATAAAATGTTTATACAAAATTTATTAGCCAAATGAAATATGCATCACACTTTCAAAATGCTAGAGTAAATGCAAAATTTTAGTCTAAAATTAAATGAACCATGTAATTAAAAAAAAAATGCTTTTGCAAAGAATGCTTCAAGTTTCAAGAGTTGCCATTAAAAAAACATATATAATTACATATTTTGAAAGATTCCTTTGTAATTTTACAGAAACTGAAATGCTTAGAAATGCTAATTAATGAAAAAATTAACAAAAAATAAAATATAACACCTAATGAATAAATAAATTTTAAAAACTAAAGTTATTTCCCTCCCAACTTACTATAACAGGCAAAATATGAGACATTTGTCCAGTCAGTTCAAATACAATAACAGATGTTGAGATGGTGTGGGTAACACTACCAGATAAAGCTGCTGCACCTAGATAAAAAGAAATTTACATTAAAATTATTTTTTTTAAACAATATAATTGAATACTCTTGCATTCATAATTTTTTTTCTAAATTTCGATTTAAAAAAAGCAAATTTTTTGTTTCATTAACTGTGCAGTGTCAATATGTCTAAAGTAAATATAAACAAAACATATGTATAATAAAGATATTTTGATAAAGGAGTGAGGTTTAATCATGATTTACCATATACTGCTAATGAACTAATACTGTAATTTCAAGCTGATAATCTGAGAGTAAAATATATCACCAATTGCAATTTTAGACAGAGAAAAAAAATGAATGATTTGAAATAATTTATAGCACAGCATCTGTGGAGGATTCTGTTTGTTTTCTAGATTAAATATGTACTAATAAAGTTTGTTTTTATACTCGTGGTTGAAAATTAGTATAATGCTTCAAATTTTGTGACATCATAAAAAAATTTATTAATAAAAATTCTTTTAAAAATAATTTCAGCTTTTGAACTTAAAGAAAAAGAGTCTTATATTCAAGAGGATGATTACAATCAAATTAGAAGGTTAACAAAAATACATAGAAATCAAGGAAAACATTTTGATGAAAATTAATATTTTGTATTAAAAAAATATAAATCTCTACTACAACATCAAATAATGGAGAGACTGGGCACATTTCCAAAAATGATTATGAAATTTACAGTAGTAAAAAGGGAATGTATATAATCACAACTTCATGATTTTGTTAGTAATTTCCATTTCAAATAACAAGGAATTTTTTTTTTCTATACATGCCAATTTTTAGAAATATTTATATATATTTATATGTAGTTTCAAAATATAAAAATATTCATATAAATAATAAAAATATTTATTTAAATTCTTGAATTCTCCGCATTTAAAAAAATTGTTCATATCTACATAAATAATGGTTTTTGTAAGGAAGGTTTATCTTACTATACTTGAAGCGTCCTATTTTTTATCAGAGAATGTCACACTTACCAACTACAGCATAGCCTCCAGGAATAATTCTATTGACACTGCCACCCAGTGTAATACCATCTGGAAACCAAGAGGCCATACATTCCCCAACAAGTCTACCAAAAGCAGCACCTAAAGGAATAAAAATGTTAACATTTATTTACTAAATAAAAAAATTGCTTATTTTAAGTTCAGCAGTAATTTTTTTATCTTTATTTATTGATTGATTAATTTACTTGAATTTATTGCAGAAGATACTTTTGGGTTGCACAAATATCATAACTAGCAACAAAAAAAATTTGTCAACCCTATAGACAAGTTTGACTATTTTCATGACAAGTTTGGTAAAGATTTTTAAACTTCATAAATATATGAAATTTTTCATTTTTTTTTTAAGATAAGGTATAAGTAAATTAATCTTAAAATTTAGAAATCTTACCCATTTTGAAGACAGGTATAAAGAGTCCAGATGGAACAGGTAAAGTAGCAGCAAGAGTGGTGGTAAGGAACTAAGTAAATGTAATGAATAAAATGATAAATATTATTAAAATTTTTAAAAAAGCAACATTTCTATGAGATAAATGAAGTTGAAAAACAATAGAGTACAAAATAATGTAATGTGCCATATGAAGAAATAAATTGTTTTAAGTACTTACAAAAAATAAATAGATTTAGGTTATTACAAAAAAAATATTTTCATATTTATACGGCACAATTTTAAAGACATTTTCAGTCCAATATTTAACTCATTTGTGAATTTTTATGAAAACATAATAAAGCTTTTTATATAATTAATGACATAAATATTTATGAAATTACTAAAATTTTATATGTTCAGTATACAAAGAATGTAAAAAAAAATCCTATAGGCTACTCTTTTCGAAATTTAATATATGAATTATATTTTAAAAATTGTAACCTTCAAATCATAATTTTTATATTGTGTAATTTCTATAACTTTACAAATTTAATTTTGTATATAAAACATAATACTACATTAGATTAACATATATTAAGTAATCAGAATTCCTTATTGATTTTGTTATGCATTTTATTCAAATATTTTTCAAATTTATATATAACAGAAAAATTATTAAACACTTCATATGCAGTAAAATATTAAGATATTAAATATATAGATTATTATATTTATTTTTTAGAATATAATAACCTACATTCTAAAAATGAATACATGGATTAACCAAATATAGGTTATTATATTCAATTTATTAATTGTTCATAATAGAAAATAAGAGCTTAGTCAAGGAATAATAAAAAAAAAAAGAACTTATAACGATAATGTAACTCACTGTTATGATGATAAAAACAACTAAATTTACAAAAATATTTGTGTATTTTGTTGTCCAATGACTGACTATGATGGCTTCATCCACCTCTAAATGACGATTAGACCAGGTAACATTGCTGAACAATTCATTCATAGACTCATGAGTTGTCAACTGAAATTTTTATTAAATTTTAAGCAATATTAAAAAAAAATGTACAAGAATTTAATACTTTTAAATAAGGCAATTATAATCCCTTAATTTTTTACAATATAAAATATTGATTGCACACAATGAAATAAGCAGTTTAGATGTTTGTGCTCAATATTCATTCATAATTAATTATATAGGGAAATTCAAAAACATATTTTTGAATACATAAAAATATTTTGTAAGTACTTACAAGATTAAAATAAAGAAATTATATGAATAGATGCATCTAAAACAAATTATACCACTAAAATATCTATTCATTAAAAAAGTGCAGATGTGGCAAAGGAAGAAATTATTTTCTACAACAAAATCCTACGTAAATGACAATTTTATTTTTCAAAAAGTAATATGAAAAGTTTTACCTCAGCTGCCATAAACTGCCCCAAGCCTAAAGGAAATGTCATAGTTGAAATAATCAAAGTTATCACAGCAGGATATATAAAGCGACTGGAAAAAAATCAAACATCAATATATAATTTGAAAATAGTTTAATGTAAAAGGATAAAATAAATGCTTTATTTTAACATAATTTATATGAAAAATTATGTAGGTTATTATAGAGTATTTTAAAGAGTTAAATAACAATAAGGCAATGATAAAAATTACAGCTAGAATTATTTATATTTTACAAAATTCAACATATTATTAAGACAACAACACAAGAAATAAAGCAACCTATAAATATCATTTTTGGGGTTTAGTTTGTCGCTCTACGGTCATCTTGTACACACATTAGGCTAAACAGACCGGGACCTACAGTTTAAAGTGGATTCCGAACCACTACAAACAACCATGGCACCGCCTGTACTCAAACCCGAACATTTTTTGGGAAAAATGAAAATAATTCTTTTCATTTAGAATTAATATGATCATTTGAACTTTTTCCTACACAAACAGTAGAAAAAAATCTTTAATCATTAATAGTAGATAAATAATTACATTAAATTATGTAATTATATATAAAAAACATAAGTGCACATAATTAAGACTTTATATTTAGACTTGTTTGGCTAAAAGTAATTTTATATTATATATATATATAGATATAAGGTGACCCAAAATTCAAGAAGTAAGGTTTATAATAAAGGGCACAAGAGGATTTGCTTTAGAAAACAATTAAGTATACCCACTCGCCCTGAAAACCAAGTCTAAAAATGCATTTTACAGAAAAATCATTTCTTTCATTACCAAATATTCCAGACTATTTAGTAATTGAAATCTTACATGAATTTTGGGACACTCTGTATATGCATATAAATATCAAAATATTTAAAGTAATAAAACTGGAAAAAATAGTTATATTTACTATTTATTAGCAAGAAATAAAAAGAAAACTCACTTTTGTTGTAGAAAAGCATTCATTCGCTTATGTTTCCTATTGAAGTGAACAATTTGACGATGAAACCACACAAAAAATGCGCCACCTAATCCACAAACTGCTCTATGAAAATAATGACAATAAAAGGCATAGTAAAAAAATAAGTACATTTACAATATAATTAAATTTAATGAAAATTACAAGCACGATGATTTTATTGTAACCACCTATAATCTGTGGATTACAGAAAAGGAAAATTAAAATTTTGGGGTGCAGGTTATAGCCAATTGCATACAGTTTGTGGACATTTATTTTAAAAATTTATAAAAATAAATTCTATAAACCTGACACTTAAACAAATATTTTATAAATGGCCAAAATAATAATTAATTGTGAGAATAATGAATAGTTTCATCTCTCTAGCAAATATAAAGCTTACAAATTGTAGAAAATTATCATTTATTTTGTTTTTACCATAATTCTTTTTTTAGACCAAAAATTGCACAATAACAATATATAACTTAAATGTTATGAACTAGGAAAGATTTTTTTTTTTTGTACAGAAACTATTTAAAATAATTAATGAAGGCCATTTAAGAATTAACGGGTATGAAGCATAGATTAAAAAAAAAAATTATAATTTTTAAATAAAAATTAATTTTATTCATGGAACAACTTTTTTAAGTTAAATTAAAATGAAATCAGAAATCAAATTTATGTTACTTTTATCAGTAGAATATGATAAATTAATTTCATTTGCATTTTTTTTAATTTAAAAATTATGAGCCCAGCAATGACGTTTAATGTTTTTTCTTGATGACAACAGCCCCAGTAAGATTGACAACAGATATAGTACACATAAAAATTTAATTTATTCTAATCTTATAAAATAAAAATAAATTTAAAAAAAAAATTTATAATGTACACACATTTTTTTAATCATTCAAGAGCACAGCAATTGATATAAAAGAATATTTGAAACAAAGATATTAAAAACAGAAACAAATTTCAATAATTAATAATTTTACAGTCAAAAATATCTCTATAAACAAAATTATAATATTGCAAAGCAAAATTATATCCTTTGAATTCCAATTGATTCTTTTTACTTCGTTTGATGTTTTAAATTATCTGTATAGATTATTTATAAAAATTACAAAACAAATATTTCTATAGTAATTGATTGGCTGAATCAAATGCTGTATTTTCAAATTTGATAATAAAATTTAAATCAATGCATTTAATATATTATGTGATATGGTAAAAATTTGATTAATATATTTTAACTTGAGTAATTTCGGGAGTAAGAAATAACTTCTCTTTATAACAAACACAGGAATAATTTCTTCATATCTTTATTTATCTATAATTTTCTGTATAATAAGGATATTTCATTCCAATCAATAGCATTTCAGATAAATTTATCTTTTTAGTGACACATAATTTAATAATATTTGTTTTAAAACAATTGCTCAATTAAACAACCTTCAAACCCTACATTTTCCAACAGTTTTAATCATAATTATTTTGAAAAATATTTTGGTTATTTTCAAAATATAAAAATTGAGATTCTTACCCAATGCCTGCAAATACAATAAGCTCTTGAGGATCAAACGGAAAGTCTATGTGAAAGTTTGTTCTGAATATTGCAGTAAGCGTCTCTGAAAGCAGAAAGAGTTTTAAATGAGATTAAACAAAAACAAGAAAATTAGTTAATAACAAATAAATAAAACGATAATGAAAAAACCAATAAATAAAAATTTACCTTCATTTTTAAACCACACTCCTAGCAACCTCCATACCATGGCTCCACAACAAGCTGCAAAAAATCCTCTCCAATAATTTCTCACAGCAAAATATACTGATGTTACTTCAATACTAAAGAGAACACCTGCAATGCCAAATATTTCATTATTATAAAAAAACCTTATACAGCAACCCTTTGATATTTTATCTTTTTATATATTTTATATACACTTTAAGGGGGAGAATGAGAATCAAATAAACTTTAAGAGAGCCACTTGTTTTTGCAAGTTTTTTTTTGTTTCCTTCAGCCATGAACAGTATAACAATGATAGTTTGTCTGCTATTATATATCCTTAACATTAAATATGATTCTAATAAATACAATATATATTTACGTATATGCCAACTAATTTTTTAAAATTTATTTATTATTTTTTATTTATATAGAAACCCATTAACACTGCAAAAAACAAAAGGCACTTATTGGTTAGTCGGGTGACAGAGATATAAATTGCAAAATAGTGTTAAATACAGTATGTTTTTATTTGTTTAATTTATATTTCTTAAAGCTAAGAAATATAAATTAAACAAACAAATAAAAACATTGTTATCAAATGAAAAAAAAAATTTTTTTTCATATTATAAGTGCATAAACTAGTTTTACTATATAATCATAATGGCTTAATTAACAATTTAAATAGATTGTTCACATTAAAATTTACTGTAAAACATTTTAAAGAATAAATTAAAAAATTATTATTTTACTATATCAATAGCTGTTTTTCATTATAAATGTTTGAATATTTCCCCTTTTAAAACCAAAAGCAATTTCTAAATAAAATACCAAACAAAAAATAACAGCATATTTTTACAAAATGCTAACAAATAAAACATAACAGAAAATTTGAAATAAAGAAATCAGAAAAAATTATTTATAAACTTTAAAATATAACTAATAAAAAGCTAACATTTAAAAAAATATATATTTTACTTGCACACAGTAAAAAAAAGAAGAAAACATCACTTTTTGTTGATAACAATTTTGACATAAAGAATGAAAAAATATTAGAAGTGTAATGACCTCCAATAGGAGCAGCGAAACTGCACGCGACACCCACAGCACAGGCGGCAGCCAACATCTCATTGGCTCTGGATTCATTCTAAGAAACGAAACAGAGCTTCAGGATAAAATTAGCTAAAACTATGCCTGGAAGAAAATTAGGAGTATATGCTGTATTCATATAATTGTGCCTTGAGCTGTTATTTAATACATGATAAGCGTTGAAATCTTACCTCATGTATTCCTTTGAATGAAGTAACTAATTTACTAAGAATAGTGGCCAAAATGCTGGAAATATGAACAAATGGGCCCTGCACAAAAAGAAAACAAGACTTTAAATATATGATTAAAATTAGCATAAAAAGTAGTAATGAAGTTAATTAACAAAACATATTATTTCAAACCCACACTAAAATATTGTTTTGAGATAGCTAAATAAAAGATAGTATAAATAAAAAGTACCAATATTAGGAAAAAAAATGACCAATATAATGATCTACATCTATAATAAAATTACCTCTTTGCCAAGTGGCATTCCACTACCTAATGTACAAGTTAAACCTATAACTTTAGATATGAGGGTACGCAATGACAAATATTCCTTCAGAACAACACCTCTTAAGATAGTTTTCATTTCAGGAATACCAGAACCTTAAAAACAGCACACAAGCAACATTTTTAATTTTAAAAACAACAATTTAAAATTAAATAACCTAGAATTGATTCAATATTTTTTCATTTCAAAGATTAAAAATATAATTTGAATTTTTCCTCAAAAAATAAATATCAAAGTATTACAGAAACATTTTTAAACAAAGTATATATCAATTTAATTTAACTTTTTTGCAAGTGATGTTAAAAGAAAAAATTCTAATGCAATCCTAAAGTAAATTTAAACAAATTGTTCAATTCCATTTATTGTAAAATTATAAAATTTAACTATTAATGTGATAAGAAATTATTTAAAAAATCAGTTACCAAATACTATATACCAAATACTAATAAAAGTTTTCATATGCATGAAATGAAAAGTTTGAGGTATAACAGTAAATAATGAAGCTTATCATAGCACTTAATTTAAGAATTCACAATTCAAATAGGAAGCCTACTTAAAAATACAGCTTTTACAAAAATCTTGAATTTTTTAGGACATGCACTTTAAATTATCTATTCAAACTTATTAATTAATACATTGATTAAAAAATTGGATATAAAAGTACCTTTCCATCAAACATAACTATTCGTTTTTATTGTAATTTAAGCATTTATAATGTAATAAATGTAAAAATTTCAGCAAAAATTTGATAAAGGCTCTAGTACACTACTGAACAATTGCTTTCAATTCAGCATTCACACAAGCATAAAATTAATAAGTATATTATATTTTAAAAAGTAATGGCCTGTCTGTTGGTATTTGTTATTTATTGCTTAATGTAGTATGAATAAATACATCGGATGTGGGACTGTATCTTATTATTCATTTGCAATATTTGCACAATCTTGCAATACACCCAATTTGGCAATTTTTAATATGTTTAAAACATTGTCATTTTAAAGATATATCCAAAAGAAAAAGAGATGAATTTTACCAATTGCTTGGGGTGCTGTAACATGGACAAATCCAGCTGAAAAAAGAATGAGGCACATTGGAAGAGCTACCCATGCAAGATACTGTAGGAAGGGATGAGCAGTTAAGTCTCTATATAGCCAAATGCGAGCTGAAAGAAAAATTATAAGACAACCAAAACTGCAAAATAGGATTTATAGACATTAAATCTTTCCCTCTATAAAGAGAGAGTGAATATAAAAGAATAATTACATATTAAAATATTAAAGAATAAAAAGCAAAATATTATGAGTGTCTGTATTTCTTACAAATTGAAAACTATAACACATAGTAGCCAATTTGTTCCCTGTAAAACCACTATATTTTTATTTTGTGCATAATTTAAACAACCAAAAAGTTGCAATTTTTTTAATTTATAAATTTAAATCTGCAATTTTAACAGCAAAACTGTAATGAAATCGAATTGATGAAATAATTCTGTAGGAAAAGAATTAAGTATTATATTAAATATTCAGGAAATTTTTTCATAAATAAATTTCCTCTCAGATAAATTTTAATTTGCACTTGGTTAAGTATGAAATTATATCCATTTGGATAACAAGAATAAGCATTTAATAATTAAAATAGAACTAATAAATATATTATATAATCTCTAAGTATGGAAAAATTATTAACTCTTTTTAAATTGAAATTTATTTTTCAAATAAGTTTATTAGCAAACTTTAAATTATAATTTTTTATTATTATTTTATTAATTAAACTATCAATTTAAAAAAATATATAGTTATTAATTATATTTTTTATAAAAATTATAATCTTTAAATATTTTAATCTATATTTCTGAACTTGGAAATAGAAATACTGCTAAATTAAAGGCTAAACTATAGTCTACTAAACTGAATTATATAATAAGTAACTTAAACATATAATATAGTAGCCAAAAAAAGCTGAAATATGTGGATATTGTTTGTCTAAACAATATTAAAACACAGATTATGATTAGAAAAAATTATAACACAGATCTATTTTCCTAATAAAAAAAAGCAGAAAGAGGGTCATTATTTTCAGCTACACCAACCATTTACTATCTTCAAATATACAGGAACAATATTCATTAAATAACATCAAAGATTAATATATCAATTAAGTAGTAAACATTATAAAATTAATACATAAACTTGCCTAATGCATAGTTATTCATATTCCATAATTCTATTCTTTTGTGAAAGAATGAATTTATCCATTAGTAAGATAAAATTTATAACAAATAATAAATTTATTTCCATGTATTTAAGTAATAACTTATATACTAGTCTCTGGTTTTAACATGTATAAAAAAAGATTGTACATAAAATATAGCACAAATTTATATTTTACAAAACTAATAAAATACATCAAGATTATTAGCTACAAAGTATTAAATGTGAAGAAAATAAGTAATTTCATTTAATGACATAATTCATTATCAATTGTCTTTATGAAAAATAATGCCACTTACTCATTATAATTGAATCTAAACTGCATGACAATTTTATTTGGAAACTATGTTATCAAATAATAAAACATTGCCTCAACATTTTGTGCTGAAAAGGTACTTGTAGAACATTTGTACTAAAGTTATAAATGTTATAAAGTTATAAATAATTTTTTCAAATAAACTGAAAAGAACACTAGTAGTTAATTTAGACACTACAAAATTTACTTACACTTTTGACACATGGATATAGCATAGTCCATTGAAAAACTTAAAAGTGATGAGATTACTCCTAAAAAAGCAAGGAAAAACCAGTCTTCCCCTAAGCGTGCAAAAGTGTTTTGCCATAAACCTGTAAGAAAAATACAGGAAGTAAAAACAAAACATGTCATATGATCTTTTTCAATACTTCTCAATAATATACAGGATTATTGAAATCAAACTTCAGAGGATGGAAAAAGATGAATAAGGTGGCCAAGCTATTAGAAAATAATAGTTGACCATTCATGTGATGAAAAAATTGTTGTAACATTTCCATTACCATAATGATTACCTAAAGATGCACCATGTTATATGAAATTATGTCCAGGAGCTAATGAAGCTGTTGCAGTTCCAAGATTACAAATATTGTCAGTCTGTTCCCAGTGATGAAACAGTTTTCAATCTCATTAGAGACACTTATCAATGATGAACTTTTCAGTGAAACTGCAATACATCATAAGTTTTGTAGGCTGAACTACTTACTCCGCAGCAAACCTTTAGTAGTATATCCTTAGTTTGTATGAATACTTTAAGGCTTTATCCATCAACAGAAAGTTTTATAATCAAATTGCATTGACTTTTATTCACAAAAGGAAAAATGTACTGCAAGCATTTTCCAATTTTCAGTATTGCAATGATATAAGTGAAGACTATAGATTTTATATGCATAATAACTCAACATTTGTTGCATCTTTTATAAAACATTGAATACAACACCTCACTAGCACAAGAACAGTTCATGCTATATGTGGAAATGACTAGTTGTTCCTGATTTATCTCATAAAATTTTGAATTGTGCAGTTCTTTTAATTTTTTTCATCTCACACACACATGTATATATATACTATTTTACATTCAATAGAATAAGCATCATGAACATTTTTAATTTAAATAACATAACTTTTATAAAAATAAAATGTTCTTTGTTGCTGTGGTAATTGTTGATTTAATGATTTTTTTTTAAAGTTATGCAATAGTGTCACATCATTTACAAAATATATATAAACTGAATTATTTACACACTAAATTCCTTCAAACTAGGAAACCAATTAAACAAGATGGGAAGTAGTACTGGTTTAAATAACCATAAAAAGTTTAAAATTATAAAATTTTTACAAATAATATTATATAAAATGAATGAGATGAGCTATGCAATTCGGAGATATTTAATTTTAATAAAATAAAACTGAATATTTTAGATTCATGTAATTGTTGTTTATGTTTAGTACAGTTAATTTATGTGTATTTGAAATATATTATACTTTTATAACTATACTTTTTAACATATACTTTTATAAGCAAAATCAATGTAAGAACACAAAGGATTGAATCCACAGTGAGCCACAACAAACATGACTTTTTAAATAAATTTTTTCTTCTTCATAACTCATTTTTTGTAGATAAACTAAGATTGATTTCATTATTTGACAATAGTTAGATTACAAAAAAAGTTACTATCAAAATGCAGCAAAATAAAGGTACTATCAAAATGTAGCGATACAGAAATAATACACACAGAAAATTTTCTAGAATTGTCACCAGACAAAATTTTAGTTTTAATGAAACACCCAAGTGGCATTATCACCTACAATCATGCTGTGAAAAGTCAGGATTACTAATTTGAATGTATCTAAGTTAATGGCAATGCTACAAGATACAATTTAAAAAGTAGGAATTTCATACCTGCAATTTCAATTTTGTTTTTATCTGTATATTAGAATTTTTCACATAGTTTATCCAACATAGTAAGTTTTCAATATAATTCAACTACTAATTAAGGCAATATTCTATTAAATTCTTTTCACTTCTTACACATAGTTTATCCAACATAGTAAGTTTTCAATATAATTCAATTACTAATTAAGGCAATATTCTATTAAATTCTTTTCACTTCTTACATTCATGATTGATGATATTTACAAATGAAAAAAGTACTGAACTGAGTGTTCACTCTCGCAATGACTTTAAATAAGGTCTTACCCACTAGTTTTCTATGTATAGCATTTTTGTAAGGTTTAAGCTCTTTTTGCCGTCTTTTTTCTTCCTTCTTTCGATGCTTTTCTAAACTCTTGAGTCTTGAAGCTTCTAGCCTTGCATATTCTCCAAGGTCCTCTCGATATTGGCCAAACATCTGTGACAATCATTCAAACATTTTAATTTATAAACATGGACAAGAATAATTCATTATTTAAAAAAAAAAAAAAAATTAAATGCAGGATTCCCACCACTAAAAACAACTAAACAGAAAAATATGTACAGACAAATCTCAATCAAATGACAGAGAATAAGTTAATGTATAAAAATAAAAGAATACATGTTAGCTACCAAAGTTTTCATAGAAAATGTAATTGATTATTAGATACCCAAATGATAGATAAAGGTAACTGGTATTGATAGAAAACTGAAGCTTAATGACAGTATTTAAATTGATTTTTTCTCCTCTAAATAAAACTTTGGTTGTAATTTTAGAAATTTTATACATTATTTCTATGAATATTATGCCTGCAAGTAGATATTTTCAAATAGAAATTTCTATTAATTATATTAAATAATATTTCATTTTAAAATATGGGGATAAATTCCTCAATTATATGAGTAGGAGCAAGAAAATTAATACATGGTACAGATTAAAACTACATTGAATATTTTTTAAAGTAATAATAATATAATATCCTTAATAATAAAGAACAAATTTTTTTTTTTTCTCATGATACAGAAAACTGAAAAAACAAATAAAGATGTTTATCTCTATGTTTTCAAATAACTTTCAAATTATAAAATCTAATATCCAATGAAAAAAAAAAACAACGATCCAAAACCCTTTGAAGTATATTAACATGCAGAAATGTATTGCAAAAAATCTTATTGATCAACAAGACTTTAAAAAAAATGTATTAGTGAGTAATAAAATATTACTACACTATTTCTAACAATAATATTATTTGTAAACAATAACAAAAGAGTGATATAAATAGGAGAAAAATATCATTTATATGAATGTATACAATAAACTATTTAGTATGGGAAAAAATGCACATTGTAGATGCTTTTTGTCATAGTATCTTTAAATTTGAAACGTCAAATTAATAAACGATTTTTCGATTTCAGAAAATATTAGTTCTTAAGAATATAATATTTGTATAACATACTCAAATAAAAATTTAACTTTTCTTCCTGCTAGTAGAAAAGTAAAAAATTTGCTATTCATTCTGACACATAAAAAAAAATTATATGTCAAAAAATCTGAAAAGAAAAAAAAAACATAACTTACCAAAGTGTGTTCATACCCCATAGCAGCTCTTTCAGTTCCGTCCGTCATGGTGTTACTTTTATTTTTTAACAATAAATATAAACTAAAACACAAAATTTTCTTAGTTTTCAGACAAAATAAATAGGAAGGAACTCGCACAAAAGTTTAAATTCCATTACGACATCAAAACACGCATATAGATGTCATAGCATATTCCCTCGCGCTTCCAAAGCCACCTGTATGATTAATTCTAAAGTTTCGCCGTAGTTCTCCGATTTGAAAAATAGTTTGTCATACCTAACTGCATCGCTCTACTTGGCGGTTGCCAATACTCGCCAAATGTGAAATACGTGACTCATTGTATGCACATCATTATGATACAGTAGTTTACATTTGCGTTTCAGGGCCACTCGGGAAGAAAGCTAGATGTTACTTTTTATTCAATATTTTAATGTCGAAAACACATCAGAATGTTTGATAGAAAAGAATATCAGAGGTTAGCGATTTAAGGAATACGATTCTTCGAGTTCCGAATGAATAACAGCGTCGTATATTATTTTTAGACAGAGAAATTCATGACAAATAAATGGTATGGCACGGTATTTTTGTGGAATGTATGTAATTTTTGGTTTTTGATCAATTGTCTTTTTAAAATGAAACGCAGGTAATTAACTGAAATTTTTTTAGTAGGACATATATAGTTTTAAATTTAATTGTAACAAAATTTCTAAATGTATGCAGCGTGTTTTGTTCAATAAAATTTTCGATCAACTATTTAAAAAAAAAAAATCAAAACATTTTTATTCATTATTATTATTTTTTTTTTTTTTGTAAAGAAATGGTTCAAAATGAATATATTCTAAAAATTAGCTTAACAATAAATGACAAATTTAAGTTTAAATGAGGTAATTGTTAGAAGAAAAGAAAACGAACCAAGAATTGTTTAGTCATGATATTCTTTTCGTTCTTTAAAAGTGACTTTCATTATTTTTAATTACTTTTACAATTCGTAAAAAATTATTTATTTTTTGATTTCATTTTTAAGTATTGACTGTAGTGTTCTACTTCATTTATAACTGTCTAGAATAAGAGGAACTTATATGTTCTGTATTCGAAAATAGAGAATAATAAAATAAATATTATGTAAGAATAATCTAAACAATGGATCTGGGCTATCACATTAAAAAAAAAAAAAAAAAAATGGTGTTCTGTGTGGCTTTGTGGATAGATGTTGGATTTTGCAATTGGTAGAGTTTGGATGGATATGGAAAAACAAGGTTTCATGATCTATACACGGATGGGTAGGAAAAATCCGTAGGTCGTAACAACTTTCCTTCGGGCTTGTGGAAGATGCACATAAACGCATTCTTCAGATGTCACTATGTGGATGTTCGGTCTAGATTGAAGAAGACATAATATGGCTCATCTACGTAGTACTACATACTAGTATTTACCGTTCTAGTGGTAAATGGCCTTAGGTTAACATGCCCGGTGTTTGTAAGCAGCGTGATATAAAATAAGAGGTAAAAGGGTTTGGCTTCTCTTTTGGATCTCTGCTATTTGTCGTTATAATCATTACTACCAGGGAAGAGAAGACTGATGGTGTATATGAGAGTATCTCATCGACAGTCAGAATATTTGGGAATGTGTATTGCATGAGTTTTCACCTGTACTGCTAGCAAATGTACAGCTAAATGTTCTACAGAAAGGCAATTAACTCAGCCTACCTTCACAATCAGTTAGGCATATACTGTGTAAAAAGAATTAGGTCCTGACGGAAAATAAAGTAAATAAAAATAACCCTAACTTGATTGGTTACAGTGTTGATGAGAATAGGAGTCATGCATGTTTCGGAAAAAGAATTTACCATTTCTACTCCGATCCACTTAGTTAAACAAAGTCTTCTCATTCCACTTAGCTTTTCAACTACATCTTGCAGCAGCTTAAATTTGCTATATATATATATAATAACAACAATAACGATATATAACAATATAATATAATAATATATAACAATAATAGCGATGCTATTATTGTTATATATATATAACAATAATAGTATCGTTATTTAATAAGTTAGTAAGGATCAGTGATAGGATGGTACTGGGCTAGTTGCTTAAATGTTTTCCAGGTATTTTTAAGTGCAACGCAAATGAGGGTCATTTACCTTAAGAAGTATTTTTATGTTGTTTTCCGTAATTTACAAGATTCGTAATCAGTATAATGTTGGTTCAGTAAATGGATCGAACCTACTGTAAGAAAAAAAAGATTTCAGGTTGGTGTTGAAACTTCTCCAGCGTGAACGACAACGGAATGCGAGCATGCGCAAAACGTTTCACTTATACGGAAGTAGGCCAGAAGCTGGCAAGTGTTGGGAAAAAAAAAGAAAGTGGTTGAAATGGTGTTAACCATAGGTAGGGAGTCGGAAGTCGGTTTAAAAATCCGACTTACGACTCTTTTATAAAAAAATGTTTTTGTTGTTCAAAATTCTAGAAAATAACATTGAAATTAAATATTAAGGAGGTAATTCAATTGTATCCTTCAATAATACAGCCAGAAGCAAAGTCAGTGACTGCTTTAGTAGCATACCAAGTAAGTGTTAAGAAACTCTTCTCAGCACCTAGGTTTATAAAAAGCTGTCTTGAATCCACAATGAAAGAAGATCTTATAGAAGCTATTGTATTAGTAAAAAAAAAAAATAATAAGATTTAATGTATGACAAATAGGGCATTTTTGTCATTAAAATATACAATTTTTTTTTCGGTCTTCAGCTATTCTATAATACTTAACTACCTATTAATTTAGTAGTGCTGTTTTTATTGTATTTTTTTAATTTAGAGTACTAGGATGTCTTTTAAGTTAGTGAAAATACTACAGCTATAAAATTGTAAAAAAATACTGGATTATACTTTATTTGTGACTTGTGTACTCTTTACTGGAGGGCCAGAGAAAACATGTCCTAATCACACTGACTTTTATTATGGTGCTTGTAGTTTTTTTTAATTCTTATACTTAGAACATTCAATTTATTTTTAACTATTTTTAAGGCTTTTTGGTCGTTTTTGTTAAGAAGGTCTTTTCTCTTTGTAATTTTGATTTGCTTATATGTTCGTTTTGTTTCTACGGTAAGTGGTCAAATTTGTATGGATTGAGTTCCAATAAACCATTAGGTAACAACAACAACAACAACGCTTGATTATGAAAAAACTGTTTTTATAGATATATGACTTCAATAAAAACCAGTGAGTTTATTTTAAAAATTCTTCTAAATCCATTAGTAAAGATCATAGTACATAAAATTACGGAAAAGAATCAGGAGTTCAGAGTCTGTATAAAAAATTCCAAGTTATGAGTCGGCAGTCAAAATTTTTTTACCCTATTCTCCATTCCTGGTGATAACAAAGAATACACAAAACCTGAAGCTGCCGAGTTCTATAAAATAAGCAAGCAATATTTGGAGCAGTGGACTAAGTTCTTCGAAGCATGCATTGATTTAAAAGGGATTTAGTAATTGTAACCAAGATATAGAAGCATTTCACCAATATTTTTATTTATTTGCAATTACAGTTCACCGCAAAATGTGCTTGAATGGAATTCCATAATTGTTTCAACTGAAAGTTGTTGAATGGAAATACACTTCCTGGATGGAGAACACTTTCACATCAATAATTTGAATTATATGAATTTTTGTATAATTATTGAATAGATTTTATGTCTGTTCAACTCTAATTCTGCAGTGGTAAAAGTCTTTTTCCATATGAAAATTGTGGACGAGGGAAAAACATTTGAGTGAAGGTTGCAATTTTTAAAGCAATGTTTATTATCAAAGTAAATTTTAAGAAATCGTGCCAAGAATTTCATTTTTTATTCCAAATCAAGGAGCAAGATACCTCAGAAAAATAATATCATATAATCTGCCCTTCTGAAAAAATATAAGATCCCATAAATTATTTATTTTTATAGGTTCCTTCCTATTTTATTCATTAATAAATAAAATAATTGTAGAAATATGTATTTTTTAACTATGTTATTGTTCTGACTAATTCTCCGTGTCCTGCAGCGCGGGGCGGACATCCCATGAGTAGTCTACTCATGGATGGATGGAAAGGGGACAACTTCTGGACAGTGATGGAGCACTCTTAAGCAGAAATCTAATTTGGCTCCGAGTCACTAAAGAAGGACGGCAGTGCCTTCCAGTAGGGTTTTTAGGGAAAACTACATCATTTGCGTTCCATATGGGAGAAAATCCGAAAAACTCCTATCAGTTAGTCCGACTAACGAGGCAAGATGCGGAACTTCACCAACGGCATCGAGTCTCCTCTGTTTTTGAAACAGTGTGTACAGCAAAGCCGCCGGTGGATGGAACCTCAGCCCTAATGGTCACCAGCGGAGCACGTTGCCACTGAACCACGAGTCGGCCCTTTTTGAATATAAATACTATTTAATTAAAATTGGTAGTTCTGCTTTGAGAAAAAGAAGAAAAAAAAAAAAAAAAAGATTACGTTAGTTATAAATGACCGATACCAAATGGATTCGATTGATAAATTTTATTAAACCTTAAAGCAAGTGTAAAAATGGAAAGAAGAATCCACTGTAACAAAAGAAAAAGAATTTTTGAAGATTATATTAATTTCTTTTATTAAATAAAAATTCCTGGGCATAGGAATCTTGGGTTTTTTCCCCTTTTAATAGAAATATAGAAGAGGATCTTTGGAATTTTGTTGTTATCAATGCTATGCATATCATTAAAAATGTAAATTAAGTCTTAATGGTAATGAAGAAGAGGTTTTTGAGATTCATTCTGCATTCTAAATGAACCAGTTTGCTATTCTCGGATATTTCAAGGTAATTTACAAAAGATTTTACTGCATAACTTCATATGACTCATGCTACGATATCGTAAATTCCTCCCTATGATCCGAAGTCGTAAATTTCCTAGGTAAAAAAATAATTTTAATTATTCAATTTCAATTTAATTATTGCGTATAATCTACAGATGAATCGCATCTTTTTCTGTTGGCGTTTTCGCGTCGTCGCCAAATTTCTTTTGGCATATCATGTTTCAATAGCGTTTCGTTTTTGTAATTGTGGTAACTTAAAGGCAGCATAGCATTTATAAAGATTGTTTTTGATATCATAAATTAAAGTACTTGTTTAAGATAATAGATTGCTAAAAAGAGTTGTCGTAAAAATAAAAGAAAATTATTTGTCAGACGTATTCCTAAGTAGTAAAACTATTAGTCGAGTTTAAGCTTTTGATAATGGATTACTTTATAAAGTACTTGAATCTTATGAAATTCAACGATGACCCTAACGATACCCCAAAAATTCCCGACTTCCCTATTAATACGGTCAATATTTAGATTTTTACAGATTTTACAATATCAAGTTAACAAAGGATTCGTCATGCTCAATGATGCAGCGTGATTTTATGCTAGATTTTTCTTTCAAATGCTTTTTCTACCACACAATTCCTTTCTATATAGGGAATCCTTCCTACATTAAACTGGTTATACAGAGTATACTAGAATACAAACTTGTGAGAATATGGATAGGAATAAGAAAACCGTAGGACAGCCTGGATGGAAATATCTCTCATGGAGAAAGACACACTATTTCTCCGGAAAGGCCAGTGCTTCGCAATCTTGTGCACTATACATATAGCCAACCCGGAGGTGTTGAACTACCTAGCTACGGTCCAGCTTTGGAAATTGCCAATCGGGGAGAGCAGAAGTGCCGAGCCCATTGCTTAGCAACGCCTTTGTCATCACTCCCTGTGAAGAGGCCTCCCCAATCAAGTCATTGCGAAAATTTCCAGGGAGGTCTTAATGTAACCCCCCTCCCTTCCAAAAACAACAAGTACGCCATAGAGTGCAATGAAATACCTACCGAAGTGAGGGAGTAAACACAATGGCACAATAAGGAAACAAAGGGCTTCATAACATAAACACACACACACACACACACACTACAATGATAGGTACAAACATTATGAACATGTACATTGGGAGTGCTGAACATTCTTCCTCGTGTAAAGAACGCTGCGTCCATGAAGTAAACACTTGGAAATTGCTGGCCAGCTTCATCTTTGTTAAGAAACCGTTGTGAAAATGTGAGGCGGATGATCCTCCCACTGCAGTAATTGGATTGTTTGAAGATGAAAAGAATGTGATGCCGCTCCGTGCAGAACACACCATACACATATCAGAGATGATCCTGGATCCACGTTCATGTAAGTTTTGCTGTACATTTGATACCTTTCCAATAAGATTGTATAGTGCTATCTCATTTCCGTTAGCTAGGCCATACACGCAATAAATATCAGCCAATTCAGCTTTAATCAAACGATGTGCGTCGACCAAAGTCCTTAATTAGTAGCCCATACATACAGTGATCAAGTACCGTGCCACTTACGGCCATACTTTCCTATGTGATTCTTATTCTGTACCATCTTTCCAAGTTTGTACATGGATTTCCAACACAGAAAAAGAGCCCTTTTAACCGTGATTAATCAATAACTGCATTTATATTGGCTTAATAGGTTACAAAAACTTAAATTCATTGAAACTCCAAATTGGAAAGATAAATTATGACAATTACCGGCGAACTGGATGGATTATTCCTTTGTAAGTAATAAAAAAAAAAAAAAAAAAAATGATATGTAGAAGCTTCAAGAAAAGTACAGAAAAGATTAAATCCACTTTAAATGTGCCTTAGTATGTCAGTTTTAAAAACTGAAAGACTATAATGATTATGACAGCTTACATTATCTACTTTTTTTATTAAACAAGTGCGATAGTTGTTAAATGAAATTATCTTTCAAAAACGTACAATATTTAATTTAAGGATAATTATAAATAAAATAATAATTTGTTAAAAAATTAAATTTGTCAAAACGTCATTTCATTGAATTAGTAAGACATCAAGTAAGCTCCTTTAAAAAGATTAATACTTTTATTTCATCATACATTATTGTTAAGAGTGTATTTTTTTCTGTTATAATATATTTTATTTTGTAATGAATAAACGTTTTTTCATTGGGAAACAAAAAATACGATATAAGAAACGAATATTTAAAGGTCGTGTGGCCGTTTTAAAAAAATATCGCTTGAACTATTTGGAGCGCGATGCAACAAGACACGATAGATGCATCGGGAAATTAGAGTTCTAATATTCTAAGTAATAAATGCAATAACGCCAAAGAAGGTACTCTGAATTTATTTTCTGTTTTCTAAAAATATAATGAAAGAAAAATTGAAAATTTGATGTTATAAATTTTTGTTTAGTTTTACAATATATTTAAAAAGTAAAATAATTATGAAATTTAATTCGAATAAGAGTATACTATTTGATGTGTTCTTTTTTAATATGAGCAAACATATGTGAAAAATTTGGAACTTTTATTCAACTGAATGCAGTAAAAAAAAAAAAAAAAAATTTAACAGATGCATTTACAATAAAAAAATTTTACAGAGAACATTTTCCATTTTAAAAAGATTAAAAACAGACACTTCGATTTCAATTTCTTGAGCAAATACATTTTTTCAATTTTTGATATGTCGTAAAAAAAACTAATACGACGGACATAAATTGCATAATTAAAATTAGAAATTTGAGATATTGAAATCCACATGAAAATGCATTTTTAAAAAATCAATCCATACCTTCTATTTTTATTCTTTATTCATTCTTTTTTTAAGCACAGATAGAAGATTGATTTCATTAATAAAAACTTTTCTAATAATTAAGAGATATTTTTTTTTTATTTTTAAAAAGGATAGCAAAACATTGAAATAAATATTATGCGTGGAATATAATTAATGTTTTCAATTAAATGTGTCAGAATTTGTGCATAAATGCCTAACATATCTCCTAGATCAGGAGTGGCCAACCCGCGGCAAGCCTTGAATATTTTTCCGGCCCGTGAGATTTATCAAAAAAGTAATGAAAGTAATGAAAACAAATGTATTAAACAAATACATTATATGTGCATCCATATATTCAAAAATTAAGTTTCGAAATTATGAGAAAAAATTTAATTTTGATTTTAAAATAATATTGCGAATATAGGACAGATATTGCCTGCTTTATTTATGAGTTTATAGTCATGAGTTCGCAGAATAATGAAATTATATTCTGCGAACTCATAATGCGAGCGCATCTTGGAACATCTAATATACGACAGATTCTATGTTTCACTTTAAATGACCTCAGTGACCATCCCTAGATACGCACAGTTGATTGTTGATAGCAGAGCAAACCAGATTCTTAGTTGAAGTTGTCAGCGCTTTTGGTTCAACTTACAACTGGGAATCGTTTTTTTCTAAAATGAAATTGACCAAGCACAAAACAGGCTCAAACATATCGGACGCAACAACAATTACGATGTGCGAATACCAAAATTGAGAACGATTTGTAAAAGTTAAGTGAAAGAGCAGAGAAATAAATATTGCACTAGTAAAATAAATATTCTTTAATGTTTTAATTTTTTTTTATTTCGTTTATATTTAAATCTTTTATATTTAATTTTTAGTATTGTATAATTCTTTACAGTGTGCATTTAGTATCATTATTATTATATTATCTATGTTTGCATGCAAGAATAATAGTAAACTCAAAAATAATAACTCATTATATTTCAGTTTTTCCCTCCAAAATAATGTCTATAGGGGGTCTAAATCTAATATGGGGGATATATAATTTTATATGCGGCCCGCGGCGTTATGATGCATCTCCAAAGTGCCCCGTAAGATCATTTGGGTTGGCCACCCCTGTACTAGATCTTCTTTAAGTCACCGCCCCCGCCCTAATAAACCCCGATTCTCATGCTTTGTCATAAATGGTGGTGGTCTAACATTTTCGTATATAAATGAAACACGTTAATCCCCTCCTTCTATTTTATGGCGAATCGCGGTAGAATTAGTTTAGTATGGTCTTTATATTAAAAAAAAAAAATCACGATAAATCGTCATCTCTGATAGCAAAGATTGACAGTGACGGTTGAATGAGGATCAAATTATATGCTGAAACACTTCCATGGTCAATTTTATTAAAAACAACCATAAATTATTAAAAAAAAAATATCTACCATTAATGTCTGCAATAATGGAAT
Source organism: Caerostris darwini (assembly GCA_021605075.1). Taxonomy (NCBI): domain Eukaryota; kingdom Metazoa; phylum Arthropoda; class Arachnida; order Araneae; family Araneidae; genus Caerostris; species Caerostris darwini. The sequence continues at coordinate 134,745 of BPLQ01007749.1, forward strand.
TATATCTGTCCTAGTCTAGATTAGTCCTGAGCATCGATATATCCCAATACCAAACCTCTGACCTCATCGAAGACAAGGTCAACGGAACTCGTATCGAGACTGGAGCATTCAAAGAACATGCTGAATCTCAAATCATGTTTAACATCCTCCCCTTCTTCAAAAGTTATTCCCGGCATCCCGGACTGTCTCAGGTCTCTCTTGGTACCCACCAGGATGAAATGAACGCTCACCATGTCGAATTCCACCCTTCTCATCTCTCGAAACACGGCATGCAGGTAGAACATGCTGCTTCTGTCGTCGATGTTGTAGCAGAGGAGCACTGCGTGCGAGTAGTGATACAGTAGGCTCCCGAACCAAGCAATCGCTTCGAGTCCGTTGACGTCCAAAATGGTCATCTCAGTGTCATGCTGAATGAATTTGTAAATAAAAACACAACTTGGCGGATAAGCGATCACTTGCATCCTACAGAGGTGCGCGCGATCCCTCAAATAAGTGTGGATGAGGCTCGTTTTGCCGCATTCCCTCTGGCCGACGATAGCTATTGTCACATAGTTAAATATTGCGTTATTATTCGGATTTATCGAGCTATAATCCATGACTCAGTCAACAGTCTCGTAAATTCAGAGTGATTAGAAAGAAAATCAAAAACTCCCGCCGAATGTAACCCCACAAACAAAATATAAAGCTCCAAATAAATATACGTACCAAATTAATAAAAATACTAGCAGACTGGAGCAAGCACAGTGAGTCAGTGCGCTGGACCAGGGATGTATAGATTTCTGAGGGCCACAGATGCTCATTTTAACTTAGCTTCGGATCTTATTTAAGAAAAATCCTTGAAAATGTATAACTTGTATGCATTTCATTTTTTTATATGTAATAAAAATAAATAATTTAACGAAAAATCAAGTCAAGAATCTAATACGTTATATTCAATTCTCAAGTTACAAAACGAATATCTGGATATTTCTTATTTAGTTTACATTTTACGAAATGCGTTCAATTTTGTCTCGTCAAAATAAGATAAATTTCGTTTTCTATTATTATCATTTTCATATTTTAACGAGACATTTTTCTAAGCCTAACCGAAAGCTCCTGTGCCAGTGATAGATGTTTGTCGCTGTACAGTCATTTTGTACACACTTTAGGCTAATTAGACTGGGACTTACAGTTTAACAATGGATTCCAAACCACAAGCAAACATCCATTCCACGCCAGGATTCGAACCTGAAGCCTGTGGTACCAAAGTTCAGAGTACTAGCCAATTGGCCGTCAGGCCGCAGTGATAGATGTACTAAATACGTGGCAATATCAATCCCATCGGATTCGAAATAGAGAGGAGTTTTCGAACCATCCAGATGTCATCACTGAGGGTGTTGTGGTGGTAAATTGTGGATGGAAAGTAACAGATTCCTCATTGGTATACATTGAATATCATTACTGCATCTCTGGTTTTATAATGGCGAACGATCAAGTGGTCAAAATATCCGATGCTCGAAAAGAATATATTTTTTTTACCCTTGCTAAGTCGCAATCAGATAAATCGAGGTAAAGCAGCCAAAAAGCTACCACAAATTTCATTCAAGTCAAATCCAGTCAAGCCCCTTAAAATGGATATCCTCATTTCCAGAAACAGTTTGGTTTGCAATAGAATCATGGCGGGCAGCAGAAAACGAAAGAGAAGCGACGGTCCTCCTGTCGTTGTAAGAATCCTGTTGTTTGGGTGCAAAGAGTTCGACAAGACGAGACTGGTCAGCAATTTCTTCCGCTATGTCCATCCGGAAAAGACACGCTACGAAAACGCGGCCACCGTCTACAGTCACATCCTGGACTGTGACAACACAGCGTGCCACATAGTCGACGTGGACTCCAGAGAAGAGGTCGGAGGACTGTGCAATCTGCTGGGACAGGCCGATGCGGTGTTTCTGTGTTACTACATCGGATCGAGCTCGAGTATTAGGTACATAAACTCTGTGCTGGGTCTCTTGGAAGGAGTCAAAGCAACTCTGTACTTGGTGAGGGCGAGCACAGACGATGTACTTTGTCTGTCTCGTCGTTTGCTGCACGAGGAACGGTGCCTGAAGAGCAAGCTGTCCAACGCGCACTCGGTGGAGATCAAACTGTCGTACACTGCCGAGAGCGTAAAATCAATCGACAAGGTGTTCGATGCTGCGATAGGACACGCTTTAAAATATAAAGTGCCAAAGTGATGTGAATTGTGTAATGTATTAAGCTGATAAGTATCAGGTTGTAAAGAAAATTTTGGTTTTACCGATTTAAAAAGCCGAAACCGAAAATTTAATCAAAAACAAATTTATATAATCAATGTAGTATGCTTTCTTTTCAATGACATCTTCCCATCGGCTTTTCGATACTTAAAATTCATTTGTTCTCGCTTTGGAAAAAAAAATGATCTATAAGTTGAAAAAAGTTGCATTATCTTTAAAAAAATAAAAATAATAAAAATAAAAAAAAAGCTTTAAAACTTCTGTTACAACCTGATATTATGTAGGACCAAAATGTTTTTACATTCTGGTCCATATTTAATAGTACCCGAATTGACTAATCAGCGATTTTAATTAAGATATTCGACTATGTTCGAAACCATTTTTTTAAACCACCTATAAAAATGACCTTTTCAATGTATGAAAATATTTCGTTTAGCTGCTTTTCCAAAAAATAAGTCACAAATTTATTTAAATTTTTTGTGATTTTTTTTTTCTTTTTTACATTTTTGCTTTAGATCTCATTTTAAGTAAAAATGGTGAAAAACCAGCTTGTTTTGAAAAATCACTCAGAATGCCATTCAGAATATGTGCTATCTTATAAATTTTTAAAGTGTTTAAATAATCAAACTATTTTTCAAAACTCCTTATTCAGAACTTTCACAACAGAATAAAAAGCAATTATTCTTTAATATTCATAAAAAATAAATAAATAAATAAAAAAAAATAAATTAAAAAAAAAAAAAACCTTAAGCTACTGCTATTTCATAAAATGCATTTTGAAATAGCTATCGGTTGTTTTTTTCAGCTGTCTTCCTCAACTGCAAAAGACTTGCTATTTCATTTTCCATCATTGTATTTTAAAAAGCTAAAATTTCAAATAACTTTTTTAAAGAATTGCAAATTTTAACAGAAATTTTGGAATTAATTATTCTGTTACCTAACCATAATGATACAATCCCGATAAAACCCTCCACATGACTGTATGTTAGCAAAACGTATTAACTTGTGTTGAAATATTTTTAAAAAAACTGGTTAAACTACTGAAGTTTTTAAACTTTATTTTAAGCTGCATAAAGAATGCAACTGATGTTGATTGTGATGTAAAAATTGGAATATTTATATGTATATTTAAGTTGTAAAATATAGCGGAGAAACATTTTTTGAATTTTTTTCATTTCCATTTGTATATGAATTTATTTTACTTTTCGTCATAAATACGAAGTAATTATTTAGAATTTATTAAAAAGACTTCTGTATAGTTATCTTAATTTATATAATAGCAATGTATATGAACATTGACTCACTTAATATTGTATAAATTAATAAAAAGTCATTTTCATAAAAATTTGATGTTTGAATTTTTTTTTTTATTCTGATCATTATTTTTTTCTTTAATATTAGCAATAACTTTTTTTGTAACCGATATAAAAAGTATCTCTAAAATTTATTCTTTACTGTGCTTTATTTAAAATAGGAATGTTTTAAAAAGATAAATTTATTGAAGCAGGATAAAAACATCTTTATCAAATAACTTTTTAAGAAATATTTAACTTTTCAAAAAATTTCTCACGTAAAATATATAAGTGCATGATTTTGTGTAGTTTCCGCGACTGAGTTTTTGTGCAATTTATATTTTGTCTAATCTTCATTCTGTTATTTTTAATAACGGTTTATCACAGCTATCGAACAAAGCATTTCTTTAAGATGCTGATTCATTTTTAACCTTCATTTATTTGGGTACATATTCTCTGAATTGCAAGCAGTATTTTCTTTTTAAGAAAATCCTTTAATTGTTTAAATTCGTCAAACCATGAATGAATTATCTTGTTGGAAATAAATTAATTTTTTTCGAACAAAAGAATTACAGATTCGATACTAAGCTTCGTTCGATTTGAGCTACTAAAATGGCATTAAAATTCTAATGACTGTTTTGAGGCTTCTAAATTAATTATTACCGTTGATAGCAATGATTAGTCAAATAAAAATTGGATTCGACAATATGAAAATCTAGATTTCCTGAAGTTAATGTTCTTTAAAGAGGGAATTTTTTCGGTGTTTGTTGTGGAGTTCCAATGCGACATTTTTTCAAATAAAACCAGTGCCGTCTCTAGGGAAAAAATGATTCATCTCTTTCACAGTTATTTTTCTTCATGGGTAATTTTAAAAAAAGCTTTAGTAAAAATTTTCTGGAGTAAATGATTCGAATTACCTGCTACACAAATAGGACTTGTATTAATGACGAATTATACTAGACTTTCATGCTAAAGGTTTAAGAGGAAATTTAGAGCCATCTTTATCAAAAATTTCTTACAAACAACATTTGTAGTTCGCATCAATATCTTTTTTGACGACTTTTACCAAAAAGGTGAACCACAGGGCAAGACTTTTGGGCATCTTCATAATCACTCTCATTCAATCACTTCATTCACTCTCTTCATAATAAAAATTTATGACATCATAAATCAATTATCACCTGCAGTACATGGAATTCTGTATATAGATGCTGTTCGAAAAAAATTTGGAAATCAAGTGCAACTAAAAGTACAAATCATTACTGACTAGAACGAAAACAAATTTATTTGTTTAAATGTTTTGAAAGACGTGAACTCTTTCCAGATCTAAATATTTTATTAAATGGAAGTACAATACCAGTGGCGTAAATAGTGAAATTTTTAGGCATATTAGAGAGTTTTTGCGTAACGTTTTTTTATCGTCCGATATTTTTTCTCCCTAGCGCGCATGCTCATAGGAAACATTGTACCTATTGCGCACGCGTATCTGTAATACTGTACTACTGAGCTATTCCTATGAGCATGCGAGCTAGGAAGAAAAATATTCGACGATAAAAAAAAGGTCATGCAAAAACTCTCTATTATTTGAATTCAAGTTACTTTCAAAGTGCATATTAACTATATGAAATGGAAAGGCACGAGAAAACGTCTTAAAATTTTTACCCAGCACCGCAAGAGGATCAACTTTTAAAAATATATGAAGCAGTGTTCCATTCAAACCAGACTGCGGATGCGCTGTTTGCAGCTTTTTGTTTCTTATTCGTTCTACTGTATCACACGAGTCCAATAAAACTTATTTCGTGGGAACCGAATGAGTCTTCTTTCTGGAGAATGTTTTTCGGAAATTATACGTATGGATGTGTTCTTTGGATAATTTTTATATACTCTGAGAGATGATTCTTGCCCTGCACAGTTTGTATAGCAATTGTTGAACATTCTATATAAAGATAAGTGATTGTTAAATAAACTTTTAGCAGCATGATGGGACCTCATACGATATTTTAAGGAAAGCTAATTGAATAAGGATATCTACCGGCAGTATATTTTCTCAAATATGCATACAAGTCCTTTTATTACAAAAATCTCCTATATTAAACATAAATGAGATTTTCTTTTTTTGATAAAAAGGACTGGTATTTCAAATGAACATCAGTATTGAAATCACATGAAGTTTACACTAAAGACCTACTGTTTTAGTATCTGATTTATCAGGGGCACTCGATCAATCTTGTAGTTCTATTTAAAAAAATTTTCTTGTGGCGCGTAAGTCAATATTTCATTATTCATAACTTTAATTTCCAATAAGAATTAACTTCATAGAAATGTATATGTCACGAGCAGTATGTTTTTCAACTGAAGCGGGAAAATTTTTTAGGGTCTGTACAAGAAATCCATGAAAGATTCCAAACTCTATATAGAATTTGGCTTGATACTGTACATCATAACACCATGTATTTCGTATATAAAATTTGCAACTCCCAAAATTTGAAATCACATTGGCAAATGAATGTCTATTTTATAGAACATTTTTTTAAATGCATATTATTTATGTTCCCTCAAAGAGTTCACTTGGCATTTTAAATAGTTCTTATTTTTCATGAGCTTCCTATTTTTGGCGATATCACGGATCTCCTAAGATAATCAATTTACTGTTCAATTCAACTTGTTAAAAATGTGTAGCGTCCTATCACTTTGAATTGAGAAATGGAAACTAAGACATTTTTATATTCAAACTTGTAAAGACCGGTACCGGAAAGCCCGACGAATAGCCTATTTGTTGCAATATTTTGGGAATCTATTCACTTTTAAATGATTAATAAGATCATCGTCTTTCTCCGAATAACGCAAAATATGAACCCTTCCCATCTGTAATTAGATAAGAGCCGTTAATTTTTATTCTTTTAAGGAAAGGATGGCTTTGGATTTTTTTGTGGCTTAGCCATTAGGGTTGACAGTCGTGTTTCTGAAGAAATGAAAATGTAAACAAGGACTCTGCATTCCAGCCAGTGCGCAATTCAAAAGTATTAATCTCTTACTTGACAATCACATCCCGAATAACGATAAATCTGCAACATATCAACCATTCTGATGTCAAATGACCAGAGTTTAAGTGCGAATTAAAGGCTTTACATTCTGTTTTGTCTCCAGCTATAAACTCACATCCTATTATGAGAAAAGAAAATTACCCTACATATTTGTCGACATGTGAATAAACAATGATGAGAAAAAATTAGGATTACGGAGATACTAATTTCAGTAATTCGAGATCTTGAGTTCGAGTTATACACATATCTTACCATTTAATTAAGTAAATGCTGTAAAAATAACAATAATCTCAACAAATTAAGAAATAAATGTAGATTAGCACAAGACTATTTATGGTACATTGAAATTGTTTCATCAAAACAGGAAATCAATAATTTATCACTAGATTTCTATCATTTGCTGTTTGAAATATACAGGGTATTCCGGAGCACCCCATACAAACTTGAGAAGGAAGCGGAATAAGAATCACATTAGAAAATGCCACTTACACGAGATAGAGATGCAAAGACACAAAAACATACAAACAAGTGCAAAGTCCTATTTTACATACATAAAAAAAGCACTATTTTACATACTAAAAAGATTATAATACAGTAGTATATGCAAACATGAAAATTTATCGCACAGAGTATTCAAAACTTCATCCATTAGCATTGATGCACATTGGACATCTACGCTGCATCAACTGCTGTTCAAGGCAGGACAAGAAAGAAGTAAGGAAGGGATAAATCTAGTGATAGAGGGATTTATGTGACTGACCACCATTCTCAGTCCATCGACTCCTTGAAACCTGGTCCCAAAAGAAATCGCAAATGCACATTGAGAAATGAGATGGAGCCCATCATGTTAAAACAGTAATCGGTGAGGAATTTTTGCTATACAATCGTACAATGAAGTATTCAATCCTGTTAGTTAGGTAAATGCCACCAGCTCAGCTTTGGTAAAAAGATAAATGTCAACGGCTTTAATAAGGAATGCCAGCACCTGTTGACTTAAGTTCTTAATGTTCTACGCCTACATTCCAAGTTTATACGTGAAATTCTAGACCATCTTTTTTTTTTATCTTTAAAAAGGTACTTGGATTAATTTTAAGAAAAACCATCATTCAAATTTATTCCGTATTGAACACACGGCGAATTCTAGAATCTACGATGAATATAGTCTAGGTCACAAATGGTTAGAATTGCAGAGGATAAAAATATAAGATAACATTGTACTGGCAATATTTAATTCTATTAACTTGAATTATTTTCACTATGAATGATAACTCAATAAGAGAGAGCAATGATTCTGTAAGATGGTAATGGAAATAGCTAGAGCAACCAATCAAGTAGGTCAGATTGATATATTAATTAATAAATGGATCTGTTCCGTGTTGGTTCGGGTTAGAATAGCCCCACTGTAGCCTATGCATGACGTAAAAGGCGACTAAAAGTACACCCAATGCTCCCACCCTGTGTACCCAGTGCTCGAGGGTATAACCGGGTGAAGTAAAGTCAGTCTTCTCCTTTTAGGTGGCGTATGTCTTTGTGCCGCAAGGTTAAGGACAAAAAAGCTGCCTTTTTTACCTTTTATCACAACTCGTTACGGGACTGGGTCTAGATGTTGCTGTCGACCAAGTGGGATAAGAAACAACAACATAAAGAGATCTCTGTGGATCGGCTCAGATTTTGTGCATATAATATGCATTGTAGATATAAATTAAGCGATTAAAAGTATCACATAAACAGTTTATTTTGCTTGATTTGCTATAATTATTTAATAGTGCATAGAATAGATCTATAAAAAAGCCTCCTGAATTGATCAATGACCAACAAAATTTTCCAACCTGTAATTTATCTTTTTATATTATGAATGCCTTTTTCGCCATTCACTTAAGGTGTCCAGGCAAGAATAAATCTCGGATCTTAGTGGTTCCCAACCAAACGACGTAACTGTATATAATATATTATGTTTACAATAAGCATTGTAAGTGAAAAAATATTTAAAAAATTAGAAAAATCATATAAGTGTTTTTTATTGACTTGTTATATTTATGTATTAGCAAAATAGAAGGGGTAGAAAAAATTAATATGAAACTTCTAAAAGGTGGATCAAAATTTGGCAACCCTTATACTGCATTATTACTTAGTATTATCTTAGGAGGGCAGATTTCATCATTCACTTCAGATGTACAAACAAGAATAAATGACTTCAGTTTAAGACCTTTAAAACAAATTCTGCCCTCTCAATATACAAATCAGCATAGTTGATATTCGGAAGCCTACAGCTATGGAAAATAGTTTTAACATTTTGAAAGCAAGTAGCCATCCAGCCGCGCGCATTACAGGGCCTCCCGTGAAGATTCTTTTGGTGGGCGACCCCAGTTGCAGAAACGGGGAACTCATCAACATGTTCCTGAGGACGAAGGAATCCACCGTTCACAAGCGAATGTTCGCCAAGGTGTACGTGCATCAAATGCCCGACAAGAACGTCACGTTGTTTGTGTTCGACGTGATCGACGAAGACTATTTTCAGCAACGCGACCACATATTCTACGGTGACACAGTGGTTCTATTCTGCTACGATGCGGACGATCCCATCACGTTGCGAAACTTGCTGCACTTCTGGATTCCGAAATTCTGGTTCCAGACCGTGGCAGGGGTGCCTTGCATTTTGGTGGAAAGCGGGAAGAAGCTAGACGAGAGGAACTGCGATGTCCTTGCAGCAGAATTGATGTCCAAAGAACGATCGGAAATCCTTAAACTGTACAGGTTTGACACGGTCATCGAGTGCTCAGTTGACGACCCGAAATCTATTGACTGTTTATTTAACACGGCCATTCGTATAGCTCTTAATACATATTATGTAATCTGAGGATTCCTGAAAAGTTGGATTTAAAGATACATAGAGTAAAGCTGTGCTTATAAATAGATGAGGTACATTTTAAAAGCTTTTAAACACATTCTTTGATGAATAGTATTGTTTCACAAAATTAAGCAATTGGAATTGTTTTAAATTCTAGTGAAATATTTAAAGACACTTTTTTACGTAATATTTTAATTTCGCCAATCAAACAAAGTAAACTGCTTATTTAAACAACGTAATTATTACTCATTGAATTTTTAATTTTTAATATAAACACATCGATAAGTTAAGATTCAAACCTAAATGAATTGGTTCAAACCAAGATTCTCAATCCCCAAAAAGTTTTGAATTCAATTCAATGAGGAAATTTAATTCCTTGCCTATGTTGTGTCCGTGGTAATTATATTAATTAAGTGCAGATTTATATTGATAATGTTTTTGTTCTGATAATGCTATGTAACATTGAATATTATTAATCGGAGTGTTAAAAAAATCTTTTATCCAAGTTGAAAAAAGAAACTTAATGGAAAGCAAAATTGAAGCCGCTAACCGGTATATGCAAATGATATTTAATTTAAAAAATGATTTTGCAGCATATGCTGTGCTTTCTATGCAAAATTATATTTAAAAAAAACTGCTTGTAAATAGTTTAAAATTTGTAATTTTTTTTTTTTTTTAGTTTTATTGTGTATGGAGAAAAAAACTTGACGATTTTAATAAAATTTCTTTCAAACTTTTCCTTGTTTTCTTTTGTCCTCTTTTTATTTGAATTTAGAGAAAAGCAAACGCCAACTACTTACCGTACTGTGCTGTATATAATTATTACAAACACTCTTGGAATATTTGTAATTGTGTTAAACAATTATCTTTTTAAAATTAGCTTTTACTTCATTGATATGCAAAATAGCAATGATTATGCACATTTATTTAAACGAAAAAAATTATGAGAAATATTTTACACTTTAAAAATCAATGGCCCAATCACTAAAACAAAATTTAAAATTTCATGTTAAGTTCACAACTTCTTATAACGGCTTGTAAGTAAATTCTTAGTATTGATTGAATTAATTTTTAACCCTTTGCACTCGAAGTTTTTTTTTTTCATTCGTATTACCAGCAATCCGAAGCGATTTTAGTGAAACGATCATATTCACATGTAAGTTTGATGTACGCATTAAAAGAAACGCATTATTTATATTGTTATTTGCATTGTCTCCGTAGCGGAGCCCTCGAGCTTGAAGACAAATTTTAAACGGCTCCACTCCGGAGGCCTCGAGTGCAAAGGGTTAATGAAATCTAATGAACTATTTTCCTACTTTTCGAAAGAAATTGAAAAAAATCAAATATCTAGCTATCTAATAATTTGATTTTTCAGTTTTTCTTTAGATGGAAGATCTTTTGTCTTTATCTGTCTTTTTTAGATCTTCTCTCTTTTAAAATGTTCTGCTGCTTCTGAGATTTGCATATAATTTGGGTTTAGGTTAGTAAGGACATAGCGAATAGTGTACAAAATTCAATTCTGTTATAACTGAAATTTTTTCTATTTCACCATAAGTGAAACTACATTTTTCAAATTCATTCTTTTATACTGCATAGTAAAAATTTCTTTATTTTTCACAGACATATTTTGAAAAAAATCAAATGTACACCTGGAAAAGCTATAAAACTCATTTAAATGTTAAAACGTTCTAGCCAAAAAATCTCATTCTCTCTATTTACCTCCGGTACTGGTTCCAAAGTTTACTCAATTTATCATTAGTTGTTCAAATGTTTGCATATCTTGATAGTTGCATGTTATATTTGGATTGCATGCTTCCTGCTAATTATTTGTTACAGACATACGAATGAAATACTTATTTGAAAAAAAAAAATCAATTGAATCCTATTTATGAGCAATACAAAGTAATTAAAGTAAACATTTGCAAATTTGTTTGTTTCTATATATTAATGAATAAAAAAATCGAATCGAATAAAAAAATTAAAAGAAATTGAATTTTAAATGAAAGATAAAAACGGATAACTATAATAAAAATTATTAAAAACATAAGATTATAAAAACATTCTTTTTTCTTTCTACGAATAACTGACGTTTAATAATTTAAAAAAACTTAAAATTACAATGAACTTGACAAATTGTTTATTGAGGAAAAAAAAAAAAAACATTAAAAATCATATAATTATAACATACATCATTTAACTATAACAAACTGTTATCTTGGCATCGTGCCAAACAGTAACGTTTCAAAAGAGGGTCATGGGCTAGCAGGAGACCTTTTTGGAATCCAATCATGTGATTGCGACTGATAGAAGACGTTCGTCACAACCAATCGCGTGTCAATACATCGAGAGTTTAAACGACTGACTATAATGTATAGAATGTTTGTAAGATCCAGCTTGTTTATCGTTAATTTTTTTTTATTTTAACCATTAAAATGTAAATTAAAAGTATTTATCATTGTGTTATATAATTTTTTTATCATTTTTTATTGTAAAAATTATTAATATAGCAAATAAAAAACTTGCTTTTAATTCTGCGTAAAGAAACAAAGAAAAAGAACTCTCCTCTTTTTAAATGTGCGTCTTTTGGATTCCATTATCAGAGCTTCTTCTGAAAGAGAGAAAAATTTAGTGACAAATTCGTACATAAGATCCAATTATTTAAAACTGAAATTTTATGAAGATAATACTTTTTTTCTGCTATAATTAGATCTATTATATTACCACTAATGGGTTTAAATTCGTGAGGTTATTTCAATTATTTATCCCTTTTTTTTAACTTCCATAAAAAAGGACAAATAAATGTTTTTCGGCTATAAATATTGTATTAAATCTATAAAGGAAGAATTAAATTGTTCTCGCAATAACAAAAAGCACCAAAAGTAACTACAAAACCAAAATAATCATTTTCTATAAATCTTAAATAATTATTATTACAGTTGTTTTATATGTTTTATCTGATACACAACCAACTATTTAAAACTTTTGAACAGAGAATTAGTGTGATTGAAACTCTGATAGCCGAACTTATCAACTTATCTGTCTTTAAAAATTGTCTGGGGAATTTTTTCAAGGTAATGTTTTTAATGTCTATGACAATTCCAAATAGATTACAGATTTATTTCCCTCTTTTTGTTACTTATCCTTAAAATTGTTCTGTTCGGCTATAAAAACATCTCAAAAAGAAGAAGAAAGAAAAAAAATCAGACATGTGTGACGTGTCGTCGAACGTACGATTTCGACATCGGATTTAAGGCAAACACTAGTGTCTATTCACATTTTGCACGTTGCTGCCCATGCGGTAAATTACGTTCGTACACGTCCTGAAATTTCTAAAAGTAACGGCCTCGTCGGGAATTCTTTTGAGAATGTGTGTTATTTCCAAAGAAGGAGTACACAGATTTGTGAAGATCACCGACCACAAAGAATTTCTTTAAGGCATCTATCACATATTTATTTTGTTTATGAATACGTTCAAATCTGTTTTTGTGCGATGGATAGGGAACAACTCAAAATAGATTTGGATGAAGTCTTTTCTCTATTTCAATTCCTTCTATTCGCTCCCACTCTCCCTATATATATCTTGTTCAAATTTTCAATTGTTTATAAAATACTTTTTATTCATCCACTCCAGTTCAAATACATTTTTTTTTGAACTCGTAGTGGATGGCACTGGATGTTAATACAGTTTTTTCAAATATTAATTCAATAATTAAATTTAATAATTAAATTTTTTTTTTTTTTATATTTAAGTTGCATGTATCTACCAATAGATAGAGCCAGATAAACTTAAAAAAAACGAATGAAAATTATTTATAAAGGACTTTCTGCAATAGAGAGAGAAAAAAAAAGTAGGAATTGACTTTTATATTTCTTGTTTTTTATTCATATTGCGTTTCTTGGAGGACAATGTTTTTCCCACATCTCGTAAGTGCGCATAGAAATAGGTTTGGGCATGCACACTGCTTATATATGTGACTTTCTCTGTCTCGTATATATATATATATATATAACGCTGCTTCAAATAAAAATGGAACAATAGACACGAAATAAAAAGGCATTATGTATTTTCAAATAATTACACACATTTAATTGCCAAAATTACACAAGCATTTGTCCCACTTTTGCACCAAGCGGCGAATACCGTGTTCTTAGAAAGAGTTTGGCTGAGATTGAAGCCAGTGTGCGGCCTGACATCCAGACCGGCAGCACGGGGAAATGTGTATTCTCATCTCGGCTTTTCGAACCCGAATTAAGATTCTACAGGCCTACAGATTTAGTGTGCTCATATCCAGCATATTAAATCTATACTTTGGAGCATAAAAAAAAAAAATCGGTTCTAGTTCTCCTAACCAAGCTTCTTTAGATTAGAAACTCAATCCACAATAGATAGCCTTACAAAAAGGAAGAGATAGTGCCTACCATTCATGGCTCAGATATAACATATAGAACTAGCATGCAGGAGTGCTTTGATTCGAACCCCTTCATGACATCTGTTACAGTCATTGCTTTTAGAAACGAGGTTTTCTTCGGTTGGTCGCTCCACGGTCATCTTGTGCACAATTTGGGCTAAACAGACCGGGACCTACAGTTTAACGTGAATTCCGAACCACGAACAAACATCCCTGCCACCGCCAGGATTCGAACCTGGAGCCTGGGATACCAAAGACCAGAGCGCTAGCCACTTGGCCACCAGGCCCCTTTTAGAAACGAGGAGATTCGATTGTAATTATGACAGCATGTGTGTAGCATGTACTAATTGGTGAGAATTTTCCACCATAAGACAAGCAAATGTATGACATTAACATTTTTTCTTCCTTTCCCGGGGGTGGCCTATTCTTGGTATACATAAATACCTAACTAATTTCCTGGGTCTACAGTACTGGTATAATTCCCTGGGACTATAGTATAGTATATTAACTAACTCCCTGGGACTACATATTGGACCATGGTCGTCTGTCTACTGGCAGATTCCAAAGCAGTAGATGTTTTCTTTTAATTGGATACGGTTGTCAGCCCTTTGCCCAATGCTCTAAGTCATATTAAACCGGTATCTACCGTTTAAAGTGGATTAAGAAACACTACAAACATTCATGACACCACCAGGACTCGAACCGGAAACCTGTAGCACCGTACTCTAGAGTACTAGCCCCTTTATTATCAGGCCCTTTATACGTAAATACCACCATTGTTTAAAAAAACGTCTCTTATCATGAATATTTGAAGTGAATGTAATTTTCTAAGTTATATTTTCTAATGTAAGGGCCTGAATGATGGAGCTCGGTACCACAGGTTTGGGGTTCGAGTTCCGGCGGTGCCATGGATGTGTGATGTTTCGGAATCCACTTTAAAGCGTAGGACCTGGTCTAACAAGATCGTAGTGCGTTGCGGATGTATTGTTACCTTCTGGGTAGTACTAAGTGAGTAACGTCTATGCAGCGCTTGCTTTAAGGCATCTAAGACAACTGTCTAAGCGTTTGCCAGCTGCATTAGAACAAAAAAAAACTTTTTAATGCAAGTTCTATTTATATATCTCATTCCAAAAACTAAGATACACCGCTTAATGTTCTTTGTATTCATTTCCTCTGGCGAATCCGAAGCAACATGCCCGTAAATTCTACGCAATTTATTTCGGTGATCCCCGTGGCATTTACACCGCGCGCCAACAAAGCACCGTGCGCGTAAATCAGTCCCCTTGTTAACACTTTGATGGCCTGTTGTCTTTTTACGTCTAATTGAACGCGACATTCAAGGAACATATTTATGTTCTTTTCTTCCTACTTGCAATTTTCGTTTAACGGCGAAAATTCAAGGTAATAAAGAGTTTTTGCATACTGTATTTTTATAATACGGTATTTTTTTTCTCCCTAGCGCGCATGGTCATAGGAAATTGCGCATGCGTATCTGTAATAATGTTTTCCATGAGCATGCGCGCTAGGGAGAAAAAAAAAATACCGTATTATAAAAATACGGTATGCAAAAACTGTCTCATATTTTCAGACATACTTACAGGGAGAGAAAAGTAGAAGTGACGGGATTCTGTGGGAATTAACTACTTTCATATTCGACACTGTTTTTAAATATTATTTATTTGCGGAGAATTTTCTTAAGAATTAAAATAAAAAATATTTCTGGGGCGAATAGAAAATAAATTTTGTTGTAAGTAAATTTACTAAAAATTAATAATTTATTTACATATGCTTTTAAATATTAAAAAAATATATATATGTAAAATTTTATAAAGTTTTAAAAATCATTTTAAATAATGGTTTAAATGAACAGTTAAAATTTAGGAGGACGAGATTCAGATAATTAAATGAACCCTTTTTTGTTTTTGAGGAATGTAACTTTTGTTACAAACAAACATTTATACCAAATCTCCCATTGCAAGAGTTTCCCAGAAAAATTTTGCAGGAAATCAGGTCTCTGTTCTCCCTATCTTGTTGCAGCAGATGACACTCTTCCGAGGAGCTCGCAGAATAATTTCACAGGACACTAAGATAAGAAATGAAGGTAGATTTTTTTCCCAAAACTTAGATTCGAATCTTGGTGGTAGCATGGATATTCTTTAGTGATTAGAACTCCATGTTAAACTGTAATCTAATTTGCCCAAAGTGTGCAAAAAAGGACAGTAGAGTAAAAAAACCAAACCAAAAGAAAGGTGGTCATGTTGATGATTAAATTACTGTATTTTCGGCTGTGATTTTGAACTTTATTTCATTGGGAAATAAAGGATAGAAATTTCATTGCTATCTCCTACTTCGAAATCTGCCAGTAGGTGGACAGTCTTGGGGTGTAGTTCCAGGAAGTTAGTTTAATATTTCGTTTGGTTTGTCGCTCTACGTACATTTTGTGCACACTTTGGGCTAATTAGACCGGGACCTACAGTTTAATGTGGATTCCGAACCCCTAACAAACAGCCATGGCACCACCAGGAATCGAACTTGAAGCTTGTGGAACAAAGGCTAGAGCTCTAACCAATTGTCTATCAGGCCGCTTTAATAATTCGTGAGAACAGATTCCTGGCATTTCATAAGTAAAATACTGTTATTGGAAAACATAATATATTGTTGCTATTGGAATATTGAATCCAGTTATGATCTTTTTTTTTACTCTGAAATTCGATTCTCATTCAAAATTGTTGTAATTTCATTCAATATTTAGAATTTCTGTTACCTTTAGAGAGATTAAAGCGCAGTATTAATTTGGCATTGGAATGATTAGATTATAATTCTTCCCACTGCAATGCTTTAGTTTGTTTTTGGAGCCCATTTCAAGCTAAATCTTTGGTTTCTCCATCGTTAACAATGGAAACATATCACCAAAATATATAATACTGGTGAAAGTATATTTATAGATTTATTTCACATTCGCAACTTGTACTTTAAGTAGTACCTCACCTTTGAAAGAAAATATTTTATAATTTTAATAATAATCTAAAATTCGAAAAGATATGCTACAAAAAATATGAAAAAGTTTCAAAAAGTGACTGATTAGAATTTCTCAAAAGAAACAGAAATATTTCACTTAATTCGTTTCAGTTTAGCAACTGAACTTTTTTTGTACTAAGAAAAAAAAATTATTAGAAAAAGAAAAAGAAAAAGAATTCTGCGATTTATATACCAGATTTTTAATCATCAATTGCATATATATTTTTAATACTTATATTAGTTAAACAAATAAAAAAATTTTTTTCCAAAATAATTATTTTAAAATGATTTTTATTTCAAAATGAATATTTTAAAAATATTTTGAAATAAATTCCAGTATCAGAATCTTCAATTGATTCTTGTACATAGGTTATTTAATAATTATATAAAATCCTGTTTCCAATAACAACAGACTCTTCCCCTTGCTATTCCTTTTTTATTACGTCACATATATATCTTAATTTTTATTAATTTTATTTTTTGTTTCTCTTTGTTTTTCCGTAGCTCATCCATACCGAAAATGTATTTATGCTTCCTAAAAACATATTTGTTTTTATATAAATATTCTTATAAAAGTGATACATACAAAAATGTATTCTTTAAAAAAATTATCCAACAGAATTATATACTGGTTTTTTTTTACTGTGAAATGCATGTTTTCTGAAGTATTCAAACGAAATAACCACGCCACCGTTATTCATACACGTGACGAGTTTGTTTTAAAATTCTCAAGAGCAAAGACATTCATGTGCGTTAACAAAACGATCGTGTTTTTAAGAAGTTTTATTTAACAGTAATTCTTACAAAAGACATTAGAAATAAATAGCTTTTTTTCTCATTTAGGGTGTTCTATAAAGGTAAATGTGTTCAGCGAATCATTTTTAAAGAAAATAACAAGTTATTAATGAAATTAAAAACTTATCTCTACAAGGACTGTTTGAAACATTAAAAAATAAATTTTATAAAATGATTATTGTCATATGTATGAGGTAGCTGGTTGCTCGCACAATATAACTGAACACTTATTTAATAGAAGAAAAAGTAAGTTGATTTTTTAACATTCAACGGCTTCAATTGTGAATGAAACAGAACAGCTTCAATTTTATCTGAAGAATTAAGTGTTATTTAACTTCACATTTTGTATACAAATTTGAGAAGTGTATGTACTAAATATGTAGAACAAAAGCCATTGTTAGGTATTGATTAACACTCCACGAGGTAGATGGGATCGTTGCTAAATAATACATAAAATTTCGTAAGTTTATTTTCTCAATACACATTCGTGAACAACGTTTATTTATTAATAAAACAAGTTTTCGAGCTCGTGAAATTTGAGTTAAAATGAATGTCTTATCTTTAAACAGTTAAATAAATTCAGATTAATTACTATTTGTCATTAAAAAGCCATTACTAGTTTCGAATTATTATTAGATGCGAATAAATATAAAGTATTCTTCGGAACATTACGGAATCTGGGATAGTAGAGAAGAGCTGTTGATATATTGTACATAAGTAGATAGTCCCAAATTTTAATCAGTCAAAGATAATAACTAAGAAAAGTACGTTAAATATTGCAGCACTGCATAAAATTTTACAGTTTTATTTCTCTATGAATTTTATTCCTCTTAAATTTTACAGTAGTTAGAGTGTTTCGCATCTTTCTTTAATTCGATTTACATAATTTAGAAGATTATTATGGTACGTTATAAAAAATGCACACGAAAGCAAGTTCAAATTCCTACTGACTAGTTGACAAGCAAACGCGCTATTACTTCTTCAATGGCGCAACAGTTCCATGGTGGGCCAAGGTCGTCTGTATACTGGCAAATTCCGAAACATGGGATGCTTTTTTTCCCAACAGTCATGTTAGACCGAGAACTACTGTTTAATGTGGATCCCGAATCCACTAAACGTCCACTCGTGGCACCGAGCCCCGAGTACGCTACTACTCTAACTAAATATCTACTGACATAATGCAAAACATTATTGTTATATAAGCTGTGCTTGAAACTTCGAAGACCTTTTTTCTAAGTATTTTCCAGCTAATGCGCTTTAGTATTTGCTGGGATGGAAACCCTTTAGGTGTATTACTATCCGCATTTGAATTTCAAAGTACTGCCTTCCCCTTGTTAAATCAATGTAATATCTCTCATTATCCAACTCATGGGTCAACAGTATGCAGGATGGCTCAGGTTAAAATGTGCTAGCGACATACATTGCAATTATTGCCTTCAGAAACCAATAGTCTCGATGGCGACTGTGACAACGTGTGTAAAGTGTTCCGCATCAATATGGGCTACCTGGTGATAGTTTCCTCGGATTTGTTACATACAACACGCAAATGTGAAGTAGTTACTTTCAAAAGTACTTCTGGGAGGCAATGCCCTCTCCTCGTAGCTAATCTGTGGCTCTTTGGAAATCGTGAAACACGTGACTCATCGATATATATGTATATATATATTAAAAGTCAACAATTAGTGATAATAGATATATCACTTCTCAACTTATTTTCTAATATTGGTTTATTTATTTTTATATATTATATACAATTGTAAGTAACCCATAAGATAGCTCGTAACAATTCCATTGCCTTTTATGCTTTCAAATAATATAAAACATTCAAACTATATTCTTTGTCACCAATTAAATACAGTGAATGGCAAGCATGTTACAAAAGACTTTTCATATTTTATTTGCGGTTACATTTAGTATATGCAACCTTTGATCTTCATAATTCGTCCTTAGTGTAAGATGCATTCTTTATTTTTTTTCCTCTTACGTAAAAAACATTTATCCCGGTATTTCCCCCTCCCCTTTCTTAATGTTCATTAAAGGGAAGTAGTAGCAGACAAATGAAAACGAACTTTGCCAGTCTGACCGGAAACACCTACTATATAGTTGAAAAGGGTGCACCCACGCATCTTGAAAAGCAGCCTTTTGTCGACCTCTCATGGGGTAAAAAACACAACAAAGAGAAGCCCAGCGTCCGGTCTTTTCCACAGGATTCACAATGGAAAACCTTGCCTTGGAAAGAACTTCAATCGATAAAGCGAAAAAAGAAACTGGACGCTTTTATTATTTTTCTAACCGTTTTCGAGACTGCCAAAGCTGCGCATCGCGTCCTTCAACCACTTCGAAGAATGAAAAGAAAGAAATCATCCGTGGAAATGAATTTCGAAATCTCTGTTACTCGAATGGAATCGCATTCGAGCTAAGCTGCTTAAGCTTAGAGCGTAGAAGCTTATTCACATAAAAGTGATTTTTTTCCCCTTTTGAATTTCAGTTTATCCTATTAATTCGTGTGAATTTATAAGGAAAAAGTGTAATTCTCGAAACATCCACACAGTTTCAGAAGAATTGAGAAATTATTTAAATAATTTGCACATACACCGTCAACTATGAAAATGAAAATCTTTAAAACGGACAAATCAGCTCACGAATTAAAAACGGAAATACAATTCTAGATACATTATGTTTTCCAAAATCAATTTTTTAAAGTAATAAAAAATGCATTTACATGCAGTAATATATAGTATATATTGATTTTTTTCTTCTTATATACAGTGGATAAAAAAAGTATTGGCAATTGCCTATAAATGATCATATTTGCTAACAAAGTATGTTTACAAATTTTATTTTAACATAGCGATTACAGAAGGAGAAAAGACAAACAAATATAACGAAATTTTCATTTAAATATTTTTTTAGTCAAAATCTACGAGAAAATCCAAAATTTACATGATAAAAAAAGTATTGGCAAAATTATGAAATTGACAAAATTATGAGCGAAAACAAAATCAGTATATGTTTAGTACTTTGTATGCATACCTTCTGCATCTATAACAGCTTGTAATCTATTTCTCATAGAGGAAACTAAGGTCTTTGTCATACTGTTATAAATTTTGTGCCACTCTTGCAAGAGTAAACGTTTGAGGTCGTCTTTACTTGAAATTTTATGTTTCTGGATTTCTAGATCCAGCAGGTGCCATAAATTTTCAATTGGATTGATGTCAGGCGATTGAGGTGGGGTTTTTAATTGGCGAGGAGCATTGTAGAGTAGCCATTCACGGGTGAGATTCGCTGTATGCTTGGGGTCATTGTCTTGTTGAAAAACGAATGATGTTCCCAAGCCAAGATTTTGGGCACTGATTTTTAAGTTATGGCGTAAAATGTCAATGTATGTACGTGCTGTCATAATACCATCAATAAAATGCCGGTTGCTAATTCCATTAGCTGCCATACAGCCCCAAACTAAGACGCTGCCTCCACCATGTTTTACAGTAGCAGTTAAATGTTGCTTTTCCAATTCAGTATTTGGCCTCCTCCACACATATCGTCGTCCATCACTGCCGAAAATGTTAAACTTTGATTCATCGGAAAAAATAACTGTGTTCCAAAACTCTTCAGATAAATCAACGTGGGATTTTGCGAAACCTAACCTCTTTCTCCTATTTATTTCCGAGATGAATGGTTTCTTTCTAGCTGCCCTTCCATAATAACTTCTCTCGTGAAAAACATTCTATACAGTCTGTACGCTGAAAGTCTTTTGCGAAGTGAAAGCAACATCTCTAGCTATCTGGGGTGCACTTATTTTAGGGGTTTTCTTAACCTTGTTAGTAATGACACGTTCTTCTCTTGTAGAAAATATTCGAGGTCGTCCACTTCTAGTCTTATTTTCCGTTGATCCTGTTTCCTTGAACTTTTTTACAACAATTCTGACAGTAAATAAACTTATATTGAACTGCACTCCTATAGCACGATAAGTTAAACCTTCATTTCAGAGCCTAATAATCATGTTTTTAACACTAACGTCCAACTCCTTCGATTTCGAAGTCATTTTACTGCAGTAATCGCAAAATAATGCATAGACACTTTTGGAGTAGTTTTGCAGACTTTATACCGGTAGAGTTTCTTATCAGTCGAAACACGTGACTTCAATGTAACAAAATTTGCATAGAAGTTAAAACTTTGCCAATACTTTTTTGACATGCAAATTTTCGTTTTTGAAAGAAAAAATCGTAGAAAATACAAATTTCTACGACAGCTAAAATTGCATAAAATTTTATTTATTTGTCAATATGAATAAATTAAGGCAATTGCCAATACTTTTTTCACCCACTGTGTACATGGGGCCTGATTAGCGTTAATCCGAAACCTGTCGCCTGGTGCCATAGGTTTCTGATTAAGGCCCAACGGTGCCATGGACGCTTGTAGTGATTCGGAAACCACTTTAAACCGTAGGTTCCAGTCTAATATGAGCGTTGGGCTACCCCAGTAAAAAGAAAACATCTCCTGTCTCGAAATCTGCCAATAGTCAGACGGTCTTGGTCCACCCTGGAACTGTAGCATTAATGAAGGAGAATAAGAATATATATATATATTGTTGAACATTGGTAGATCTCGTGTTCTGCTTATGTATTGATTGTTTACTTTCTGGGAGCCCTTTTATGATTAAATGCTCATTTTTTTTTGCATGCCGATAATAACTGAGATTGGATAAGGCCCAATAGGCTGTCTAACTATCAATGCAAGGTGGCTTTATACACGCTCTCTCAATATATATTGGGACAGGCAAAACATAATATATGTCTACAAATGTATTGTGCTTATCAGTTACTGGGATAGGCACAATACATTTTGTAGACTTAAAAGTTTTTCCACTGAGTTCCTTGAAGTAGGATCAAACCTACCAAACGTCATTCTTGGAGGGCTTTTGATCCAAATTGTGGTACAATATGGGTGCTGTGTAGTAGCCCCTTGCCACTGTGGTACATCCTTAGTAATGCTGAACCTACTACATATCTGACTCACCAGAGGCAAATGGGTTAGGTCCTCAGAAAACACGATGATAAAAATGATTAATTTATTTTGAAATAGATTACATGCAGATTTAAGAAAGAGAATTACTTGAATGCAAAGATGAGAATTTAACTCGTACAAACAAGTACTTTATAGTAACTCATGATCTAAAGTAAAGTGCTTTCAATGAAGAGTAATTAGGGCCAGTTCTTGTGCATTTATATACTCATGATATATTTGTGATCAATTACTATGATTGAAAATTAATAACAGGCATGCTGTCATTAGTATAGACTTATCTGTTTAACTCTGGAACATTTGCAGCCATAAATGTTTTTATTTCCAAATACACTGTAGAGCAATACACATCTAATAGATTCAGTATTAACCAGAAAATCACCCGCTGCACTGTAACATATGAATGATTTCTTCCTAGAATTCAACAGAAGAACTTTTCGGCTTACAGATTTTTAAGCACATCCTTGACATGGATGGCAGGCATCTTCCATTAAGCTTGTTTATAGGTTCCTGCAGGCTATCCATCAAGCCATTTCAGTCCCTTTCAATGAGAAATAATCTGTTTCCTTCCTTAAAGTCACGTCCAGATTTCCAGATTTAAAACATTCTTTCCAGTTATTCTTAGAAAGATCGTAAATCTTTCGATGTGTGACTGAAAATTGACACCAGGATCACCGATAATTCTAACCCCGACACCTGGTAAGCGAACAAAACCACGCGAGTTTCGATTGTTGCCCAAACTGCAGCAAATTAATTTAATGTGCAGGGATAATATGAAATGCTTATGTTGCACATATGCATACAATGGCACACATTTTTTTATGTGCATCTTTATTTCTTGAATGAATTCAATTTTTATTAACTACAAGAAAACTCTCACTTATATTTTTCCGAATGCAAGAAATTGATTTCGAAGCTGATTGTTTTTGAAACCAAATTAACTATTGCTAATTAACAATGATTACATTGTTACATTATCAAGGAATGATAATCGTTTTCTCATTAACTGAAACTTTAAAGTGAATTGTGCTGTGGGTTTCTTAACTAAAAGACGTTATTACGAAATCCAACTGAAATAAACTGATTACTAATATAATTAAGATATGGTAGATAGGACGTTGGGTCTCCAAACAGGAAAAGCTCAGATGAAAGCCTGGCATGAAAACGAACCGAAACTCTATCAACATAGGCACTATAAATCCATAGGCTGAAAGAACATTCCAAAAGTTCTTGTGGAGTAAAATGTTGACAATTTTATCAAAATGTAGGCAATGTAACAGACCCTTCTTAGTACAACTTTGAGAATGTTGAATCTGCCACATCTCGAATCTGTTCCAATAGCGAATGGCTTCAATTTAAAGTACTCAACACTTGAAAACAGATCTTGAGCAGCCCTGTGAAGGGCCAGTTGAGCTTCCGAAATAAGGATAAATGGATATTGTTTTGGAGAATGGTGTCCGAGTGATTAGCGTTCTGGCTCTCTGTGCCATTGATGTGTGTAGTGGTTCGAATCCACTTTAAATCATAGGTCCCTGTCTAATATGACTGTAGAGGGCTGGGCGTAGGGTTGAAAACCCTACCCCGTAAAAAGAAAACATCTCATGTTTCGGAATCTGCCATGGGGCTGTTGCGCTGTTGCGATGGGGCTGTTTTATGACACAAGGGCTAGTTTTGCCCAAGTTGGACTAAAAATACGAATTTTGTACATTTTGTTTAACGATAAAAGCTATTTAAAAGTAATTTTAAATTAAATAAAAAATTGTGTTATTTAAAAATTTGTTAAAAACAAGCTTATTACAAGGTTATAAACAATGTTATTGCAAGATAAAAAATTTCCTGTGATAACCTAATTCGATAAAAAATTTATTAGTCTAAAAATCTAAACTTACTCATCATATTCCACTTGCATTTTAATTATTAAAGATATGTCCTGCTGATGATTCTGATACTGATGAAGTAGAAGGTAGTAAATCTTCTCTATAATTTTGCTTTTGAGTTCTGTTTATTTTCTCTTTACAGTTTTTTTATTTTCCCTTTTACTGGCTTGATTATCTTTGGAATTTTGTTTGGTTTTTAGCACTAGGTTGATGTTTCGGAGAGCAGCAGTCGGAGATACAAAGGCGGAAGTGGATGGCACAGACACAAGATTGGCCAGATTCATTATGTATTTCGGCTGTGGCAAAGAAAGTGTCTGGCTGAAGGGGAGAGCGAATTATTCCAGTGAT
The DNA here is from genome assembly GCA_021605075.1 of Caerostris darwini. NCBI lineage: Eukaryota > Metazoa > Arthropoda > Arachnida > Araneae > Araneidae > Caerostris > Caerostris darwini. The sequence goes on from BPLQ01007749.1 coordinate 159,626, forward strand.
ATGGCTATCGGCCATTGCAAAAACAGAACAAGTCGATTTAACTATTATACTAATTGTTGCTATTAGTTTGCTCTTTGTTATTTCGGTATAAAAAGAAGCGGGTTGAGACATTAACTTTCTGCCTTCAGGATAAGATACGCTTTTTGTTATTTTTTTTTCTTCAGCTGCCAATTAGGGCAGCCTTTTGAATTTGAAGACAAGTCATCATTGAAACATTTAGATTCTGATTTAAAATCTTTTGTAACAATGTGTTACACAATTTTAATAAATTGTTTTACCCCGACAAGCATGTTTAGAGCGCCCAAAATGTCAAAACAGAGCACAGGATATGATATACACGATCTTACATGGCAATTCAGATAAGCAGTTTTTATAGTTTTTGGTAGAGATGTGCTGAAAAATTTTAAATTAAATGTTTCGTTGGTATAATTTAAGGTCATATTTTATTTATTACTTGTCGAATGGATATCACACATAGGTTTAGTTATTTTGGATTCAAGAATAGAAAGATCAGATACAGCATCAAATTCAGATTCAGAGTTCAGATTTTACCCCATCAACGTAAACCGATGGAAATAGGGTATTAATGAGATTTCTCCTTTTTAAAAAGATTTTGGTTATGATAGACAGTTAATTTCAAGTAAAAAATCATTGGATATCCTTTTCTTGACATTATAGTGGCTACTAATATAGTACAAATCTATTTGTACTTTAAATACCGATAAAGTGACTAGTTCAATTTTTTCAAATGAAAGCACTAAAAATATAATAACTGATGATAATCAGGTTATTTCTGCAGTAATAAGATGCTTTGAATGTTCGTTACATTTATTCATGAAATGACAGAAAGGTTTCGGATGCGATACCACATCTCCCAGCATGGAGTCCAACGAGGGAATGCATATTCCTGCTGTAGTGCTGGTAAGGAAAGAATCAAGAATCCTATACGGTAAGAATCGCTCCCTTAGACGACCTACACCCTTAAGGAGAGACGCCCAGACCATCACACCGCCTCCGCTAATTTGAACACTTTCATGCATAAATTCCGGTGTAAACCATGTACCAAGTTTTTCCCAGATGAGAATTCGCCTGTTCTCAGGTTGTACATAAAGATGGACTTGTTCGTGAAGAGCATGCAGCTATACTCATCTCATCCCTATCTGAAATGCTTCTGCGCCCACCTTATGAGGATAACAGCGGCTTGTGTCAACGAAATGCTTATGTCTGCGAGCATACACATCCACATGGTGGAGTCAGTTTCGAATAGTTTGAGTCGAAACTCTGGTACCACTAGCTTTCTGAATGTTTCAAGAGAGTGGAGTTTCATAATGAGGTTTCTTTTGCCCGTTAGTGTTGAATACCTATCCCCGTTTTGTGTTTTTGCACGTGTGCTAATTTTTCCCGATTTTCCTATCCTTTTACCTATTTCTATTTTTCAAAAACCCATTCCATAGTCTGGAAATAACACTTTGAGAAACACTTGAGAAACGCCTAACCTTTCCGCTGCAATGGATTGTGTTTGATCCCGCCTGTAAACGACCGGTGGCCCTCCAGGTTTCTAAGTCATCTTGCTGAAACATCGTAGTTACTGTTACAGAGCATTCAGTGCATGTAAATTATTTTTAATGTATTCCTACAGAAGTAATACTGGAAGTGGCCTTTCAGTCCTTATATAAAATTCATAGTTTTTGACATCATAGACAAAATTTGCATATTCTGAACTTTGTAAACGTAATAATTTTTCTTTTTACCCTCTTCTATTTAATGTTTGTTAAATAAATTGTCGATTATATGGTTATTTCATACCGAATTGTTGTCAATACCCTAATTGTTTCTAGCAGTATATATATTCACCGCTATGATTTCAAAGGAAATTTACAAATTTAATTTTTTTTCGTTGGTTTATTTAATAAGCAAAATGTAAAATAAGCTTAGTAAGTCTTTGATAAAAAATTATCCTCATTTAAAAATAATTATATTTCTTGAAAATAGATCGAGTTCTGGGCTAATTCGTGGCTTAGTAACAACATGCGCAGCTCCCATGCAAGGCGGCTCGTATCCACTGATGGCATTATTGTAGGCCGTACTTTCAGAAACTATGAGATTCGATAGTGATTGTGGCAATATGTATAAAGTATTCCTCATCAATAATCAGGCTTCAGGGGGAAGTTTGCCGGAGTTTCTCTCATATGAAAATACACCACATGCAAATTTCTGGTAGTTGTAGCTGAAAGACCTTCCGGAAGATAACATTCTCTTGTCGGAGAACTATTCGTGGCATACATAAGTGTAACATGAGGCTTACCGATGTTAAAGCAAGAAGAAAAGCATGCAGTAGGATTGAAACACAATCGAATTATGAAACATAAAAAATAATAATAAAAAAAAACAGCAGTGATTGGATTTTTTTAATGAAAACTCCAACATTGAACAGAACAGAAAATTCCCATGTCTACATCATGTGTGAAAGCACATTAAATTTGTAGATAAGCAAGTTTCTTCTTTGGATTAATTTAATGAAGTTTTTTCGCTAAACATCGGTAGAATTGGTTTGGTTTGGTTTGTCGCGGTCATTTTGTGCACACTTTAGGCTAATTAGACCGGGATCTACAGTTTAACGTGGATTCTGAACCACCAACAAACATACATGCCACCGCCAGGATTCGAACCTGAAACCTGTGGTACCAAAGGCCAGAGGGCTAGTTAATTGGCCATCAGGCAGCAAACATCGGTGGGAAGTATGTTCCATTTTTGTATGAGATTATATTACCTTTTTATGAATAACTGCCCATAGTGATAGTGTCGTATGGGAGAAAACATAGAAAAACTTTAATCCAGCAGCCTGACTAACCACGCGAAAACTTAACTGTTACAATAGCCCAAGAGTCTCCTCGGTTCTGAAAAGCAGTGACTGCAACGGTCGCCGTCTGAGGATATGAACTTGACCCTCTATGCGCCTATGGAACGAGCGCTGAACTTACGTAAGCTGCACTCCCATCATAGAGTTCTGAACAAACTTAACAAGTTCGTAAATCGACGCGTTAAAGCTCAAATGGAACCTCATTTGGGGAAAACCTCATCATAGGTACAGCGATGAGTTTCAAAGTTTAGAGACAACAAAGTAGCTTTATTCTTTAATTTTTTTTAATTTCCAAAAACTGTAAAAAGCAATATCCTGCAAGAAAAATTGTGAAGAAAGCAGGCCACATACATTTACTGTAACTTGTCCACAGTATGCATAAAAAGGAATCTTATATATATATATATATATGTGTGTGTGTGTGTATGTGTGAGTGTGTGTTTGTGTTTCCATTCTGTGTAAATAATAAAAATATATAATATAATATAATAAAAAGAATATAAAGAATTTAATGTTTGATAAAACATAAATTTAACAAATGTTTTAGTATTGGTTTCATTTTTTTGTAGTAACCAAGAACATATTTGGTGAATAGAACGTTCTTTATTGTTTATTTTTTTTTTATATTCATGCCTAAAAATATTTGCTCACTTGCATGTGCATTGATCCAAACAGACTGATACATTTTAAGGTGCCAGTCTGCTCAGCGCAATTTTTAAATAAAACAGCTTTTCGTAATAAATATCGTAGAAATAAAAACGAAAAAAATTGCATAAATTGTGATCCAGTATCCAGTCAAGCCCTTTGTTGACAAGACATCTGATCTTCTATTGTGCAATTGAAAAAAGTATTAAATAAAATATTTTTCTAATATTTAAATACTGAACTTTTTTTTATTAACCTGTTTTTTAATTATATATTTCCTGCTTTAACTTAATTTGAATATCTTTTTAAAAATTAATAATTATATATTTAAGTAAAATAGATCTAGACACTGCGACCGGCCATTGTAGACCGCGAGCCACAGTCTGTATATGAATGTTCTCTAGCCAGTTATTCATTCAGGTTTCACTCTTAATACACAATTTTACTATGTACAATACTTAAAGTATCTAACAATCTGAAATTAGGGTAAAAATATACTGGTTCTAAAAATATTATTGAAATTTCTTGATATCAAAAGAACTTAATGAGACTTTATAAAAAAATACTAAAAGTTTTCTGCCATTTTTTTCTATTCGGAACACTTGCTGTTCGAAATACGCCAAATTCTTAAAAAATGGCACGAATTCAAGCGAGCATCCTTGCCATGTAAAGAAAATCCTTACATTTCATACATTCATTTTGTAATTGTAAAAAAATCATGATTTTAATAATGAATTTTTTTAATTAATATACTTCCTGTTTTAACTTCTCAACAAAATCTGATCTTTAAAAAAAAATTATAATACAGAATAATTATAATTTATTAAAAACAGTGTTTTTCAAGTAATTATACTTTTAATTAAAACAGGTCTATGGTGGAGCAGGCCCTTGTAGACAGCGAGCCACAATTTGTATATGCCTGTTCCGTAGCCAATAATTTATTCAGGTTTAGCTATTAATAAACAATTTTACTATTCATAATGCATAAGATAACTAAAAAAAATTCTGTAATTAGGTTGAAAATATACTGGTCATAAAAAATTATTGAAATATTATCGAAAATATTATTGAAATATTTTGATATCAAACTAATTTAATAAGACGTTATAAAAAAATACTAAAAGTTCTACTATTTTTTTCTGTTCGGAATACTTGCTGTTCAAAAAATCGCCAAATTCTTATAAAATGGCACGAATTCAAACGAGCATCCTTTCCATTTAGACAAAAACCCTGTGCTCAGTCACGAAGCACAATAAAAATGGCCGACAGCTGCGAAAACCTTGAGGGAGGGGGGGGGAGGACGAAATTATCTTATTCTTTGTCGACTAGGCGGAAACATGCAAAAATTCAAGAGTAGAAAAATGGTGTTTTCAGAAAAATTCACTTCTGTTTAACTACTCCGATTGTATATGAAGTTCATTTTTCACCATTGTGTTCATGCATGATGTGTTTCATTTTTTTCAATCGAGATATTTGAACTTTAAAAAAAATTGCATTTTAATCTTTCATTATTTTTAATGTGCAATGAAATTCACTTGATGAGCACTTAAATGTTTGAAAGAAGTGTTAGTGCAGGAAAATTTTGACGGTTTCCCTGATTGGTAGTTGGTTACCATGGAAACAAGACTGACACATTATTGATGCCGGTTACAGGATTGTGCAAGACATACCTTAATAAAAAGAGAAGTCCTTGACGTAAAAAAAATTGTAAATGAAATCTTACTTTCACTTTACTTTTTAACAGCTAGTTCTTAATTTTATTTTATTAAATTGAGAGTGTCTTATGCAAAACAGTAGCTAGATCCCAGCATTACATCAAAAATAAAGGAAATTATACATAGCTTAGATGACATTGCTTACATTTTGCTTTTCGACCAATTTTTCTTTTAATTTTTTACAAAATAATCACCTCAAGTGTTTATTAAATCCACTACAACTGTTTATCTAATGCTATGCTTTAAATTGCATGCTGTAACCTTGCTTCTTCTTTCACACTGATAATTGCGCCCCCTGTGCCGTTCGAGAGAAATAGTTAGTAGGTCGTGAGACTCTCACCCCCGGGAAACCTACGCTCCCGCTGAGAAACGTTTATTTTGGTCTCTCATTCCGAGAGGAAAATATTTAGAGCATACCGGCGCATTAGTTGGCCTGCAGACTCTGGTTTAGCCAACAGTTTCGGGTTTTCAGTTTATAAGTAGAGTTCTTCTATTAATCTATAATTATCTGTCTTTAAATGTGTTAAATATTGTATGTCTCTAATTACATGTGTGTGTGATAAAACTGTGAGTGCTCAAACTTCGGCCTCAAGTATCTCAACCCAACCACACCCAGTTCCAAACTGGTTGCCCAACCTGCATCCCCACAATGCTAGAATATATAAATAGAATATATACTGGTTTGTATAATAGTAAATGATAATTCAAACATAAAACCTTAAACAAGTAATATATAAAAAAAATTTAAAGTCAATTTCTACTTTTTTTTCACTCTATTGTAGAAAGTCCTTTATAAATAAAGTTAAAATTTTCTTCTTACATTTGGTAGATACATGAAACTTAAATCTAAAAAAATATAGTTAATTAATTCATTTTAATTACTCAATCGATATTTGAAAAAACTGTATTAACATCCAGTGTCATCCACTACAAGTTTAAAGAAATGGATTTGAACTCGAGTGGAGGAATAAAAAGAATTTTATGAACGATTGAAAATTTGAACAAGATATATAGAGGGAGAGTGTGAAGTTAATAGAAGGAATTAAATAATAATAATTGAAATTGTGACGCGAGGGAATGGGATATGTGAGAAATTGCATTCGTTCATTTTTAATCGCTTATGTTTAGCGCTTATACAAATGCGTTAATTTCTATAAATCATTGATTTTTTTAAAAATTTTAACTGCTTAAAAATATTTAAATAAAATTAAAATTTAATCATTTTTTTTTTGTGTTTTTATGCAATTCTATTTCTTAAAATTAAAAAAAATATTAATGAATTTATAGAAATTAACGCATTTATATAAGCGCTAAATATAAGCGATTAAACGTTAACGACTGCAATTTATTACATATCCCTTTTCGATCTGCTTTTTATGCAATTCTCGTGAAAACGACATGAATGATCCCCTTTTTTAAAAAATTTGATGCACCTGTCGATGTGATAATCCTGCAGGAAGTTTCCATTGAAAAACGAACCTCGTTTGTTTCTGTGTTCACCCTTACCTATTGCTTTTTGTGTGGAAACCGTAGTAGTGTGTTCTGTTATTTTTTTTTTATTCCAGGTGATTTTTTTTCCTGAATTTGTCGCTGAAAATAGAATCCTTGTTTCATCCATGTTCAGAATATTCACTTAATTTATTTCCTTTCTGATTTCCTGGGTGTTAAATGTTTTTCAAGTTGTTTTATATATTTGAAATAATTGTTCAAACGAATATCAATCTGCTGATAGTTATATCAACGCTTCGTGGTTAATATTTAAGGGATGAGACTCTTCAAAGGAACGAGGTGAATTCTGTGATGGGCAGAATTTATAAATACAAGAATTATTAAAGTTATTTAAGACGCTTTCTAAATATTTAAAATTCTTCTTCCGAACAGGGTGGTTAGTTTCTGTACGTGCGAATTTAATTCTCAAAATGTCCACCCAAATAAGCTGGTGTAAGTATTGATATTGATAGCTGGCGTAAATATATACTGATGGCTGAGTAGCGCTCTGGAGCTCGGTGGCAAGTCACAGCGGTAACGTGGATGTTTGCGGTGGTTCGGAATCCACTTTAAACCGTAGGTCCCGGTCTAATATGATCGTAGGGCTAACAAACCTACCCGTGAAAAGAAAAACATCTCCTGTCTCGAAATTTGTCAGTAGGCAGACAGCCTCGGCCCACCCCGAGACTAATGAAGAAATTTAATAATCCCTGACAATAATTTTTTTAATCCATACATTAGTTTTATGTGAGTTTTGTTATCTGCGCATTTTTTACATTTAGTCTCCTTCATGTGTTTTCTTGCTATAGCGCTTTTTTTTAAATATCTAATAATAATTATGAAAGTTATTGTGTATTCTAATTTGTATGTTGGCGAAGGTGATGAGATGCTGATGAATGTGCATAACAAGAATGTGCGAATGTAATAACCAACAAAGAGGAAATTTTTGCTTTTGTTTAATAAGTAAATGCTGTGTTGGCAAGGATTACCTCTTAGTTGCGGGCTGATGGCCAATTGGTTAGCGCTCTGGCCTTTGGTACGACAGGCGGTTCGAATCCTGGCGGTGGTATGGATGTTTGTTAGTGGTTCGGAATCCATGTTAAATTATAGGTCCCGGTCTAATTAGCCCAGAGTGCGCATAAAGTGACAGTACAGCCACAAACCAAACCTCCTAGTTTTCAATGTATAAGAAAACATGGCATGAACTAATTCTGGCAAATCTTCGTGTTTATTGTCCTTTGTTAATGTTCCATGTACCATGCTTTCTCCTTCCTCAAAATCTGAATTCTTTACAGCAAATCGCCTATCATATGACTTTTTAAAGCAAAACTGAATTTTGATGAGGAAAGGTCGTGGTCTATGCATCCATAATTTAGATACCTTGAAAATTATTTAACTATCATTAAAAAAATGAATCTTCTTCTATCAAGAAGTAAAACATCAAACTAAAGGCGACTTTGAAGCACCCATCTAGGAAAGGCTAATGAATAAGCATGCAGCTATACAAGCACTAATGAAGGCCATGAACTTCTCGTGTGTGTGTTATTGCACCTGTTCGCATGGCAGCTATGCGTTACTGTTTGATTGCGTTCTATTTCACACACACTTCATAAGTTCAGAGAGGAATTTCATCCATTTTCGTGTGGTCATGAATTGTTAAAGTTAAATCGTTATAGTCCTTTTTATAAAATGTGTCAAGCTAAATAGTGTAACAGACATTAAATTGTTGTGAAATTATTCTGAACCTTTTCGCAATCTACTGACATTTTTCAGTTATATCCATTTATTCTATATATAAAGTAAATGGCTTACGAATAGATGTCCAAGCATTTCCGAATAAAACTAATCTGAGAACAAAGTTTTCCAGTGATGAGAATTAAAAAAAATTTGGAGTTGCTTGAGTAGGAAATACAATATAATTATAAAATTAATTTATTAATTAAAAAATTGTTAAATTAATTAAAATAATTAATGTTTCCAACATAAAACTTAAATATATATTTTTTAAATAATTTCTTTCGTTACAAATCATGGTGAATATAATTATCATGAATATTATTTGATGAACAAAATATGCTTTTGGCTGAATTTTTTGTATTCAAATAATATCTGTGTTAAAAAAGTAAAACCTTCTATTCGAATTTTTATTATTATTTTATTATTTTTCTTTTTGTCATTTGCCGCAATGTTTACCCGATTCAGTACAACTTGAAATCGAACACAAGAAAAATGATCATAGCCTGTGACTGAAATTTAATCGCAATTAATTCTTACAAACGCCATAAAACAGTTGTTTATGCGTAAAACACATACACAGATAATGAAACGATTACAACATTATGGTTGTAGAGATGCAAGAACGTAGATACGCAACGATCGTTGTAATCAGTAAATGATGAAACTTATCATGACTGCCGCTTACACACATCTAAGTAACGAATGATAGAGTTATAAAACGAGTTAAAATTTTCTTGCCTTCTTTCTTCCATTCCTCAACTTTGGCATTTTGTTACGGCTGCATAAACTGGCTTTCTATGTATCATACGTGTTTAACATGGTGAAATGTCTTAGGCTTTTTCTGACCAAGAAATGGCTTGAGCAGAATGATGACGATCCACAGATATGTCAGCCACATGGATCCTTTCATTTCCTACTGGAAATTTGCCCTTGGATGACATGACATCAAGAATAACACAAATACTCGCAGAATGTCATCAGCGTATAGTTTAGAAGTTAAAGATACATGCACAAGTTATTTTTTATGCTGGAACGTAGCACAAACTCTATGCCACCACACCAGCAGTAATGTCTTTGCTAAACTAAATCTACTTGGCCTGGCATCTTTCCCACACAGACATGTTTCATAATTAACAATCAGCTGGAAAAACTGATAATAGGGGCAAAGCACTCTTCTAGAAGGCTTCGTCTTTGTTGGGAGGGATAATGGAAGATGTAAATAGGATCTCATCTCAGCCAAATACTTTGAAATAGTGGAAGGTACCACTGGTGGAGTAGAAAAACTGTAGCATAGTGGATAATGATGTAGTTGGCATAATTTGAGTCAGTTGCATAATTAACTGATTTGTTCTCGTATTCGTGCACCTTAAGGTTTAAAAATCTTCATTTCAAGAAATATATATAGCTGGCAATAACTTTACGCAACTGGTTCCATATAGTTCAACTGGTGTGCTATTGCTCGACTAAGACTACCGCATTTCACGCATTTCATTAGAAGATAATCCGATTCTGTTCGAAGTCGTCTAATTATTTATAACAGTGATTCTCAATTTGGGGTATGTGTACTCCAAGAGATATGTGGAAATAGTATTAATAATGGTGGAAAATCCAACAAATGAAAGAAAAATGAATAGTAGTAGATGGAGTAGGAAACTTAGTAGTAGTACTTTTTAATGTTTCAGCTTTCGACGTCACACCCCGCATAATTGTTTTTGGGATATTAACAAACTCAACTTACTTTTCCAGCGTATGTTCTAAAGGTAATTTTTGTTTCTTTTAATGTTCTCTCTTTTGAGTTTGTCGTCACTTCAAGCTTACACACCCTATAGGTGCACTGTTTGTATGTACTGTTCGATTAGCGAATGACCTGAGATTTTAATTGACCGATATCTGAGAACAGCAGCAAATTACTTGAAATATTAAGTAATTATTTAAAATGTTATAATACAGTGTTTTTCAGTATTGTCAGTGTTTAACACTTAAATTGGCATATGCTTGGTCAATGGGCGTTGTACTGGTATGGCATAGTTGTTTTCCTGGTTTTTGTTATATGTGATCCATAGGAGTGACTGCAGGAAGGCATTGTGAAAGAACGCCCTTTCACAAGAGGCGCTGTTGAAACGCACACACAGCGCAAGTGCCCTTAATTGAATTTTCAACATCGATTTCGTGGGTTTATTGTTTTTATCGCACTTTGTGACAAATAGGTCAGAAAGAAGGGAGGATGTTCTTAATACAGATAAAATTAAACCATTTTTATAAATGTAAAATCAAAAGTAAAAATTATGGTACAATTTTTGAATGAATACAAATTTTAATTATTAGGAAACTAATGATTACAAAGAAGTAACCTCTGTTAAATAAAAAAGTTTCTCTTTTTAAAATTAAAAATGTAAAATGTTCTTCATTTTTCTCATAAACTAATGACACAGCGTTTTTTTCTTTTCCATTCGTTCTACTATTAAATTATAAATTTCATTTTTTAATAGCCATGCAAAGATATTCTTCTTTTTCCTTCAAATAAAAAAAATTTTTAAAAACCGATTACCCATTTCACTGATGACAGATGAACAAAAGTATAAATCATTTGCAGGTTCATATTTGCATATATTTTTAGCATAAAATATTTGCAGTAGCATATTTGAACATATTTTCAGTTTCATATTCGCATATATTTTCTGTATAAAATATTTATAGTTTCATATTTGCATATATTTTCAGTATAAAATATTTGCAGTTAATTATTATCACATTTCAAGACAATCAATTTATATAAGCAAAAAAACTCTGAATATTTTAATTTTGAAAAATGAGAAAGTACAGAAAATTTATTAGTATTTTGCAGAAAAACGGTTCTCGACAGAAAACCAAGGATCCTACAGCATGAGAATACCAAATATCACGCAGCAATAAGAGTCTCTGAGAAGATTTTGTATGGGAAATTAGGTTTATTAATACCACCCAATTTTAAAGAAGAAAGTATGAGATTATTATAAAAAAAATTTGTCCGTTTCTAAGAAAGATAATTATAGGACATGATAGTAACTATCTCCATAAATTAAAGGATTTTGCATAATATTGTTGACGTAAAAGACAGTGGCTCAGCGGTTATTAGCTATTTAACTATGACCACTGAAATTTACTCTCAGCAACTAAGACTCTTGAAAGCATTTTTGCAGAAATAACGTTCTCAGTAAAAAAGAAAGGATCTCACAGCATGAGAATACCCAATACCACGCAGCAATAAGAGTCTCTGAGAAGATTCTGTTAGGCTTATCAACATCGCCCTATCTTCTCGACCTTGCTCCGACAGATGACCATTTTTTGAGAAGCTACAGAATCATATTGCAGAACTTTAAGGAAAAAAAGTTGAAATGAACCCAGATTCTTTTTTCAAGGCAAAACCCCAATGGATTTTATAAAAATGACTTCGAAAAAAACTCATGGGAAGATATTCCTGGAAAAAAAGTGGTGATTATGCTGGATTATTAAATAAATAGATTTTATATATAAATAAATAGATTTCCATCTTATTTCAACAGGAAAAATAAATAGGAATAATTTTATTCATAAAATGTACCTAAACTAAGCAATATATTCACTTTAATTAAATAATAATAAATCCACTTATTATGACATAATTGGATTTATTATTAATTAAATAAAATTAAAAAACAAAATTTTAATTAATTAATAAAATTAAAAAATTAAATAATAAAATTAATTAAATAATAAAATAAGGGTCGAAAGGGCATCATAAGCGATTTTTCCTTGTTAAAGGGGACGCGAAAATAGAAGTACTTGAGTACTCTAGTACTATGAGGGTTTTTAATGTTAATCAAACACAATCTGTATTTTATTGTAAAACATTTCCTGATTAATATCTTAAAATAAAGATAATTACTGTTCTCCTTTTTAAATATGGTTTTCCCTCTTCCTAAGACTTATTTAAATCAAGTCTTCTTTATCAGAAGTCCTGGAGCTTGTAGGAGAATAAAAATTTTTTAGTATTTTTGGTGGATTCATTCTAAATTTAGCCTTTATCATTAGCATTCAATAAAGTAAATATTATTTGCTGTATTTATAATTAGTAAGGCAAGTAACATATTTTTTCTATCAGATAATTCCATTTAAGATAACATCGTCAGTATTCCCGTTAGCAACTAAAATAACACAATTTGAAACACCTGTGTTCTTTCTAACGAATTTTATTAATGACTGTAAAAACGCACAAGCATTGTTACTACTTTTAGTAATTGTAACTACTTTTTAGAACAACCCCTTTTTAGTAATATTAATTAAAACAACCACTTTTTAATATTACTTATTAGAACAACCACTTTTTTATATTACTTATTAGAACAACCACTTTTTAGTATTACTTATTAGAACAACCACTTTTTTAGTTTTACTAATTAGAACAACCAACTTTTTTGTATTACTTATTAGAACAGCACTTTTTATTATTTAGAACAACTACTTTTTAGTAGTTGGTGCAATAGAACTGAATTACTTTGATTTTATTTTCCACATTCCAAAAACAATTCTGACAGAGTCAGTGGCCTTGAATTTATCGGCAGAAGTGACCCATAGAACAAAAAAAAATCTAAGAACCGGCGACTTAAAATCATCTTTATTGTCGAATATCCCTTTTTTTTCATGGAAAAAGGATCTGAAAGACATTCCACAATAACCCTTGATGCTGAATAAATAGCCCATCCGCTTGTTCATAATTGTTCCGGCTTCACAATAAGTCAATCATCAGTAAAAATAACAAAACAAGTCTGACACTGATATGAAGGCGGATATGTGTGCCAAAAAAATTCCGTCGCCAAACGGACTAGAGCGATCTTTTGCCATCTTCTGGCAACCCTTCACACTCAGCTGTAAAGAATCTACCTGTATCCTCTCGTAAATCAAAACAAGCTCTTGCAAAGGGAACGATTGTTCGATTCCACTTTCTCTGTGTTTAAGGTCAGCCTCCTTAATGTGTTGTCTTTTCGCGACGAAAGCTCGTAAAAGAAAAAAAGGTTGTGAATGACGCAGAGGTGTGGTTTCTGGGCGTCAATAAACTCCATTATATGTCTGGGTTTCGAACAAAACACAATTATGCATCCGCAGCTGCCATTCGGTCTTTGGAATTTTGAGATCATTAACCCTTTAATGTTGTTATTTCTAAATGCTGGGCACTTTGACCTGAATTCATTCACCATTGGAATGGCACATATGTAGAAGATTTAGCATCATAGGATCTAGAAAGCTTTCAGAATTTGAGGAACAATTTGGAACAAATACTTCCAGAAGAAGCATCTTGGGAACTCATACCATTTTCTTCAATTCCTATGTGAAGACATGATGGCCTAAAGATTTAACGTACTCATCATCAACATAAAAATGAAAATTTCCGCTTTAGATTAGTTTATCGGTCTTTTAGCCGAGCTTCATTAGTCATCAGATCATGCTTAATAAATTTGCATGGCATCATTCGATTTAACACCTCGGCAGAAGTTTAGTACATATTTTTTTTTTCTTCCTAATGCAGCTGGCAAACACAGACAGCTTGGTCTTAGATACCTTAAGGCAAGTGCTGCACAGACGTACTCACTTTGCATTACCCAGGGGGCGCGTGTAACTTGAAGATAAGCCACGGACGCGGAGTAACAATGCCCCCGCAACGCTCTACGATCCTATCAGGACCGAGACCTACGGTTTAAAGTGGATTCCGAACCACTACAAACAACCATGGCACCGCCGGGACTTGAACCCGAAACCTGTGGTACCGAGCGCCAGAGCGCTAGCCACTCGGCCATTCAGGTCCAGTTTAGTACATATTAAACTAGTGTATTAGAAAAGAGATCTAGCAGATAAAAAAACTTGGAAATAACTGGATCTGCACTAAAAAGGAAAATTTAGTATTAAAATAATGAAACTTGAATTTCTGATATTCAAAAAAAAAAAAAAAAAAAAAATTCAGGATTGGTAAAGCCTAAATGATGAAACATTAATAAAGAAGTTTCAAGGAGCCATTAAGTGTTGAAATTACGAAAATGAAAACGGCAATACGAAAAGAAAAATTTTGGTTGCTTTTTTGAGGGAAAAAAAACTTTTTCTTTTACAACAAATGAAAACAATTAATATGTTACTTTTAAATGATATAACTGGTAAATTTCTTGATTTAAAAATTCACACCTGCAATCATACCATTTAATATGGAAAAATGGGCACTTTGGGGTCGAAAGGGAATCTTCCCCCATATTATCCGATCATAATAATTGGAAGCTTCTTTTACTACTACTTCTTCATTGGCGCAACAGCTCCATGATGGGCAAAAGCCTTCTGCCCACTGTCCGATTTAGAAACAGGAGATGTTTTCTGTTTACGAGGCAGCCCTACGCTCAATAGTCATATTAGACCGATACCTACGATTCAAGGTGGATTCCGAACCACCGGGGACTCGAACCCGAAATCTGTAGCATCAAACGCCGGAGTGCTAATCGCTCGGCCATCAGGCCCCAATAATTGGAGCCAGCAACCCAAAATGAAGTATTTGCCCTTTTTTCTCATCTGAAATCCGAAAAAAATATTTCCAACTTATAGATTCATGGTGAAGGTTTTCCAGACATAAAAATGGAAACTTCACATTTCAAACCGATCTGCCCCTGTTCGGATACTGAATTCATTGGCAGTTTATGTTAGGTATAATTTATTTCATGGAAGAATTTTTAGTTATTATTATTTTTTTTTTTCATATTGGATTAGATGAAGGGCTTTAAATCAAGCTAAAATTATATTTTATTTATAAGTGCCCCTATACGCATTCGCTGAAAAATTATCTTCATTCCTATTAGCTGTCTCCTTAAAAGACTTTGCGTTTTTTGTAATTCGAACTCATTCGAAAACGTTCTCCCTTCCCAAGTCCTCCCTCACTTCCTCCAACTGTATTCATTCGGTTGTTGTTTTGACCTTTAGATGGAACCTGCAGTCTGTTATGCAGTGATGTAACAGGTCAATTCAAGCGTGCGGTGGACGAAGGCCTCTCGTCTGCATTGCAGAAAACATTTGAACCCTAATTGCGCGAAAGCATCCCAAGAAGGGCGTGATTAAATGGCGCCGAACGTCTCTGTGTCAAGAGTTAATGAATCAAAAAAAGAGGAAAGGCAATAAAAAAAAATCCCCCTCTTTATGGATAGGGTTACCACGCAAAATGCAATATGAGCTCCAAGTTTTTTTTTTCTCAGAAAATGAACTAAAATAATTATATTTAATCTTAGCGTTCCATTTATGTGTTTGATGAACACCCTACCGAGAGACAAAGCAGAGAGAATGTTGCCTATCGGGATGAATTTTAGGGATAATTATCCCTGTATTTACATGTTGTCTGGAAGAAAACTTGGAAATTCCTTTCAGCTGCCCTGACTATCGACACGAGACGTTTACACAGAATCTTCTCGTTTCTAAAAGCAGTGACTACAACAGACAGCAACATTGAATACGAACCTAAGTCCTTTTACCCACTAGCAGTGCAAGTTTATTACCAGATCCCAAATTGGACTCTTTTCACATATAATAACAAAAATTCATGTAGATCAAAGACACCATTAGTATTATATGACTGAAATTATGCTGTTTTCTTGTAAATTATTCATAGCTTCTTTTTAATGAATTTCATTGATTGATTTCGATGTTTGTGTTCTCGTACTTTAAACATACTGTAATTAGAAAAATGTTAATTGAGTTAGGTAAAAAAAAAATCTGGGTTAACTCGAGTAATTTGATATGCCTTTATGATTGGTATAAACAGCACATTAGATTTCCGAATTTGAAATCTCGGTTGGGTAAGTCCACTGGAGATATCAAAACAAAGTCTCTGATGTCTGTGTGCTAGTAGAGTACAATTCACTTGTAGACTCGAAAATTCTTCCGTTAGGAATTCTGAAAGAGTGGAGGATGCTGTCTCCCGTTATGTCTTCCCTCTTCTTCTTGTTCATTGGCACAACGGCCCCGTGATAGCCCAAAGCCGTCTGTCTATTGACAGATTTCGAGACAGGAGATGCTTTCTTTTTGACGGGGTAGGGTTGTCAGTAGGGATTGCAATACCGGGATACCGAATACCGGTATTTTGAACCATTTGTATAATTTTGTAATACCGGTATTCACAAGTTTAAATACCGTTTTTTTCGGTATTTACTAGAAATTTAGAATTTTTATCTGTGAAATTCTTATTCTTATCTATGAATTCTTATTTAGAATTCTTATCTGTGAAAACATGGTTGTAGTTGTGAAGAAAGTGTGTAATATTTCGATATTTTTTAAATTGGGGAGTTTGTTATAGTTATTTGCATATCATACTTTAGAGTTCAAAATATTTTTCAGATTTATTATATATATTTATATATATTCATAAATAATACCCCTTATTAATGAATAAGAATAACCTTAAATAACATAAAAAATCAGTTGATAATACTTCGGTTTGGTTTCATTATTTATATGATGAAAAGAATATGGTGGCTCAATGTAAAAAATGCTGAAGAGTTATTGAAGTACAAGCGGACTCCATACACATTTAAAAACGAAACATGCTACAAATTTGTTAAAGAGGAAAGAATCTAATTGCGATGAAGATACAAACTTAAGTACAGTTTCTAAGTTAAGTTTCTAAGCTTCTACAGTTTCTTTTTTTTTTTTTAATTATATTTTTTAAAAATATATAATTTGGATGAAATTATAAGTAAAATGACAGCATTAGATGGTTTGCCATGTCGAGATGCAGAAAGAGCATTTTCGACAGCTGTTAACTTTTGCACATAATTACGTTCCAGGCTTAACGATAGTACAATTGATGCATTATGTTTTTTTAAGATCACATTTCAAAAATTTGTAATAGTACCACAGACTGAATAGTGATATTTACACTTTTTTGTGACTTAAATAAGTAAGCTGTTCTTTTACTTTTTTGTGATCTTTATATACTGTTATAATTTATAAATTACAAATTTGTTTGTGATATTTACATTCTCTAATAAAACTGGCAAATAAAACAAAAAAAACACCTGTGTTTTCTTTCTTTTTCTAAAATTTCTACTACCGGTATTAAAACTGGTATCCCGGTATTAAGATAAAAAAAAATACCGAATACCGGTATTGAACTTTTGGTCCGATATTGCAATCTCTAGTTGTCAGTCTCCAACCCAACAGTCATATTAGAAAATTGTTAAAGTGTATTCCGAACTACTACAAACAGCCATGCTACTGTCTACTTGTGGCACCAAAACTTGTGGCACCAAGCGCTAGTCACTCGGCTGTCAGACACCATATCTTCCATAGAGCTATTTATCCTAAACTACAAAAATTGCAAGAAAAATACTCTTTGGTTAAGACAATGAAAACATTTATATCACGATGCCCTAATTCTAACAAGTGACAAGACACCATCAAATTCTTCTTCTTCATTGGCTCAACAGCACCATGATGGGCCAAGGCTGTCTGTCTACTCGCAGATTTCGAGACGGCACGGTTTTTTTTTCGGGGTAGTGTTATCAACCCAACGATCTACAGTTTAAAGCGGATTCCGAACCACTAAAGATATCCATTTCACCGCCGGGACTCGAATCTGAAACCTGTGGCACCGAGTGCCAAAGCGCTAGTCACTCGGCCATCAGGCCCCCCATCATCAAATTAGTAAACAGAATGGAAAAAATACAATTTCATATGATTTGAATTATTTAACATATGATTGCTGACATATGGTTAACATAAGTTAATAAACATTAATTATTTTTATTTTAGAGAAAAAAAGAACAAATATATTATTTAGCTTTTTAATTTGAAATCAATACTTAGAACTCCTACCAGGCACAATATTTGTTAGTGTTTCATGTTTTAATGATCGCCATCCAGTTCCCTCATTTCTGCAAGCAGGCAGCAAGAAATCGAAACATGCATTTAGCTATTTTGCACATTGTGTTTTATGTAGTATGACATTGTTATGTAGTACGGTATCCGTGTGTAGTACAGATGAATATGATGGACGGATTTTCACGCTTAGTGATCTAATTTCTGGGATTATTAACTGCAGCACACATCAAAAAAGGAAACCAAATTCAGTATTTTTTTTTTTCTCTGATTCTCTACATGTAATCGTTTGGCCACGAGTAGAGCTGTTTTATTATGGCTAATTAAGAGTTTATTTTTGTAGCTAATTAAAATTCTATAGTTAATTATAACCAATCCATTAACCTAGTCTAAGAGTGTCTAATTAGACAGCGTGGAGTTTCGAGATGAACGTGGGACAGAGGAAGTAGGTAACATCAAGGAGGATGAACTCGTGCCATCTGTCATAGCATTCGGAGTATATGTTTGAATCGAAAATCATGTAGTTTTCACTTAACACCGTCACTGACAGTAAAAAAATTATTTCCAGTGATTTATTTTTGGAGTTGTCAGAAATTAGATTTTCCGTTGCTGATGGAATTTTTTTTGAGAATCAGAATTCAGATGTCGCGCTCAGCTGTTATGAGAAGATGAACAGCAACTAAATGAGGAGATAGAGCGGCCTCTTGTTGAGAAGGAAGGATGGGAGCATTTCGTAATGAGTTAAAAGTATTTCTTTTATGGGTGGAGTTACACTGTGAAAATGAGGTCTAGGTAGCTGGTATCTGCTACATAAATATTTTTGATACAAACTACATTTAATGAAAGATTTCGAAACTGAGATCCTCCGTACTCTTTGTTCGAAATCAGACAAGTTATGAAGAGGAGATATTTTCTGAGTTTAAGACGAGAATGACGGCGATAACTCAGTAGCTCGGAAAGTTGTTATTGTTGGGACTGAACCTCAATGTCCGGCAGACCGCGGCGGACACCCTATGGATTACTTATGGATGAAGGGAAAGGGGGCAGCTTTTGTTGTGACGGAGCACGTATAGGGAGAAGTCTGACTTGGTTCCGAATCTCTTAAAAAGAAGGACAGTGCTTTCCGAGAGGACTTTTAAGGGAAACTACCCTAATTTGGCTCGTATGGGAGAAACACAGAAAACTCCCATCGGATAGGCAAGATGCTGAACACAGCATCATCGAGTCACTTCCCTTTTGAAACAGTGTCTACAACAATGCCGTCAGGTTATTAAACCTCCACCCTAATGTTCACGAGTGATGCAAGTTACCACTGAGCCACGAGTCTGGCTTTTTGTCTGTCACTTTCAGACTGAAAGTTCTCCGTTTAGAGGATGAGGGTCAGTTAAGGTGTTAGGTTCTCAGTAAGTTAAAGTGGTACAACATAGGTTCAACGCAACAGGCTCACTATGACGATGCTGGGTATCGCTGAATGTGCCATATATCTCCAGTCCCAAATGACCACAGGTGAAAGTGATTGTTTCTTGAAAACATTTTTTGTCCCAGATTTGATACAATGAAGAAAAACTGCGGAGTCAAGATTTTTTAAGGGGAAATCATCATGTTTCAGCAATTTAAATAACCTTATAAAATATATGAGAATCATGAAATGTATTTTTTATTATTTTATTTCGGAGCTGTTCTAAAAATGTATTTTGTATCCTAAGTGAAAAAATTAAAATGAAGTTTATGAAGCGAACTATTTTTTTTAAATACTTCATATTATTAAAGTAAATTTATAACAGTGGTAAATAAGTTGTTTAAAGTATACGATTTACATATGAGAAAACTGTTGTGTTGATTAATTGTTGTCACAGCGATTTTTTTGTCTGACAATTGTTATAAAAAAATCACACTACTATGCACTACCAGTGATTTTGCATTGCAAGGGAACAAAAGCTTAGGTGTAGTCTTAAGCATGCCTGATCGGAGAATATGCTTTTAAGTTTCATATAAATATTTAAAAACGAAATTTTTAGACTAATTTAAATGGTATTTTGCAAGGTCAACTGGTTAAAATGATGGTGCAATTTCTTTCCTCAATTTCACTCACATTAATCGCAAATGTTTTTCAATTTTAAAATGAACAAGTTGGGCGTGGTAACACGCCCAATATTAAGGAAATAAAAAAATTAACTTATTCTCCGTTTTTCCCTTAACTTTCAAACACCCTTTCCAGTTCCATTGTTTTTTTGAGTGAGGCAATAGAATCAAATTACATAGCCAGCTGTCTTGTGCTGAAAGATGCAGGTCTAACAGATTACAGATTTACGAAACTTACTGCTACTATCTGACAGCTTAGAATTCTAAATGAAGGTAACTCGGTTCGAAGTCCGGAAAATTGAGTGAATTGAAAGATACCGAATTTATACAGGGTGGGGATACGTTAAACTGTTATATAAAAAGGTGGAATGAAGATGATAATCCCTTCCTTATTCTGAGGCTGCTCGTTCTTTATTGCGGTTCAAGATTGTTAGTTCCAAAGGGCCAACGGTGGACCACAAAAGTGGGATCCCTGTTATAAAATGATCAAAAAGTCTAACGATATGAATTTATGAGTCAACAAAGTCATAAATGTGGAAAACGATCACCTTGATCGTAACAAGTAACTTGACATTTAGAAGTTTAAACGATTTTTCTTCTTCATTCAGCGCAATAGCCCATGCTGGACCATGGCCGTTGTATTCCGAACAGATGACAGATTCCGAAACAAGAGATAATTTTCTTTTTAACGGGGTAGGTTTGTCAGACCTACGCCTAATGCTCTAAAGTTATATTAGACAAGGTCCCATGGTTTAAAGTAGATTCCGAATCCCTACAAACATCCATAACACTTTAGAGACTCGAACCCGAAACCTATGGCGCCGAGCGCTACTCATTCGGCCATCAGGCCCAGTTTAAATAATTACCCACAAGAAAATATAGGAATCTTCATACCTAAGCTGCAATCTATGCAGTATCATATACAAGGGCTTTGGTACGAATGTGCGGGCAGTGCGTGCTGTAGTCAAAAACTGACATACGATAAACAGTTGGAAAACAGTTATCTCCAAAAAAGGCTCCAAGAAAGCAGCATTTCATCATAATCAGCAGTAATCTGTTCTTGACATTTAGTAGAAGATAGAACAGAAAAAAAAAAAGAAGAAAAAATTTCACGTAATTTCGGGAATTTTCTTTGAAATGCTTTGTTCAGAATTCCCGACTGTACCTTTAATCCCCCCTTCCCATCCGGGGACACATAGAATGAATAACATGAAAACATGAATTACCCATAGCGAATTTGTATTGTCCCTGTTGTCTTCCGCGGGAGAACATTAAGACCCCCTGGACCATGTCTCCGGACTTGATTCGTGGGGCAGAGGACCTTCACAGAGCGATAGCAACGTTATCTATTCTGTAAAAATTAATGAATATTAATTGAGGTTCGTAAATCTAAAATAATCTCACCCGAAATCTCATCTCTAAAACAAGTAATATATAAAAAAAAAATTTTAAGTCAATTCCTATTGTTTTTACACTATATTGCAGAAAGTCCTTTATAAATAATTTCCATTGATTTTTTTAAAGTTCTATTGGCGCCACCTATTGGTAGATATATGCAACTTAAATCTAAAAAAAAAAATTAAGTTAATTAATTAAATTTAATTAACGAATTAATATTAACATCCAGTGTCATCCACTACAAGTTCAAAAAAATGTATTTGGACTTGAGTGAATGAATAAAAAGTATTTTATGAACGATTGAAAATTTGAACAAGATATTTATAGGGAGAGTGTGAGCTAATAGAAGGAATTGAATAAGTATTTGTCAGGGAAAATGACATAACCAGCGTGTATTCTTTTATACATATATTGACCCACGAACATGAAAACCAAACATTTAAATATCTGTTATATAAAAGTTGTAACTGAAGCCATCAAAAAATTCTAAAACAGTTTGAAGAAACAGTAAAATACAATTTACGTGAAGCGATTACCAGTAAGTATCCTTCTCCTTCAAAATGGTACCTTTCGTGCGTGTATACACTGAAGGGACAAAAGTCATCGGATAGCAATATGAAAATTTTCAGATGGCATTAGCATCGCGTAGAACAAGTATAAATGCGCAGAGCTTTCATTTCTGTTCAAGTTATTCATGTGAAGAGGTTTTGACGTGATGATGACCGCACGACGGGAATTAACAGACTTTGAACGCGGAATGTTAGTTGGAGCTAGACGCATGGATCATGCCATTTCGGAAATCGTTAGGGAATTCAACATTCCCAGATCCACTGTGTCAAGAGTGTGCCGAGAGTATGAAATTTCAGGCATAACATCCCACCATGGACAGCGCAGTGGTCGACCGCCTGCGCTTAACGACCGAGACCGGCGACGTCTGCAAAGAGTCGTAAATTCTAACAGACAAGCAACACTGCGTCAAATAACCGCAGAAATCAATGTGGGACGTACAAGGGACTTGTCTGTTAGAACTGTGCGGAGAAATTTGGCTTTCTTGGGCTATTCCAGCAGAAGACCGACTCGAGTGCCTTTACTGACAGAACGACATCGCTTGCAGCGACTCTCGTGGGCACGTGAGCATATCGGTTGGTCCCTAGATGAATGGATAACCGTGGCCTGGTCCGATGAGTCACGATTTCAGTTGGTAAGAGCTGATGGTAGGGTTCGAGTGTGGCGCAGACCCCACGAAGCCATGGACTCAAACTGTCAGCAAGGCACTGTTCAAGCTGGTGGTGGCTCCATAATGGTGTGGGCTGTTTTTTCATGGCATGGACTTGGTCCTCTGGTGCGACTGGACCGAACATTGACTGGAAATGTTTATGTTCAGCTTCATGGAGATCACTTGCAGCCATTCATGGACTTCATGTACCCAAACCACGATGGGATTTTTATGGATGACAATGCGCCATGTCACCGGGCCACAACTGTTCGCGATTGGTTTGAAGAACATTCTGGACAATTCCAACGAATGATCTGGCCACCTAGATCGCCCGACATGAATCCCATCGAGCATTTATGAGACATCATCGAGAGGTCTGTTCGTGCCCAAAATCCTGCACCATCAACGCTTTCACAATTATGGACGTCTATCGAGACAGCATGGCTCAATATTCCTGCAGAAGACTTCCAACGACTTGTTGAGTCCATGCCACGTCGAGTTGCTGCACTTCGCCGGGCGAAAGGAGGGCCGTCACGATATTAAGAGGTATCCCATGACTTTTGTCACTTCAGTATATATATATTAGAGAATTAGTATGTTACAGAGTTCAGTTATGTTTTTCTTCGTATCCATAAAAAGTTTAAAGAAAAGAGAAAAAGGGATTTTATTAACCAGAAAGCTTTTCTTGGCATGTCACCATAAAAAATTAGAGTAAAAAAAAAAAAAAAAAAAAAACCATAGTGGTTAGGGCTATTCTAGAAATTAAGGACTTACGTCATAACGCATTCTTATGAACAAAGTTTGATTTCCTCGGATGTATGCAAACAAACATAGGAGATATTAATAGAAAAAGCACGTCAATAAATATTACTCGATAATACACAAGAAAATAAAATTCACGAGGAGTGTTCAATAAAACTAACATGCAGCCTGAACTAACTTTACTTTTGCCATAAACCGGACAACAAAATTGTTTAAGCATATGGCCAAATTCTTTTTTATATGTAATACACATATATATAAATAGTTACATATACTAACCAAAATATTTGAGCTTATAACTGAGTTCAACTGAGGCGTCGTCTTTTCAATAAAAATTTTTTCAGTTAAGAATCAAGGCAGCAAGAAATTTAGGCGAAATTTAATTTTTTTTTTAATGAGTCAGAAATCCTAAAAGGAAAATATAAATGATTTATTTGAGTTTGAAAAGAAAATTTTCATACTATAAAAATTCACTTTTTAATGAGATGGACAAATTGTTATATTATTCTGTAGATCGCGAGCATTATTTAGAGTAATGATATTCAAACTGTATAACCAACGCAATTATTAAACGAATTCGTGTTTAAATCCCTTTTTTGTTCTTGAACATTGGTGAGTTTTAATATACGCCAAGAACAACTCACTGATGCGCAAATGATGGAAGACGCTTGATTCACGTTGTCACAATCGCGATCGAGTCTTCTCGTTTCTAAAAGAAGTGACCGCCTGACGCCACCAGCGTATTTGAATCGGGGTCTTCATGCACACTGGTAACATACGTTAATTACCATTGAGTCTGTCCAACTCATGGCTCAGGGGCAATATGTGCCGCTGGTGAGTATTAGGTCTGATTCTCAATCCGCTACCGGCTTTGTTGTAGACTCAATGACGTTTGTGATTAGTCGGTCTGCGTAGTGGGAAATTTCCGGGTTTTCTACCACATAATTCGCAAGTGCTGTGTAGTTACCCCCAAAAGTCCCTTCTTCCGCGACACGGAGCCAAGTCACACCTCTACCTACAGGTGCTCCATCCCAACAGAAGCTGCCTCTTTTCCCTCCTTCCATGACTAGATTACTCATGGGATGTTCGTCCCGCACTACAGAACACTGAGGATCAGACACAAATGAAAAAAAAAATTATATTTTTCAATAGAAGAAAAAAGATATTTACATTCTTACGAGTTGCAATTTGAACCCACTTTGTTTTTTGTCTACTTCACAACAAGTGCAGATGTCAACATTGTTTTTTCCCCCCCGTGGACTTTTCCAACCTAGCATATCCATGTCCGGCATCGAAGCATGCCGGATATTAAATTAAATTAAATTAAATTTGTTTACATTCCTTTAATGAAAGAACATCGAGTTATTATTTTTTCATACACCGTAAACTCTAAATCAGGGGTGGTCAACCCAAATGATCTTGCGGGCTACTTTGGAAATGCTTCCTAACTCCGCGGGCCACATGTAAAATTATATATCCCCACATTATATTTAGATCCGCTGCAGACATTGTTTTGGAGTGAAAAATTGAAACAATATAATAATAGTGATACTAAACGCCCATTGTAAAAAAATATACAACACTAAAAATGAAATATAAAAAATATATAAATGTAAGCGGAATAAAAAAAATGAGTTCATTAAAAAATATTTATTTTATTAGTGCGATATTTCTTTCTCCACTCTTTCATTAGCTTTTGCAAATCGATCTCAATTTGGGTATTCGCACTTCGTAATTGGTGTTGCAATCGTGATTGCCATTGGTGTTTATCGTAATTGGTGTTGCATCGCTATTGGTGTTGCAATCGTAATTGCCATTGGTGTTTATCGTAATTGGTGTTTAATTATTCTGCGAACTCATAAATAAAACAGTCAATACATGTCCTATATTCGCAAGAATATTCTTTTAAAATCAAAGTTAATTTTTTTCTCATACTTTCGACAGTTAATTTTCGAATATATGGATGCATTTTTACAATGAATAATGCATTTTTTTAATACATTGTTTTTCACTACTTTGCCTATTATAAAATAAATATATTTTGTAAAAGTGTGATAAATCTCTCGGGTCAGAAAAATATTCAAGGCTTCCGCAGGTTGGCCACCCCTGATCTAGTATATATGTTATGCATTTATGTAGGATTTGTTTGTGTGGTAATCAGCAGGCGGCAACACATTACGATTGCTTGTCTTTGACAGAGCCTGTTTACAACGTGGGGGAGTATTCAACATTGAACTCTGACCCCACGAGAAGGGGACAGGACCCCGTAGATGAAGGAAGAAGAGAGAATGCTGGCAGGAGCGATTGGGGCAGGCTGCGTCAAGCAGCGAGAGAATATGTTTAACCCCTTAATTGTTAATGTAAATATTATTGTAAAATATGTCATTAAATAGCTTTATCTGAGTTTGGCATGTCAAATCCCCTAGACACCCACTGCAAAAGTCCAGCCACTGTTAGACTGGTAGAGAAGTCTAACAAAACTGTAGGTTCGGCCGGGATGAATCTATTGAAACCGGCATAAGTTCTACATTTTTGCACAAGTTCTGACACTTTTAATTGAAAACGGTAATTATATTCCACGCATAATATTTATTTCAATGTTTTGCTATCCTTTTAAAAGATAAAAACAATTTTTATTATCTCTTATTTATTAGAAAATAAGTTTTTATTAATTAAATCAATTTTATATATGTACTTAAAAATAACTAATTTAATTACTAATTTAAAATAAATTAATTTAAATGACTAATTTAAAATTTAATTTTTGAATATAAGGATGCATACATAAAGTATTTTTTTAATACATTGGTTTTCTCTACTTTGGCCATTAAAAATACATATATTTTGTAAAAGTGTGATAAAACTCACGGGCCGGAAAAATATTCCAAACGGGCCGAGGGTTGGCCACCTCTGTTCTAAATACTTATTCATTTACTTCTTTCTGATGAGAAGTGTCGAATTAAATGTTGTGATACACAATTATATCAAATTGACAAAGGTCACTGACTGTAAGGACGGAGTCAGCTATTACGATTAATTCATGTGTTTTCAACATCGATTACGCTCTCTTTTTTTTATGCGAATTAAATTTTCTTTTATTTTACGATAGCTAGTGAATAAAAAAGAAATACGAGAGAGAATATCGCCTTTTTTCCAAATTACAGGTCATTTCCTCGCTTATTGAGGTTCGTGCGGGTATTATTTTCTGGTAATGACTGATTGCATTCCGGAAGGAAAATCTTTTTCTTTTCACAACAAACATTCGAAATTTTAGAGGAAGATTCACTTCGGAAAATTTTTATGGGTCACAGAAAGATCGGCTGTCAGTCAGGTTATCTCTCTAGGATGAGAGAGGGAGAAAAAAAGAGAATGGGGGCAAAATGGCAGCTGAATCACTGAGATAAAGGATAAATGTAAATCGATACTTCCTGGAACTTTTCCACTTCAAAATAACTGGAAAAGAATGCTTTGTTTGAGAACTATATAATTATTTTTTAAACTGTAGGAGGCATCAGGTTTCAAATTTAGAATAAATAATCTAAAACTAAGACAAAAAAATTGTTAATGAGTTATATTGAGGCACAAGAAAAGCAGCAAAAAGGCCGCGGGCTTTTGAGGCTTTTTTGTACCTAGATATAACTCAGTAAATAGGCTTATACATGCTAAAAGGTCACACAGACATATATACTGGGTGATTATAATTAAAGTCCCATTTTCAAAATGCTGTAAAAAATAGAACCGCTCTTCAAATTGATTTCAAATTTGAACTGAAGATACTTGAAGAAGGGGGAAACGATATGGCATAAAAAAGAAGTTACAAAAAAAGTTCCACCGATTTTTCCCATCCAATTTGTTAAAACTTTGCCGTGGTGGATAAGCTTCCCATTAACAGTGTCACAACTGTTGATTGATTTGGAAGTCAATTTTTTCCGTCAAAAAACCGAAACAGTCAAGCGCACTTGAACACTACTATTGGTTTAATGTGCAACTCATGCCACATACGTTGTAATTTCTATTAAAATATCACTGGCAGCTTAATTCACTTTCTTTATGCCGCTTACTGTTTCCCTCTTCTTCAAGTATCTTCAGTTCAAATTTGAACTCATCGTGACGAGTGATTCTTTTTTTACAGTAATTTGAAGGTGGGACTTAATTATAATCATCCTGCATGTATATATATATATGGGGGAATAAAAAATAATAATTAATAATAAGAAAAAGGGAAACATAAATAATTTGATTCGCGATTAACTTTAAGTATTTCATATTTTTGTAGTTGTTGCTCTCATGCGCAATTAGTTTCGCGAAAAACTTTATTTCGCGCATTGCCGCTCGTCCCGTGCTGCCTCTCTCCCTCATCACCCGTTACACACTGAATAATAATGTTAATTCGTCGCGTGACGGCGTCACACTTTAACACGTCAGAGCTTAAACACAGTTAGAATTCTTGTCCTGCAGTATTTGTCATTCAAACGAAACTAACGATGTTTGTTCACAAATTTGTACTGGTGCAAATTAGTTTGGGCTTTTTAATGTGTTGCTTAGAAAGAAGTTATTTTGTTCTTAGCTTAATGTTAAAAACGAAGTGTATTTTCGACAAAAAATATCAAAAAATTATTTAGACACGAGTCCTGAAACCAAATTAGTAGATTATCGGAAAACGATCTGACACACACACACACATATAATAGATACATACATACATACATAGAAACATTGTTTAACACATTTTGAATATTTAAATGTACTATACTGTTTTATAAATCACGAGCTGAATCATGTTTCGTCCTGTCGTCCCAGGTCTCTTAGATTTTCAGCGAAATCTTAAAATTCTTTATTAAACATGCCAATTAGATTTTTTTTTAAATTTGCAAATATATGATGGGGAACATAAAACATGAAAATATGTTGTTGTTGTGTCTAATCCTAGTATGTCTAGTCCTATCCTACTAATGGCTAGCAGTGCGGGACGGACACCCCATGAGAAGTCTACTCATGGATGGTGGGAAAGCGGGCGGCTTCTGTTGTGATGGAGCACCCTTAGGTAGAAGTCTGACGTGGCTTTCTACCACTGAGGAAGGAGGGCAGTATCTTCCTGGGGGACTTTTAGGGGTAACTACCACGCATTGCCGTATCTTATGGTATAAAACCTGGAAAACTCCCTGAAGGCTTGTCTGACTCACGAGGCAAGATGCCGATCATCACAAACGCCATCGAGCCTCCTAAATTTTTGAAACAGTGTCTACAACAATGCCGCTAGTCGATTGAACCTCAGCCCTAATGCTCATCAGATGCGCATATTGCCAATGAGCCACGAGTCGGGCATTGTGATAAACTAAAAAATATGTATGATTTCTGTGCAGTGTGTAATGTTTCCATTTTCTACGAAAAGTATTGGATGAGAGTGGGTTCATATATTTTCCATGACGACAGCTTAACCCTATTTCAATGTAAAAAAGAAAAATGCTAATCTACGCCAAATTCTGCGCTTGGTAGGAAATCTGACACTCATGAATGAACCTCTCGATCTGACGTCATTTCCGTCTCAGTAACATTGGACTTTCAAACGTGGGTAAGTTTACAGTTCGCGTCATATGTAAATATTTACGAATATAACTGGATTTTCCTCGTTTTTTTTAATATATTCTTTAAAACATACTATTTATTTTCTGTTTGAGGCCTATGAATGTGGGAATCCCGAATTTCGTGACATGCATTAGCAATTTAACGTGCAATTTATTAATGCGTCATCAATGAATAAAGGCCATAAATAGCTCAAATGGGTGTGGCGTTCGCATTTGAAAGAGTCATGCCTTACCAAGTCTGCGCAGACCTTTGACCACTGTTTTAAACGGCGAGGTCCACTACAAGGTCATTTGACGGTCACACATAGAAGAATATTCCTCTTTTTTTTTCCTTCTTTTTTTTTATGAAGTAGGTGTATTGATTTGAATGGTTATCCTTTGATTGAGTAGATTCGACAAACCTGTCTTGTCTCTTTTTTTCTGAAATCTGTTTGTTTTTTGAATCTATAAATTTGGTTTTGTTCGTGTATTACAAGGAAAGTCCTTGCGCTCATTGGAAAGTAAATGAAAAGAGAGCTTAGGTACTATTTGAGGAAAGACTAGACAACTGCGACTCGGTCCGTGAAATGATTTACTTTAAATTGTTATTTTCAAATGTCAGATAATTTGAATGACTTTATTCTCCACTGATATGCAGCAGGTTCAGTATTAGCTAGGATGCGTCATAGGGTTTTGCTAAACCTCAATCCAACTATTGTGCTACCAGAAATTCGAATGAAAACTTCAAAAGGTGCAATTCGGAGAGTTTGCGTTCTCCTTTCTACGTGCAAAGGGAAAGTCTTTACAGTCCATGAGTTTACTCCATGTTTTAGTTATTTTACATATAGCCAAATGAAATTTAGTGTGTTACGAAATTTAATGTTAATACATTAACAAAGTGAAATTTAAATGATTTTTACAAGTTGCTTTTATAACAATATCAAGCACGACTCGTGGCTCAGTGGCAACTTGAGCAGCTGGTGAGCATTAGGGCTGAGATTCAATCCGCTGTCGTCTTTATTGTAGACAGTATTTAAAAATAACTAGGAGACTCGATGGCATTTATGCATATTACCTCCTGAGTCGGACTACCTGATGGGAGTTTTCTGGCTTTCTCCCATCAATATGTAAATGCGGGGTATTTCTCTCTAAAAGTCCTCCGGGAAGGCACTGCCCTTCTTCTTCAAAGACTCGAAGCCAAGTGAGGCTTCTACCCATGGATGGTCAATCAAAACAGAAGCTGCCCCACCCTTCTCTCCTATGAGTAGATTACTCATGGATTCCCCCCAACACTCTGCAGAACACTGATGATTTGGCACAATATAACAATATCAATGCTTAACATATGTTGTGAAATTCTAAGATAGAGTATGTGTTTAAAAAGAAATTAGGAAAGAAATGAATTATTAATTTTTTTTTCAAAATTCAAATAAAAATGAGAAAGTGAAATCTTAAATTGATGAAGATAATTGTAAATGTCTTACTTCTAACAAATGATAAAAACAAGACTTTTATGAGAATGATTAAAAAGGATTTTATAATACCTCTAATTTCTTTTTGGAAACATTAAAATTAAAAGTTTATTAATATATTAAAGACAGACACGCACATTTATATATAAGCTATATGCGAAAAATGTGCTGTGTTATACAATGTATGTGACAGAATGTTGGACATTGTTATTGACAATGTTTGACAACAGTTTTTGACAATGTTAACTCAAAATTGTTATTTTGTGTAATATATAGAAATATCTCTTTTCTCGGAAATGAGGGAAACTCATTTCCGCTGCTCCAATGTTTTCCAACTATTTCACTCAAATAGCCACTTCGTCCAGGTGTAAGAGTGGCTTGATGGCCAACTGGCTAGTGCTCTGACCTTTGTTAATGCAGGATCCGAATTCTGACGGTGTCATGGATGTTTCTGAGTGGTTCGGAATCTACGTTAAACTGTAGGATCCGGGTCCTGGTTTAATTAGCCTAAAGTGTACACAAAATGCCCGTTTAACGACAAATCAAACCTCCACGTGTAAAGAATGCGTCGATTTTATTATGCGTCGTATTTTTATGTAGTAAAAATACGACGCATAATAAAATCGACGCAATTCAAGTATATCTATACTTGAGTTGAGCAGTGATTCACTTGGGTAAGATTTTTGCCTCTGACCGGGCGGCTCAAATTTTTAAAGTTTTTTTCTCAACTTTTTAAAGTTAAAATTTGTAACAACTTAGAAAGTGCTTAAAGTTGTGTCTAAAAAAGTCTAAATTTAAAAGTTGAATAGTGAATTCAATAATGGATTATTTCTAAAAGCTATAACAATTACAGATGGAAAAGAAAACCGCAGAAATAATCTCTTAGAGACATATGCTAGTTATTTTTTTCTGCTGACCACATACATTGCTTTGAGCCATGAACAATCAGACTGCTATTTGTAAAAAGTGAAAGCGCAATCATTTTTTCATTGTAATAAGTTCCCCAAGCGCCAACGGGTGCGCTTTAAATCTAGAAGATTGCAATCATTTTCAATTCATTTGTGTTGCGGAATGGGTTAAGCAGTAATCATTGCAAATGACTGTACATCATTTTTTAATGATTACTTTCATTTAGCCTCACAACCTGCATAGAAATCATATCATTCGTTTTCGATTTTAATAATACTATCTTCAATATCATTCAATGTTGAATGCATTTTTAGATTTTTAACTTTTTAGAGTACCATTTATTTAATACAGAAATTTTATCTTGTAATTTTTATGTACTAACATTTAAGCAACCAATTAAAATAATAATCATATCTATGAACTACGATGAGGAGGTTAAGGGGTACATCCCCATTGGTGCTCCGTAATCGGTACTCCAGTTGCCGGTTGAATGACAATTTTTTTTTTTAATCTCTTATTTTAAAATTACTCTGGCTCTCGGTGCCACAGGTTTCAGGCTCGATCCCGGAGGTAGTATGGATGTTTGTAGTGGTTCAGAATCCACTTTAAGCTGTAGGTCCCATCTAACATGGCTACAGAATGTCGGGCGTATTGTTGACAACCCTATTCCGTAAAAAGAAAACATCTGCTGTCTAGAAATCTGCCAGTAGGTAAACGTCCTTGGCCCACCACGGGGTTGTTGCGCCACTCATGACGACGACGTTAAAATTAATCTAAAGGAAATTTAAAAAATACATCGATGAATGTAAGGACCACATCAAAATCTCCTTTTTACCTAAAACTTATAATTGACACTTTTTTAGAAAGATTTTTAGGTTAAAACAAAAAACTAATCCAGATTTTGTTTAATAAAAGTGGAAGCATGCAAGACATAATATTTGATACATTAAAAACATTTGAGTTAGTGAATATATGCGGACCATGACCTTCAAAAGTTTGTGCATCCCAGATATAAGAAGGGTTTCAAGCTCAACGTGCAGTTACTCGGCGTGGTACAGGTATAAAGGAGATGTTGCAGAAACTTAAGTAATGTTTGTCTGCTTAGCAGAACTGAGCTGTTGTACCGCAGCAAAAGAAAGCTATTTCTAAAGCAAAGCGTAGTGACCGTGAGTGATCAGTCGCAACTTGGCATCGAAATAAAGGCTCTGGTAGGAAGGGAGACCATGGACCATAAGTTAGGTCTCTAACAATGCTAGAAAACCCAAAGGCACGAGAAAAGAAGAAACGGCTATTTGTCTTCGAGGGGGCGTGACGACGCACGCAGTTTCTGCGGGATGGCGCTCATTCGAAACGTTCCACGAGAAGGGTACATCTTGCGGAACAATGGAAGTCGCTTGCCAAATTCGCAGGTGTCATGGTGTGGAGAGAAGAATTTTATGGTCTTTGATTCTGTAAACACTCTTTCGTGTAGACATAAATGAGAAAAACACGGCGCAAAAAGAGAAACCTTGTAACCCTACAGAAAATACGCGATTCTTTTCTTATTCATGGACTTAATTGCATGCTTTCGCTCGAGGAAATTCCTTTAACCCTTTAATGGAACAGTTTTTTTTAAAATAAAATTTGATTTCACAACAACTGTGTTTTTTTTTTTTTTAAATAGAAAATGATCAATATGTTTGATGATGATCAACATGTTTTACTTATTTTTATTGTATAAATTCAATCACAAATTGAGCCATCTAAATGGCACTTTTGAACCGGAATTATAATCCTGTCTTTCGAGATCAATCGACGATACATCGCTGCTGTTATCATTAAAACTATTTGATGCTATTATTATTTCGAAATGAGTCTTTGCTTTAACTCATTTTAAAAGAAACAAGTCCCAGGAAGTTAATGTAAGTGGTCACAAGCAATCAATAATGTCAGCGTACTGGAGCAATATAAAACCCAGCTTAGAAGCTGTGCTTGTGGAGCTAACCTGAAAGTCATCGAGTCCATTACCTTTCAAAAAGCATTGCGATAGAATATCTATTGTCAGACGAGCGATATGTCGATTTAGAATAAACAATACAAGGGTGTCCGAAATACTCATTTGTGTTTGGAATTAAAAATTAATATTTGCACGAGTTAACTCGGGGTGTTACATAAAAGATACAAATATATTCCTGTTTGTAAAAAATGCAACACTATGAAAGAATGACAGGATTGAACTGAAGTTTTCAGCAAATGCAAATTAATAGTGTTATACAAATAATTAAAATGTAAGAGTCGCCAAACATGCGTGAGTTGAGAAGCGCCCTCTAAATTGCTTCTGAAACCGTATAAATAGAGGTTGTAGCTGGACATTGAAAAAAGTCTCTGGTTATAATGGTTAACGTTAGGTGAGACGCAACTATGCCTCTTAGCCGAAAGAGGGCGATATTTCAACAACTTATGGAGTTTAAATGGGGGAAAATCATCGGCCTTCGTGAAGAAGGATTTTGCTATCGCGCAGTAGCAGCTGCACTATGATGCGAATTTTGTGGAGTGGATCAACGAGAACCAGACAACGCGTAAATCCGGCAGTGGACGTCAATGCACGATGACAAACACCTGGTTCGCATATCTCTGACGGACCGTAGAGTTTCATCTAGACAGTTGGCAACACATTGGTTCTCTGCTATAGCTGTATCACTGTCAATTCGTCGACGTCTGTTTCACTGTGATCTGCGTGCAAGAACTTCTTTATACAGGATCACCTTGGTGCAAAACCATCTATGTCTGTGGCTGTCACGGGCTCAGTAACATAGAAACTGAGATGCAGATTGGCAACAAGTGATTTTTCCGATGAATCTTGAATTAATTTATGGTTCCATGATGGCCACATTTGTGTTAGACGCTATGCCAGTGAACAAGGCATTCCGGAGTGCATTATCGAGTGTCATAATGGATGACACACCCTGAGTTATGGTCTGAGGTGCGAATGCGTATCATGGACGATCTCAGCTGCTACGAATTATAGATAATCTTAACAACAATAGGTACATCAGTGAAGTTCTCGAGCCTGAAGTCGTTCCTTTCCTTCAAGGCACTCTTGGAACTATCTTTCAACAGGAAGCCTGTTCTCAGCAACATGCCCAACAACTCTTACCCCCCACAAGTTGCAAGAAATGTTCAAAAAATTTTTTCAGTAGAACACATACAGCTTCTACCTTGGCCTACTTATTCGCCGGATATGTATCCTATTGAATATGTGTAGGATTTCGTTGGTGGGTGTCTCGCTCGTGACCCTCGTCCTACAGCTTTTGCAGATGAACTTTCAGTACGAGTACAAACAATATGGAATGCTCTACTCCAAGCAGATATTCAAAATCTGTTTGACACCATGCCACGCTGTATAGCAGCACTTAATGCAGAACGCAATGGCTGCACCAAATACTGATTTCGGACTTTTAATATTGTTTTTGGCTTTGAAAATTTAATAATTTATTTGTACCAATACAAGACTTTTGTGTATTAAATTAAATTTAATTTTGATGATACCTTGATGGTGTTGCAATTTTTACAAAGACTAGTATACAAGACAAAAGTATACAATGCATATTCAGGAAAGATACAAATACAAGACACGAGTATATTCCGTGTTAATGAGTTAAATACGTGTTAGTAGTAATTCTATTTGAATGCAGATGATTAATTATAATAATGATAATAATATTCCTAAGAAAGTGAATTTTCAGTTTAACAAATTTGTTATGATATATATTGATAATATAAAGCAAAACGTGGAAATTGCTGAAGTATTCAGTGGCAAAAAAGGTCAAGAATGCGGGACGCTTTTTAACTTTTTCAACAAGGCCGCCAAGTGAAAAAGTGTGACAGTAACTGCTTTATTTGATTCATCATTATAATGCAGTCACATCTTTAAAAAAGCCATAGATGGGAGCAGCGTCAATTCGAATTGCTTCGAATCGTCTAGAATTATTTTGTTTAGAATCTCTTTGCCAACCTCACGTTGCACACATGACTCAGTAATTTGTTCAATGGCTGCACGAACAAAAATGTTTTATTAACCTATTATAAATGTATTTTGTTTGCTGAATGTGTTTTGTGCATCTGATATTAAAAGTGATTTAGCATTTGATTTGAATTTTGATTGAACAAACGCAACAGTAGATTGTCAAATAATTTGATTTTTTATTATTCACTCTTTAAAATGTTTGTTTTACAAATCTACAATCAATTGTTTTATAAATTGATCCATATAGGCATGGGAATGTTAATGTCTTATATAGCCATAACCACAGCTACTTTGTTGGAGCAATTTTAACATGGAAATGATTTTTGTAATGTAAAATGACTTCTTGAACTAAACAGTTGACAATGATTAGTGTCTTAATAGCCATTAATAACCTCTTGTATTCAACCAAGAACAGAAATAAAATGTAGATAGGGACATTAGGCTCAGACTGGAACTGAACGTTGAAAAGTTTTAATCCACTAGTTTGCAATGACTTAGAAAACATCGATTAAAATATTTTTTCTAATACTTAATGAATTACTTTTTTTTACCCAATTGAAGTTACACCAATTCCATGTTATCAAAATCTGAAAGTTTGTAAAAAAATATCTCATGGGAATTTTTCTAGGCAAAATTGACATAGGATTAGGCAACCCAAGTACCATCTTTGAGTTACAAGCTTTCTGCTAGTGTCGAGATATGGAGAATTAGCCCATCTTTTTTTTTTCTGCGTAGCCTTTAATTTGTGGTTAGTTCTAGGACAGTCTTTGAAGGGCGTGGTTTCCAGCAATTAAAGCATTTTGATTCCGATTTGCCCTCTGTGTATGAGTGGCTGATAATTGCATAATTAGATCACGGCTGTTTTGATCGACAATTGGCTTCAGAGTGTCCGTATTGTGGCTCGTGGAAATACCGTAATGGATGTTTTATGGCTTTATGTGACAACTATACTAATCAGCTTTTGGAAGAGCTGAATCATAAAAATTCAAAATTACGTGTTTTGTTAGTATATTGGGTACTTACGTATTAACGCCACCTTAGCTACAGATTTGGCGGTTTTTAAGTGGCGCCAATCAAACAGCTACAGATTTGGCAATTTTTAAGTGGCGCCAATCTAATAGCTACAATAAAGTGTAGATTGGCGCCACTTAAAAACCGCCAAATCTGTAGCTGCGGCTGGCGTTCAAAAGATAACTGCGTGTGCGTGCGAACAACAAGATTGCTCTTTATGGGCGCAACTGTAGCTAAGGTGGCGTTAATACGCAAGTACCGTATATTGTCACATCCTCTTACGATGACAATTTTAAGGACTGTAGTTATCTCCTGCATAGTTAATTCTTCACGTGAGAGATTGCTACAATTAATTAGCAAGAAAATCTTTTCTTTCTTTTATTTTAAAAGTGCAATACATAAGGGTGGTCTGTGTTTTTGTTAATTTATAATTTTTTTATTATTTTTTGAGAACAATTATTTGCTAAAAACATTAATATTAGACGGGTCCTGGATCTGTTCGATGTTTGAGCTTCCTATGTTAAGAAATTTAATTTGGAATCCGAGAAAAGAATGCTTTCATGAGATAAATCTGCCGACGATGTGAAGCTGGTATTAGTATTAGTTGTCACTACATTGAACTCATTGAGAGGTTTGTTGAATTTCATTTGGCTTGAATTTAATTTTACCTGTAACATCTTTTTAGCGCTTAGACGTACCTTTTTTTGGACACATAACCTTATGGTAAAAAAAGTTTAATTTGGTTCCTTCTAATATTTACAATCAAAATAAAGTTCATCGTCATCTGTTCGGCATTAAGTAATGATGCACTATGTATTATACACACAATAAACACTTACCTTATAAAAATTAAAAATTCCTATAATAATCACTTCTGCTTATTATTTAATAATTAAATAATAGTATATATAATTCAGGGGTCAATAAAAGAAACTCTTGAATGGTAGACAGTCAAAGATATTTGGCAATCCTTATTTTGTATGATAACATCAGATTCTATTTTCAGTCTACCTCTGACTTTCATTCGAAGATAGACCGCACCACAGTTCGAAAAACTCTGCCTTGTAAAGTAATGTTTAAATATTAAATATTTGTCTTATGAATTTATTTATTATTTTTTTTTTGTATCAGAATCATATTCAACAACTATTTTCTTTTGTTTTGGATTACTCATTTTTCCAAAAATATTATTTCGAAGATTACCCTATTTTCAAACTGAAATTCAGAATGGCGGCATAATAACACCTATTGGGGATCTATATTTCATCCACAGCTACAATAAACCGAACCGAAGAGGACCAGAAAGCGGGTTAATGGCCTGCTTCACAATACGTCCACCAGGCGCCGCCCCAAGCGCCACTTAGCTGATGCCAAGTGTAGCAAACCTAAATTATACAAATTAGAACGCCTCGATACTTTTCTTACTCAGCAAGAACGATGAAAAAACAATTCTGGTGCCTTTCTTTGGGCATTTCGAAAAAAAGAATTTTCGAATGACAGCGGGTCAAATTTTTATTTGTACTCTTTTTTTTATCTCGCTCTGTTTTCGAATCATCACCATTAAACGAAACGATAATTGTACTATAACCGGGAAATGGCATTCGATGTTCTTTTTTTTTTTTTTCTTTCTCCCCTAATTCATAGTTCGAATTCGAGTCAATGGAACATTCTCAGTAGAACTCATTTGAACTTCATTAGAAGAACGCGGCTTGATTCCGCATTCCAAAGATCGCTTCGTGCAGTTTAATGTCTTTTTGACTCGAATTCAAGGCTTCTATCCTTCCTTTTTTTTATGTCTCTGTCTAAAAGTCAGGGGTAAGAAGTTGGATTTCGCAAGTTCTTTTCATCGAATCAAGCGAGAATGGTATTAGATTCACACCATTGTCCAATTTTTAAGCAATTTCATCTTGAACATTTTCTTTATGATGCATAAATTTTGCAAGATATGAAGCAAAAGAACGTTGAAGACTCGTCAAAACTATCTTTTACGAAATAACATATTAATGATGTAAAAAAAAACCAAGTATTTCAAAATTTAACCTTTCTTTTTTTACCTTGAAAAGTGTCATTTATAGTCAAATAATTAATAGCTTCACGCAAAAAGTAACTTAATCGATTCATTAAAAAGGAATATAAATTTTTTAAGGAATATAAGGAGTTCTTAAAAGAATATAAATTTTTTCAGAAGGATTTTACACTGAAGTGACAAAAGTCATGGGATACCTCTTAATATCGTGTCGGCCCTCCTTTCGCCCGGCGAAGTGCAGCAACTCGACGTGGCATGGACTCAACAAGTCGTTGGAAGTCTTCTGCAGGAATATTGAGCCATGCTGTCTCGATAGACGTCCATAATTGTGAAAGCGTTGATGGTGCAGGATTTTGGGCACGAACAGACCTCTCGATGATGTCCCATAAATGCTCGATGGGATTCATGTCGGGCGATCTAGGTGGCCAGATCATTCGTTGGAATTGTCCAGAATGTTCTTCAAACCAATCGCGAACAGTTGTGGCCCGGTGACATGGCGCATTGTCATCCATAAAAATCCCATCGTGGTTTGGGTACATGAAGTCCATGAATGGCTGCAAGTGATCTCCAAGAAGCTGAACATAAACATTTCCAGTCAATGTTCGGTCCAGTCGCACCAGAGGACCAAGTCCATGCCATGAAAAACAGCTCACACCATTACGGAGCCACCACCAGCTTGAACAGTGCCTTGCTGACAGTTTGGGTCCATGGCTTCGTGGGGTCTGCGCCACACTCGAACCCTACCATCAGCTCTTACCAACTGAAATCGTGACTCATCGGACCAGGCCACGGTTTTCCATTCATCTAGGGACCAACCGATATGCTCACGTGCCCACGAGAGTCGCTGCAAG
Organism: Caerostris darwini; assembly: GCA_021605075.1. NCBI lineage: Eukaryota > Metazoa > Arthropoda > Arachnida > Araneae > Araneidae > Caerostris > Caerostris darwini. The sequence goes on from BPLQ01007749.1 coordinate 199,223, forward strand.
CGATGTCGTTCTGTCAGTAAAGGCACTCGAGTCGGTCTTCTGCTGGAATAGCCCAAGAAAGCCAAATTTCTCCGCACAGTTCTAACAGACAAGTCCCTTGTACGTCCCACATTGATTTCTGCGGTTATTTGACGCAGTGTTGCTTGTCTGTTAGAATTTACGACTCTTTGCAGAAGTCGCCGGTCTCGGTCGTTAAGTGAAGGCGGTCGACCACTGCGCTGTCCATGGTGGGATGTTATGCCTGAAATTTCATACTCTCGGCACACTCTTGACACAGTGGATCTGGGAATGTTGAATTCCCTAACGATTTCCGAAATGACATGACCCATGCGTCTAGCTCCAACTAACATTCCGCGTTCAAAGTCTGTTAATTCCCGTCGTGCGGTCATCATCACGTCAAAACCTCTTCACATGAATAACTTGAGCAGAAATGAAAGCTCTGCGAAAGCACTGCGCATTTATACCTGTTCTACGCGATGCTACTGCCATCTGAAAATTTGCATATTGCTATCCCATGACTTTTGTCACTTCAGTGTATAAGCATTATTAAAAAAATTTTTATTGTTTAAATTTGGAGTAAAGAAAAACGTAATTAGGAAATCTGAAATATTGAAAAACACATTATTTTATTTAAAATGGAATTACAAGAATTATTCATGTTTAGCAATATCATATTGTTTTTCAAAATGCTCATAGTTTTATTCTTCATATTGGAAATTCGTGTGAATAAATTTGGTAATCTAACAACAATCAAAAGAGAATTAATGGAAAAAAAGAATATAAGTAATTAAATTTGTTTCAGACAATATCAAGTCATTCGAGAGGGTGAGGAATGCAGAATCTAATCTATATATCTATCTATATTCTGCATTCTATAGATAGATTATATCTAATCTATCTATAGAATGCAGAATGCAGAATATCTAGGAGAAGGCTTTTATCCCCAATTTCTAAAGTAAGAAAATCTTAAAAAAGTATTCTTAAAGATATAACAATGGGGAGAATTAGATCAAAGTTAGCCTACCAAACGAATAAAATGAGGGATTATTCTTCATAGGCATAGCAGCCCCATGGCGGATCAAGGCCATCTGCCTGCTGGAGGATTTCGAGACAGAAGATGCTTTTGTTTTACCGGGTAGAGTTGTCAGCCTTACGCCATACAGTCACATTAGATCCGCACCTACCGTTTAAAATGGATTCCGAGCCACTGCAAACATCCATAGCTGATTATTAAAAAAGAATTCTGCGTATCAAAGATTTTATGAAAGGATTAATGCCAGTTTTTATCTCTAATGACCTTTTTTTTCGGTTCCTTTTCATCCCGAAGCGTTCAGTCCATAGTTCACTGTTGAGCACCATTTCGAAAAGTCAACTGCAAGTGTCCTTTGAAGGGAAGACAGCTTGTACCTTCAACATAGTTCCTCAAAACTAACACAAGGTGTTTCCTATATATAGATTTAAGTGTCCCCAAAGAACACAATAATTGCTGTATTCAGGTACAAACATAGGATCTTTCAAGTAGCTTGCTCGCTCGAGTTTGTAACTGAGCTTCTATTCAGAAGTTCAGCACATTCACGCCCACATCTTAAAAAAATTTAATCCTCAAGTAAAAAAAAATTAATCCAATGAATCCATTGTGCAGGAGATACAGATATTTTATATAAAATTCAATTTTATTAAGTTATTGTTTTCTAATGCCGGACCCTCTGATCTAAGATAATTTGTTACTAGAAATGCAAATATATTGTATGTTCAATAGTTTCTTAGGTGAATCACAATTAACTCCAAGAGGACATACATTGGTTCGCTACAGCTTGGAATAAATGCTAAAAGCGGAATATCTAAGATGTTGATACCCTCAACCAATAAGGGTTTTCTTATTGGACTCTTATGTTTGTATTATAAGTATGCATATTATGCTATACTATACTGCATTTAAATAGGTAAAATATGAAAAAAGCATTTGAATGCTCCTAAATGTATCTTTAAATTTTTGAAACATTGAAATTAGCCATTGATTAAAAGAACTATTGTTTTGTAATCAGTACAATATTACTTAATTGATTAGACTTGTATGCTAAGCATTTAGTTGGAGTTTTACAGAGAAGATATTGATGTTGATTGTTTGCATATATATATATATATATATATATATATATATATTGGAAATCTAGAATTCCATTGGAGTGATATAGGGAACTTTGGTGGTCACGGAAACGTGAAATGACTGGAGATAATCCTTTCACCAAATTGTTTTGTTAAGAAACGTTTGACAGACCTCACAAATGGAGGAGCGCCATTTTGCATTCGCACGACGGAGCATAGACGCCATATGGAGCATTTCGCTGCAAGAATACCTGAAATTTAACGCATTTAATCCGCAAACTGCATGTGATTTGAAAGATGCCATCAGATGTCAGGCTCAACAGATTCCTCTTGCCATGGTATGCGCTCCAGCGCTAAATACCATCTGCCGCATGCATAGTGTCATCATATGCGAAGGAGGTCATGCAGAAAATTTCAGAAACACATTAAAATGATTTGCTTTCTGTTGCTTCTTTGCCCTTAATGGGTGTTTTCACTTTTCTTCTTATGTCCATCGTTCAAAATTTTGCTGTATCTGCTTCTACTGTCCAATTATTTATTAGCTGTTTCTCTTGTTCTAATTATTCTTTCAATAACTTTAATTGCTTTGCTCAATATTCCTTCCTCTCTCTGATTTATATACTCCTCAAGGTTGTTTTTATTGTATTGCATTGTTCTTATTCCAATAATTTGCCTTATGTATTACATTACGTAATTTGCATTATATATTTCCAACCCTTTTTTCAAAAAAATTTATTTTTTGATATTTTCTACTGTTTTTGTAAAATTTTTCCTCGTTGTTTGGCATCTGTACCGCCAAAAGTGCATTTTGGGAAAATTTTCCCGCCTCCATCATGTGTCCATTCAATTTCAAAAAATGACCATACCGTTTGGTTTGAGATTGAGTTGCATTTTTAAAAAATATCAGAATAAATTATAAAATATAAAGTAAAAAAAAGTCTATAAATGTCGTCTGTTTGAGTCGTTTGAATCATTTACTGAAAACATTACTGTCTAACAAAAACTGCGAAAAGGGATGGACCAGGAAGAGTTATGAAGAAAAGGGTGTGTGGGGAAGGGGGGGATTCTCATAAATGAAAAATGTTCTCAAAGTGTGCAAGAGAACATAAAAAAAAATTATAGCATTTGAAAGAAAATTAGATGTTTAGAGAAATATCAATGGGAAAGTTATAAAAAAATATAATTGAACAAAAAAATTATTAATAAAATTTTAGATTATTAACATATATTTTTTTTTTAAATTTTTAATAAACATGGTCACGAGAATTCAAAATTTACAAAAAAAAAAAAAAAAAAAAAAAAAAAAAAAAAAAAAATCATCATTGATTATTCTAATTTTTTTTTTTTTTTTTTTTGTAAAAAGGACTTTGACCGTTAGGAAAAAAAATTATCCGAGATAATAAATTAGTTTCGATAGGAGAGGATTTTTTCATTAAAAAAACTATGAATTTATGAATTCAATAACTAGTTTTGGTAATAAACAACATTGATATTAGAAAATGAACACGGGATGTGTCTTATAAATATGGCCAAGATAAAATTTTACTTAAAGACTCAGAAATTAAAAGCATGAGAACAATTGGCTGTAATGAATTAGAAATAATGTGGCAAAAAAATGCTAATGATGAGGAACTGCATGCAAAAAACACCAACGAAGTCATTCCAAGAATTTTTTTTTACTTCCTGTTCGTGAGTCAAGGGCGTTCATTACCAACGTTTGCCTTCGGTTGACTTGATTCATGGAAAAAAAAATTATGTTGTTGATAAGAGATATCTGTCATAAATAAACAAAACCTTAATTTATGCTTGGAAAATAAAAATAGAAACATCTTTTTCCAGGTAAAGATTAAACTTTCAAACCTGCAAGTCATGTTCAGATTTGCATTGAAAAATGTGGAGAAAGAATTTTTTTTCTCTACAAATTTTTGGATTGTTGACTGAATTGCTTAAAATAACTGATGCAAGGTGAATATTAAAATGTGGAAATAGAAACGGACCTCCTACATTAATTAAATGAGTCTTATTCAATTCCTTTCATTAGCTTACACTCTCCCTATATATATTTTGTTCAAATTTTCAATCGTTCATAAAATACTTTTTATTCATCCACTCAAGTTCAAATGCATTTTTTTTTTAACTTGTAGTGGATGACACTGGATGTTAATACAGTTTTTTTTTCAAATATTAATTCAGTAATTAAATTTAATTAATTCATTTTAGTTTTTTTTTTAGGTTTAAGTTGCATGTATCTACCAATAGATGGCGACAGATAAATTAAAAAAAAATGAAAGAAAATTATATATAAAGCACTTTCTGCAATAGAGTGAAAAAAAAGTAGGAATTGACTTTAAATTTTTTTTTTTTTATATTACTTGTTTTGGATCCTCTTCAATCAGTTTGCTCGTGAAACATTGAAACTTATTGACCAATTTACAAAGGAATCACCATAGTGTGTCAATATTGATTCCATACCACCGCAATTCCTAGTAACATTTCCTGCGGTTGGAGAAATCATGTTCTCCATTTTCTTATTCGATTTTTAAAAGACAGACTTTACGGCTTATTTGCTTATCATGCATATTATGCAATGTTGCGACTAATCCTCAGTGTCCTGCAGGGAAGACGGATATCCCATGAGGCAACCCCGCACATACATATGTATAATAGATAGATAGATAGATACATATAAACATTGTTTAACAAATTTATATTTTTTATAAACGAGCTGAAATCAGGTTTCATCCTAGTAATCCCATGTTTCTTATATTTTCCGTGAAATCTTAAAATACTTTACTAAACAATGCCAATTAGATTTTTTTTTAATTTGCAAATATATGATGATAAACATAAAAAATGAAAATATGTTGTTCTTGTGACTAATCCTCAATGTCTAGCAGCGCATAATTTTAGCTGTAATAGGGCAGCTGTTGAGATGGAGTACTCGTAGGTAGAAGTTCGACTTAATTGAAGAAAGAGGGCTATGCCTTGCGGGACGACATTTAGAAGGAACTACCCCGCATTTGCGTATCGTATGGGAGAAAACTCGGATAACACCCACCAGGTAGTCCGACTCACGAGGCAAGATGTTGAACATCCCAAAAGCCATCGAGTTTCTTCGTATTTTGTAAGAGTGTTAACAACAAAGCCGCCAGTGGATTGTACTTCAGTCTTAATGCTCACCAGCTGCAAACGTTGCCACTGAGTCACGAGTGAGGGTCTTAAATGTCATTGGCTGTAAAATAAATCGCCAAATGATTACTAATATTATTAAGATTTGGTGGATAGGACCGTTGGGATTCCAAACTTCTTGACTAACGAAGCAAGATACTGGACATCACAAACGTATTAGGGCTGAAGTTCAATCCGCTGGCGGCATTGTTGTAAACACTTTTTCAAAAACGAGGAACTCGATATGAGGAGAGATAAATTGTATATTAAATTTTATCGTCCTTTAAGCAAAATCCTCAAATACTAGCATGTCCTTTTGGTAAAAAAAAAAATGGATAAATGTAATAGCGATACTACACTATCTGGAAGAAAGTGACGGGACACCAGTCGAAAAGTAGAAAAGTCGACAATACAGCTGACACATGCGAAATAATAGGTATCCCGTGTCAGCCATATCTTATAAATACTCTGTGGAGACGACTAGAGTTGTTTTTTGTCAAGATGCCGCCACGGGAAGAGTTGTCTGACTTCGAGAAAGGTGTGTTGGTTGGATTGCATCTTGCCAAGGTGTCAATTAGGGAGATATCCCGTCGCCGTAACTGCTCAAAATCAACTGTAGCACGTGTTGTGTGTCGCTACAAGACTGAGGGACACTGTCAGAACAAACCCCGAAGTGGACGATCTACAGTTCTCACCAGCAGGGACCGGTGGGTGCTCGGCAGGGAGATTCGAAGTAACCGTCAAACATCCATGGATAACATCGCTAATGAGTTTAAACAAGCCACAGGTGTGGCCGTTACAACCAAGACTCTTCGTATCGAGACCCATAAGTTAGGTTACACTGGACGTTCGGCGGCCCATAAGCCTTTGATTACGAAAACCAACAAGAAAGCGCGCCTTCGATGGGCCAAAGACCACCGTACTTGGACTCTGGATGACTGGAAACGCGTCCTTTGGAGTGACGAGTCACGATTTACCCTTTTCCGTTCGATGGATGTGTTTGGGTATGGCGTTTACCAGGAGAACGCCATTTGCCCGAGTGTGTCATCCCAACTGTAAAGTTTGGTGGAGGAGGATTGATGGTATGGGCCTGTTTCTCCTGGTATGGGGCTGGCCCACTGGTGAAGGGTGATGGTGCGATGAATGCCGATAGATACTGTGATATTCTCGACAATCATGTCCTTCCTACCTTGTGGGCAACGTACGGTATGGATGGTACGTTGGTATCAAGACGACAACGCAACATGCCATGTTGCAAGGAGGACTCTTGATTGGTATGTGAACAACAACGTTAAACGCATGGAGTGGCCGGCGCAGAGCCCTGATCTTAACCCAATTGAACATCTCTGGGACGAATTGGACCGTCGGTTGAGGGCCTGCACCCCACTCCCCAAAAGCAAGCCTGAACTATGGAACTTCCTGTTAAACATTTGGAAGGAAATTCCTCTTGCCACTATGGCTAATTTAATGGAAAGCATGCCCAGAAGGGTTGCAGCTGTGATCGCAGCCAAAGGAGGCCCTACCTCCTATTAATTTTAATAAATATGGGTTTATGTCGTTATAGTGTCGTGTCCCGTCACTTTCTTCCACATAGTGTATTTATTTATGAATATTATTTAATAGTGTTGATTTATTAACTGTTAAAAACAAATGGCATAAATTGCATACTTTTCATTAAATCTGGCGCTATTTTTCTTGAAATAAATTAACGGCTTTCAATTGCACAAAGTTAAACAAAATTATAAAAAATGGATTACTTTTTTAAAATCTCCATTGAAATAACAATTTTTTCCGCATTATCTGACAAATTTTTGTTATTTTCTGCAGAAGCCAAGGAGAATCCATAGTACTTGGTATTATGCTGTAATTCAAAGCTTTAAATAGTGATGATATTGCTGTAAAAACTCAGAATGTTCTTTCATAATTATGTATAACAGTAATATTTTTAGTTAGATGCGAATTATTACTTTATTTAAGTTTCGCTGGAAATTTTTGTTTCCGGGCCGTTTACAGAGAGCAGACTTCAAATCCTTCGCCTTGATGATAAAAGCAAATCGTTCAACCGTCTTCTCTTGGCCCTCGAATCAATAGCGATTGCTCATTTGCATGCGAGAGGTAGCATTTTCAGAAGTCGGCTTCTCACGTGCGTGCAGCGTTTTAACAATCCCCAGTGGCCTTGGAACCCTTTCCTCACACGCACCCGTGAATAACAGCGCATGTCCACAAATACAGTCGAAACAACACATTTCTTACGATGTTATCTTAGGACATTACTTACGACGAACATCTCACAGAAGCTATTCTATTATTAAGAGTAAAAAACGATTTAATGTATCACAAACAGAGTATCTTTGTGATTAAAATATATACTTTCCTTTTATATGTCTGAAGTTATTCTGTTAATACTTTGATATCTGTAAATTTGGTACAGTTTTTTAAAAAAAAATTTTTATTATTTTTTTAATTTTTTTTTATAAAATAAATATATTTTTTGTGAGAAAATTTATAGTTAATTGAAAATTTATAGAATGTCTTTTAAGCGAGTACAAATGCTACATCTTTAAAGTTGTAAAAAAAAAAAAAAAAACTTTATTATGAAAAAAAATGTTTTTGTAGATATATGGGTTCAAAAATAAATGATCGAATTCATTTCATAAATTCTTCTAAATTCATTAGCAAAGAACATAGTTGATAAAATTCCGATAAAGATTCAGGAATCAGGAATTTTTTGGGCGCATCTGCTAAAAGGATAAACAAATAAAGAAAATAAAAAATTTTTTTTTTTCTTATCCCACTTGGTCGACAGCAACATTTAGTCAAGTTCTTCTGTTGTGATAGAGCACACGTAGGTAGAAATCTAACTCGGCTCCGTATCGCTGAAGAAGGAGGGAGATGTCTTACGGGAGGACTCTTTTAGAGGGAACTATTCCGCATTTACCTATCATATGGGAGAAAAGCCGGAAAACTCCCACCAGGTAGTCCGAGGCAAGCTGCTGAGCGTCCTAAACGACATCGAGTCTCCTCGTTTTTTGAAACAGTTCTACAACAATGCGGCCAGCGGAGAAAAAATATAAAAATAAACAATTCTATAGAGGCTTAAATTTGTGAAGGCCACTTGCCTCGTATACTCATAACAACTTGACAATGATCGCAAGAACAAAAAAATAACTTTTTTTTTTTTTGTTTCTATAAAAAATATGTAATGAAAAGTAAATATTATATTATAAAAATGGGTAAAAGGTAAAGTGAAGGTTGGCTTGGTTCGTTTTTATTAGAAATGAAATTCAAAAGTGATTGTCAAATGATTCTATTTATTGATTTTTATTTTAGTACTCATATCTGAAAATGTGTTTCCAAAATTTGTATTTTTTTCAAATAGGTTTATATATTTTGTTGAATTTTTCTAACCAGAAACACAACTGCTTTGTTGACGCAATGTTAAAATGGAACATGACTTTCCAAAAGCACGAACTTCATGATAATTCCTACAAATAAACATTTGTCAACGGTCTTCTTTTTTTACCTAGGGTTCGTTCATTTCCGTATTTCAATAATTTATTAAAATCTAAAAGTTTTGTAAAAAAAAATTATATTTGAGATTTTTAAGGCAAACTTGGTATGCAATAAGGCAGCCGATAAAAAAGACATGGTAAATCGCAAACAGGTCCAACGGCCACAGTCTATTCATCTTTATTCTAAATTTTTTTTTTACTTCAATTCAAAAAATAAAAATGATTAAATATTTTTAAAAAAAAAAATTCCTTCGCTAACGCCCAGAGCTCATCCATTCTTCCGTGCATATATTCTTTCACAAAACGCAAACACAATTTTTTCACGAAGATTTTAATGATGGGTTGAAATGCAAAATTTCAATTCAGAGAGCAAACAACAAAAGCCAATTTCTTACAGAATCACAAAGATAATAATCAGGGAGTTCAATGAATAAATTTAATTCCTTCTTCTTCTTCTTCAGTGGCGCAACAGCCCCATGGTAGGCTAGAGCTGTCTGCTTACTGGCAGTTTTCGAGACAGGAGGTGCTTTCGGGGTAGGTTTGTCAGTCCTACCCCCAACTGGTCCTATTAGACCGGAACCACACCAAACATCTGTGATACCTAGTCATTCGGCCATCAGAGCCCAGATTCAAATTTAACCTCGCTAATATTTATATCGCGCGAATCTTCTTATAGAATTCGACTCCCCTTGACGATGAGATAAATAAAGCACGCCACGTTTTCTATAGCATCGGCGCTCAAGCGTGACCGAGAAACTAAAAGATGTGGAAAAGGAGGATTTAACTGATGAGGCCGCCAAAAGCGAAACATGAATATGGCGCATGAAAGTATTATTAGAAAAAGAAAGGCAATAAAGGTTGGTTGAAAGGGGAATTGTAATTATGCAGTTGTTTTTATTCAATTGAAATTGATCGTAGCTGGCGCTGAGGTAGATTGCGTTTGGGGATACTTCTTTTAATGAATACCTGCTAAGAGTCTTAAATTTATAAACATTGTAAATTATGTTCAGACTTTTATATGGAATTGTTATTCTTAAAACTTTTTGTTCAGATTGATTTGTGTAACTTCCGCTGACGTCCAAAGTATTAGTTTCAGAATTTACAGTACACACTCAGTTTTGTGTTCTGAAATAATTCTTCTCAGTTTTATATTCTGAAACTAATACTTTGGACGTCAGCGGAAGTTACACAAATCAATCTATGTGAACAAAAACTTGAATTAGTTAAACGGACTATATCCAGCAAAACTTGAAGACACATAAGTATGGTATAAAATGGTAAGGTGGAATAAGAATCGAATTTTATTTTAGTAGAAAAGGAAAGAAAGTATTGCAAGTACTATAACGAGGTCGATGATTTAGTTATCAAATCTACGTGAGTTTCAATAAAAAGATTAGAAGGATTCAGTAGTATAGTACCAAATTTCTGATAATTTACCATGTGATTCCTGCTGGCAAAGTGACTAGCGCACTGGGGCTTGGTGCCACAGGTTTCGGGTTCAAGTCCCGGTGGTGCCATGGATGTTTGTAATGGTTCGGAATCAACTTTAAGCCGTAGGTCCCGGTGTAATAAGATCTTAGAGCGTTGCGGGGCAGTGTTATTCGCGTCCGTAACATGTCTTCAAGATTGCAGATCTCATACATTTGTGCATAATTCGCAACAAATTTAGAGGAAGACATTCGAATCACACAACTCGACATCAAATACTTAATGAAAGAGTAACGCTCGTGTATATTATTTCTTGCCATAGAGAAACTTGCCAAAATTTTATTTTAATTATCATTGTACTGTATACTATTTTGTGTTGTGTTTTTATCAATACAAAAATATTCAATTCAAGTAACATTCAATGCAGGAATTTTGATTTTGTGTAGCTAGAATGACAAAACGGGCCTTATGGCCAAGTGATTAGCGCTCTGGTGCTCGGTGCCATAGGTTTCGTGTTCGAATCGTGGCTTTGCCATGGATGTTTTTAGTGGTTCGGAATCCACTTTAAATCGTAAGTACCGATCTAATATGACTGTTGTGAGTAGGGCTGACAACATTACCCTGCAAAAAGAAAAACAACTTTTGTCTCGAAATCTCCAAGTAAGCTCACTGCTTTACCCCACCGTGGGTTGTAGTTCCAGGAAGTTAGAATGACAAAATATTTTGTAGGATATTTAGACCGTTTACACAGTTTCAGAATCCACATAAACACATTAAATATGTGCGTGTTTCAATCATTTAAATTTCTATCAAGAGGGATTTGTCCCCGTTAAAACTATATTGACCAGCAAAATCCAGCAATCCAGCAAAATCGTTAACGAGACACGGTGGTGGTTCCAAACGTATCGGATTATAGACTGCTTATTGTCCTGAACTTAGAAGTTTTTATTTAGGGTAGACTCAAGAATTGCTGGAATCATCTACTTACGATATAAGAATAAGAAACTCCACGATATAAGAATTATCAGAGGTGTATAGGCTGTTCTGGAATTTTATGCATAACTTTGAAATGGATGTCGGAAAATGTCGACAGGACTAGAATCACATAGTAAAGCATGCCATATGCAGAAGATCAAGACGTAATAAAAATACCGATCAGTATAAAGAGCTTTATTACACACAAAAACAGTACAATAGTAGCAGCATAATTAAGATGTGCACCAATACTCCTGCCTTGCGTAAAGGACGTTTGATTTGCGAAAAGAACAGAGCTTGGAAATTGTTGCTCGGCTGCACTTTCGTTAAGAAATTGTTGTAAAAATGGGAGATGTCGCGAATGACCTTCTATCTGCTGTACTACTGTGCCCAAAAAGTAAGGCCAATTTAAAATACCCAGGACTTATGGAATTTCAATTTTTTCTCTTCCTTAGGATGCTGGCACTGTCCTGGACATCTGTATGAAATTTGTCGTCAAAATATTCATTGGTGTTTGAGTCACGCTTGGCTTCCTAAAAAAACTGATTGAACTAACTGATAAAACTAAAAATAAAAAAAAACTAAAACTGATTCCGGCGATTTTTGAAATGTCTGGATTAATTGAGCAAAGAACTTGCATTCAATTTTGTTTGCGGAAATATAGAATGTTGCAGAAGGCATTCGGTGAACATTCCTATATCGGAAATAAATGTTTAGAAGTGGTACAAACAGTTCAAAGAAGGCAGAAACCGCGTTGAAGACGAAGAGCCCTCTGATCGATCATCAACCCCAACCGACGAAACTCACGTCCAAAAAATTAAAGAAACGTTCGTTCGTTCGTTTCAGCCATCTATCCATCCATCCTTCGTTCGTCCCATCCATAAATCCATCCATCCATCTTTCGTCTGTTCCAACCTTCCTTCCTTCCTACGTTCATTCCCTCCATCCTTCGTTCGTTCCATCCATCGTTCGGTCCATTCATCCATCCATGGAACCCATTTGTCAAGGTTTTACACTCTATAACCTAAAATCTAATTTCTTTTGTCCAATTTCCACCAAAGGGAACTTTTAAAATTTAAGAAAAGTTCTATTTTATAAAAACATAAACCAATGAAAAAACATTCAAAATGAGCAATTTTAAAATAAATGTGAAAAAGAAATCTATGAATTATACTAATTAGTTTGTAATTTCAGCGTTAGATGGCATCACTACATTTAAAGTAAAGAAAATACACTTTAAAGGACAATTTTGCATGCTAACAAAAGATTTCTCAATCTATTGTTTTTTCGTAAGGCTATCACGCTATCTCGTGACCTTTGGGAGACATTTGCTGATGATTGCGTGGAAGAAGACGCTTATTTTTTTCTCTAATATTCCTTGAATTGAAGGCATTCTTTAAGAATGTTGAAAATCGTCTTTCGAATTTTCGGCATCGCACCTATTTTTGATCATTGTTTTATGTTGTAAAACAAAAATTTAGAAACATATTACAGATACAAAAGAATTATCATGACCTTGAAATTTTCGTTCGTGATAGTTTCGTTCTATATTTAAAAAAAAAAAAAAGAATGGTTACTGCATTGTTGAAGACTCTACTGCAATAAAATGTTTCATTTTCGAGGTAAAAACGATGCATTTCTATTAAGTATAAAAGAAAATTAGTGTTGACTATCACTTGAAAGCATTAACTCAAACTACCTATAAATCTATGTTAATCTAAATAAAATAAGATTAATAGCAATAAGATTTATAAATAGCATCAAATGTCTGAATATAATTTAGGAAGCTGTATTGCAAAATTATTAAAAAGATTTATCATTTGCCATTTTTTCATAAACTTAATTTTTACGAAGAATCAGAATTATATGATAATTATAATAAATCCAAATTTTCGTAATTATTTTAAAATTTCAGTGTATCATAGGGGCCTGATGGTCGACTGACTTGCACTCGGTACCACTGATTTCGTGTTCGAGTTCCAGCGGTACCGTGGATGTTTGTAGTGTTTTGGAATCCACTTTAAAAAGTAGGTCCCGGTCTAATATGACTATAGAGCGTTAGGCGTAGGGCTGACAACCTAAATCCGTAAAAACTAAACATCTCCTGTCTCGAAATTTTCCAGTAGGCAGACGGCCTTGGCCCAATAGAGCTTCTGCGCCAATGAAAAAGTTTATCGTAAAAGTGGTAAAAGATATTGGAATTCATTGTTTTGATTGAAGTTGGACATCTTAGTGATTTGCAATTTGGAATCGCGTAAAGCGTTGGGTGCATTCCTCCCTTTCACTTATAACCTAAACCAAAGGTTTTCCCTGTCTGTAGATTTATTGTGTCTATTCCATAGCATAAACGCTAGCTTTCGTCTCGGTTTTTCTGGTTATATCTCAACAATACTAAATGCTGTTAAATTAATGTCCTACGTTACGGTTTAAACAAGACAAGTTTATTTCAATTAAAGACAAGGTTAAAAGTCCGTGGTGGTAGGTTTTGAATCATACCATCCTTTCTATTACTCCGAGAAGAAATTAATATGCTCTCTAAAGATTCGAATATATATCTTTCAAGTGTTCTTATTAGTTTTCAACCATTTATCAATTTTCAAATACAAAATAATATCAACAAAAAGTTATTTTAATACATTAAACTAATACTTAAACATATCAATTTAAGCATTTATAATAAAAAAAATTAATTAAAAAATTAATTATTTAAAGAAACTTTTATTTAAAATAAATAATTAATGAAGTAAAAACAAGAAAAAAGAATTAATCACATAGTTTAAAAGAAAGAGAGATTAAATAGTTCTTTTTTACAAAATTCATGAATTTTATATCAAGAATAAAAAAAGCGTTAGACCCTTTTTTTACACTATACAGATAATTATATTGCATCTTTTTTAATAAATGATTAAATGTACGCTGAAGGTTTCCAAAATTATTTCACAGAGATTATCCAATCAGAAGTTTATTGGATTGCTCAGAGATTCAGTTGATTTTTAAAAAATTCTAACAAATTGAATTTGTATGTCTCTATTCATGATAAAATATAAGATAGAAATTACAAAGGTTAACTTAATAAAGGATTAAGTTTTATTGAGTAAATACCTAGATATAGGTTAGAGATTTTATCACAACTATTGGAAAAAACGAAATTCATTCAATTCAATAGTTTTAATTCTTGTATAAAAACTTATAACAGATAGTAAATCATATTTTTGACAAAGTATTTATATTATCAGGACCTAATGGCCGAGTGCCTGGAGCTCGGTGCCACAGGTTACAGTGCCATGGGTGTTTAGTGGTTCGGAATCTACTTTAAATCGTAGGTTCCGGTCTAATATGAATGTAGAAGGTTGACAACACTACACAGCAAAAAAAAAAAAAAAAAAAAAAAAAAAAAAAAACATTTCTTGTCTCGAAATCTGTCAGTAGGCAGACGGCCTTGTACCACCATGGGGCTGTTGCGCCACTGATGATGATGAGGATTTATATTATCAGATTTATTTAGGCATCCCACGTTTTAGTAATTGGCATTAGTAATATGTATTTAGTATTTGGCATTAGTAATATGGAAATATAGATTAATTTTGTAATGATAATTATTTAATTTATCGTTTTCTTTAAACTATATTTAATATTTTTTTACTTCATTAACTATTTTATACATTTTAAATAAAAGTTTTTATTCATAATTATACATTACCTATCAGATTAAATAATCAGGAAAATTTATTTCAATCATAAATAATCATGCTCTCATTTCTAACACTTCTGTTTATTTTTACACGTTATGGGGAAATAATATAATTGCCAAATTAACATTAAAATTTGTATAGTATTTTGTATGATAAAGCAGTTTATGTAAGTATGTGATTATGTTTATGTTTATGTATGTGATAACAATTACAAGATAAGGTAACTGCATAATTTTTTCTAATCATTTAAATCTGATATCTTGGAACATAATTTGCAAAACAAGCAGACATGTATCGAATACTTATTTAATACAATGTCTCTTTTTTTAACTTGATTAAAAATGCTTAGTTAGTTTCTCTGCGGTTCAATTTCTCTTTAACATTTTGGTCTAGTTTCTTTATCACCAAAAATTTCATTCCAATGTTCACCACATCCTATTCACCACATTCATTTCAGTCTTCAGCACGTTCGATCTTATCACTGCTCTACAGCTCGTTACACAACACACATCAGAAGAAAAGGGAAAAAAAAGAAAAACTGTAATCAAGATATGCAGTTGCAGTAATGTAGAGACACCGAAACCACATTTGAACGGAATTCGAACCCAACAAGTTGATGAACTAGTGCAGAGAATGCAAAAGCCACAATTAGTACGAAATCATCCACTAGCCCTGGTGGTAGTGGCGTAACAATAGGGTGACAAGAACGGTAAAAGTGACACAAGCCTCAGGCCCGAGCAGAGAGGCCATCAATAAAAGATTCGCTCCACTTTTATACATGAAATAAAAGAAGTCTTCTTCCATAAGGGAAATGGCTGATTTATTAACCATTAGGAATCATTTTATGTCTTCAAGTTTTCCTGAAGAGTGCACTGGATTTATGCTATTTGTAACAATTCCTGTGATTACGGCTATTGCTGCGCAATCATTCTCGAAAATTAAAACTGATAAAAACCTATTTACGAAATTCTGTGGTACAAGACAGATTACACAATTTGGTTATTCTGTCCAACGAACATTCCATGGCTTGAAATTTCGATGCTGTCTTTGACACATCTGAGCAAAAAGCACAAAAAAAAAAGAAATTTTATGAAATAAAATGTTCATTATAAACCCGGTCATTTTACGTATTTTAGATAGTACTTTATTAAAAAGAAAACATGATGATACTTTGCATTGAGGGTCCCCCATTCAAAAAAATTGCCGCGGGACTTAGATGGTAGAGTTACACCACTGCCTGGTGGAAAAAAAAAATTGTCAAAATCAAAAGTTCTATAAAAGGCAAAACTATATATTAAAAATTATTTTGCCCTCATATTAATGTATTGGCATCCATTGAAAATTCGAATTCGAGAGCATCATTCCGAGAAATTTCAGACATAAGAACACACCACGGCAAATACCAGGAGAATTCAATAAAAAAAAAAAGGAATAAAGCTAGGTCTATTACACATTTACTCATTAGACTTCCATTTATACACCAAAATTATGCGATATGCTTGGCCGACGAATTGCAGCCCGTCAACCGGAACTTCGGAGGGCATTGGTTGATGAGTGGTGTAATATTCCCCAAGATCAGATTGATAATTTGATACTCAGCATGCCTAGGCGTTGTAATGCCTGTATCGCATCGTCCGGGAGACATACTCCATATTAACCATCATACTAACCATATTATACTGTTTTTCGTAAATAGGTTCTTTTTTTGAAATTTGCTCCAGGGAGTAAAAATCGCATTTTTTATTAATTATGTCAAACATATAGCATCTTTTTTGCTCTTTACCTTTTGTTTAATAAATAGACTTTATAAATAAGTCAAATTTGTTTTGCTTCTGTCTCTTTCTTTGCCTGAACTTCATTATCCTTAATTTATGGACATGAGTGTAAATTAAAAGGTCGATATCTATAGCTCTGATACGATTCGAGATGTTTCTATAAGAATTACCAGAATCGAAAAGGACAACGAAGGAGAGGGAAGAGTGATGGTTGGGGGCTGGGATAGTGACCAAAAATAATTCGTCAATATTATTAGACTTGCGACTATTACTTCTTTTTGTGTACGTGTTTTCCGCCATGACTAATATTATTTACACATATATCCCACTGATTCACCATGTAGCCCTAGGTCTTACACGAGTTCCTGAGGTTTGGAATCACTGCTGTAATCTGTTTGTTTTTAATTAGAGGTTCAGGTTAACAACTATGAGAAAAAAATTTACTAAATTTATTATCTCTGTCTTAATATTAACCAACTTTTCTTGTGTGGGTAAGGCAGTAAATTATAGTAATAAGAGAATTATTATTTAAAGTATTAGTTTGTGCGCTTCCGGCCCTCGGTGCTTCAAGTTTCGGGTTCTGGTCCCGGCGGCGCCATGAATATTTGTAGTGATTCAGAATCCACGTTAAACAATAGGTCCCAGGTCTAATATGACTACTACTACACAACACCACATCACTGTGCCTAGAGGGTCTAATATGACTGCAGAGCATTGACCACAGGGCTGACAACCCAATCCCGTAAAAAGGAAAACATCTCATGTTCCGGAATCTGCCAGTAGGTAGACGGCCTTTCCCCACCATAGGACTACTGCGCCATTGAAGAAGAAATTTGTGTGATTATTATTAGTAATAACAGATTGACTTTATAGCTAGTTCTCTAGCGTAGTGGGCTCTTTTACATATGCGGATAGAGTGCCTTAAGGTTTTAATTTATTTTTAAATATATAAATATTTTTATATTTATTTTTAAAATTATTTTAGAATTTTAGTGGTTACTTAGAAACACGAAGAGGTAGAGAGAGAAAGCAAAGATTGTTGCCTTTTTGTTGTTGTTGCATGACCCTCTTTTTATCATAGAAATAAAGGCCACAAAGCAGCTTTCACAGAAACATCTCCCCCCTTTTTTCCCACTGTTGAACATCGGAGGGCTTTGTGTCCTACTTATGAATGCCACAAACAGTCCACTGATGAGGAGGTTTGGCTAATATCACGTAGTAAAGATTCGTGAGATTTGGCGTGGTAAAGACTACCTTGATGACATTTAGAGGTAAACTAAACCCATAATTGCTTGTTATTTGGGAAATAATTCTATCCCATTATTACTTATACTAGCCCAGTTTATTACTCAAATGTGATATGTAAGTGGTTACGATCGTGACAGTGAAATAAAAGTGGAAGAAGGCACACAAAGAGCTTATTGATGAGATCAGGGCCGGATTTAGATGGAAAGAGGCCCTAGGCTATTCCACTTATGAGGCCCTTTCACCTCCATTTTTAAGTTTGTTAATTACTTATTATGTTTGTTCATTATTCATATGTGTAGAATTTCTCCTTATTTTTGATTCAGTGTTTTAGTGTTTACTGTTTTTAGAATAGTGTAATTCTAATTTTGCTAACAATTTGAATGTAGGCCCCTCTTGATCTTGAGGCCCTACGCTTCAGCCTAGTTAGCCTATAGGAAAATCCGGCCCTGGGTGCACCCAGCTCTTCAGTAAACTTGGTGCTGAGATATTCTGCATATTAATCTATGACTGAATGAAAAGCGTAATCGACAACAATGTAGCACATTTTAACGAGCTACAGTATTATTCACTTTTAAACAGATTGTGGCGCCATCTATATTGATTTATGTAAATTAATAATCACATGTTAAATTGTGCTCACCTTAAAATATTCCTAGTGTAAAAATAAGTAGATGGTCAGAAGGAAAATTTAAGTAAATATTGTTTATATTTTTTGTCTATGTTATCAAGCAGTTTTAACTTTCCATTTAAAATTTCTTCTAAATCAGAAAAGTATCATATTATATAAAACTAATACATTACCTATAATTGCTTTTTAACAAATTTTTGTTTATTAAGTAATAAAACGCATAATTACAAAAATTAAAAAATTTAGGAATTATTATTAATCAATATAAATAGATAATTATTTTCATGAGGATTTTTGTTTTCCTAGAAATATGAATAATGATTAAAATCAAAAATAGGTCGTTGACTATTTCTCATATTTCTAATATTGTACAAAATGAAATAAATCATTTTGAAATTAATTAAGAGGTTTTTTTTTAAAAGTAACGTAAAAAAATTAATTAATCTTTTAAAGTTCTGATTGATGTTTGTTTTGTTATATATTCTCACGTGTTTCTCATTCGTTTTTTTTCCCGTATGTTCTGATTGTTTATTTAATTTAATTGACGAATTTTCTTTTTAAGAAGAGGTGATTTGTTCAACACATATGGAATAGCACAGTGCTTATTTTTAAATTTACTTATTTAAATTATTATTTCGCTATATAATTATAGAAAAAAATGAAATATTTCTTAAAATAATATTATATTTCTCATGATAATTAATACTTGAAAAATCAAATTTTTAATTTGGTTATGTACGTATATATAACTTTTGTTAATGTCTTTTGATAAAAATTTCATTATATTTACAGAAATTTTTTTTATATTAAATTTATCATTTTCCTCAAGAAAAATTAAAAAAAATATATGAAATATCCTTAAAAATACTATTGAGATTAATACTTAAATAATAATTGTACGTTGGAATTTTATATAATATCATTAATATTTTTTATCCAAAAAATGTAAATTTGAAAAAATTGCCTTTTATATATATACTAGAAGACCCGGCCACGCGTTGCTGTGGCTTTCTTGTATTTCGTTCAATTATTAGATACTATAATTGGTATTGTTATCGTTTGCTGTCGCGGTTTGATTTGTTGACATGAGGGCCCTCTCAGCACGTCTACGTCGTACCTCACGCCTACGGGTATTGTTGAGGTTAGATTTTTTTGGTGGCATTTTACTGAAAATGATAATCGAAAAAATACAATACAATTAAAATAAAATCGAGATATAATAATAAATGACTTAAAAAAAAAATTCACAATAAAATGTAAACGATTGTTTAAGGTACACGAACACGTTCGAATGAATTTTTTTGAAATTTTTTATCTTTGTACACATTTTTGGATTGAATGTATCTAAAAACTAATGATTTCACATAAAAAAATTTCATTATTATTTTTTTTTTTTTTATTTTTCTAAGCTAAAATAAGGGTAAAAATGGCCAAAAATTGATACTGTTGCAAAACATGATAACTCAAAATCAAATCAATATTTTTTAAATTTCTAAGTTTGTATTTGTTTGTACTAACATATTACAGGGAATGGATCTCTGGTAAATTTATATCTTTATTATTTTGTGCTAGTTTAAATGCTGTCTACACAAAATTCTTTCAAAATTTGCATGTCATTCCAAGCTTAACAATTAAAATAAAAAATACTTATGTAGCTATAATCATTTCAGAGTTTTATTACCTGTAAACATTTATGATAAACATAAATACAAAGTTTTGTAACATTTGGATCAAAATTACTTGTGTTATGGTGCTTCACATGAAAACAAAAAGCATAAAAATTCATTCTGAGAAAAAGTTAAAAACAACTTTTAATTGGAGATATTACTTTTAAAAATGTTGTAAATATATTAAAATGCCATTGAATTATCAAGTTCATAGTCTTATTTATTAAAAAATATAGTTTTATTTTTCCTTAAAGCTCTAAATATTTTCTGAGCTTTGTTTTGAAAAAGTTAAAATTTGCTCAACAAAAATTTTTTTTACAACTTCCTCCTATTTGCACAGGCTTTTTAATATGAAATGACCTGGATTTAAAATATTTAGCCTTTTTTCAAGTGTTTTGATTAAATACATTCAAAACCTTTGAACTTCACATAAAAATATCAACTTTAACTATTTTTTATACAATTTATTCTTTAAAATATGGATAAACATTGCAAAAATGTGATATTGTTGCAAAACTTGATAATTCAAAAATAAATAAAACATGAATAGTTTTTTCCTTTGCAAATATTTTTATGCTGGGAATATCCTTATGTAGGTAATATACTGTTTTCAAATTTATATCTTAATTATCTATACATTTTTGTATGCTTAAAGTTTGTCGACACAAACTTTTTTTTACATATTTACAAAAATTCTTAGTTTAAAAACTGAAATAAAAATAAGTTATGAATTTAGGTTAATTTCCATATTCTATTCCTTTCATACATTTAAAGAAAACTTTTACATGAAGTTTCAAAGAATTTAAATAAAAATATATGGGTATTATGATGTTTTGAAGGAACACAAAATGCATAAAAATTCAAATAAGAAATAATTAAAACCAACTTCTAAATGTAAATAAAAACAAATGTACATACATAAAAATGTTATTGAGCTTTAAATTCTCCTTTATTAATATAAACACTTATTTAGTTGTGTTGTTTTCTTTAAATAACTTCCAATTTAAAAGTACCATTTACTGCATTTTGACACTTTTCAAAAAATGCTTAAAATTCATCAAATTAATATTATCAATATATTATACTATCTTGCAGATCACATTTCTTTTTAGAATTCTTAATCAAATAAAACACATGTTGACAAACTTTAAGCATAGAAAAGTTCAATGTTTTGATTCACAACTTTTCATTCCATATATATTATTCCAATTCAAATTCAAACTTAGAAAATAAAAAAAAATATTGATAATCAAATCAGGTAATACTTGCATACATTTGATTTATTTCGCACAGAAATAATATAAATTTCATACATTATAATTTTCACAACATTTAAAGTAGTACAGGCATCAGGAAACGGCGCCATTTAAAAATAGTCATTATATTGTTCGAAAAAAAAAAAACACTACACTGTTGCCACTACATTGGTCTGCCAAAGAAATTTAAAAAAATATTTAGGGGTGGACCCCCCCTTATCACTTAGGGGTTTAAAAAATAGATTACGACCGATTCGCAGACCTACCAAATATGCACAAAAATTTTCATAAGAATCGGTCGAGCCGTTTCGGAGGAGTTTGGCAACAAACACTGTGACACGAGAATTTTATATATTAGATATATATATATATTCCAAAACAGAATAAATTAACAATTTTTTTTTCACATATTTTGTATAATAATTTTTAAGAATAATTTTTTTCTATGTCTGCTTTTTTCTGTTTACTATTATAAATGATATTTTTAAATCAATTTATGTATCTATCATATCATGAAATATTGAAGCGATAGATTTATACTTATTTTTAGTGAAAAACCTACATAATTTTTTTAATCATTTGAACAAAAATTATTAACAATCGTAAGATAGACAAAATGTACTGTATTGTAATTTTATAGCTATTTCATCGCTATAAAAATTTTTAAAAGTTCATTTATTATTTATTATCCCTACATTGGATTTATCACAAAATATACACTCTATTTAGATTAATCTCGATTAAGAGTCTAAAGTTTACTTTGTTACCCACAGATGGCAGCACGAATACAAAATTGATAAGCTAGACTAATTAATAATTTGAGACCATGCTTTAAAAAAAAACTTTTAACTCTTCCGCGTCTATTCCGGGGATTGAAATTATACATCATTAGAACGGAATGTCTTACCGTTGGGCTTGAGGAGAAGAGGTGCGAAACCACCAGATGCCTTTTTTGGGGTTATTTGTTAAAATAACGCTGAAACATCTTCGTCAACATCATTTCTATTTTCAACTCTTGATGTGGTAATAGTTGAAGATTCATAGCTAAAATAAAACGAAGAGGGTATAAAGAGATATACAGTAAAATATTGAAGTTACTTCATAAATGTGACAGACAAAAAAAACATTGAATTCATGAATTCGCATAAGTTGAAGTACAATTTTGCAGATATGTTAACATACATTTTTTTTTAAATCATTGGAACCTAAAAAAACACTAGTTTAGGAAAAAAAAATGTTAATAACTTTGCATATCTGTACATAATCACTCTTCTATAATTTTCCACTTTTAATATTTTACACCCATTAAAATATTCCACAATTAATTTGAAAACAAGTAATGTTTTTTTACACATTTCTATATATTTTACACTCATTAAAATTTGACGATAGGAAAAGAAAATGCTTGGCCAATAACAAATTATCTACAATCAACACACATTAGAAATAGAAGAATTTTATACGTCATATATATATATATATATATAAACACGGAAGAAGATTAATAAAAAATTTTATTGATAAAAAAGAAATAAATGCAATCGCGAAGAGTTAAAAAAACATGAATGCTAGGTGTGACAGAAAAATTTCTTTTATAAATGAAACGCGTTTAATTTGTATCGCAACAAGACAACCGTTGCAGATAACAGGTGGTATTGTTGCTAAAGGGAGGGAAAAAAATTCCGTATTCACATATATAGAGATACATTTTACTGTTACTTATTCATATAGAGGTGGAAACAATTAGTGTACAGAAGGGTTTAGGTAGAATCCGCAGACAATGTCCGTTGCAGTTACTACTTTAAAAAACAAGGAGGCTCAATGATTGTGACAATATGTGCAAAGCGGCAGGCATCGATAGTCATGCTGTCTAGTAGAGTTTTTGGATTTTCTTCCATATGACGTGCAAATGTGGGGCAGTTATCCCTAAAAGGCCACCGGGAGGTAATGTCCATTCCTCGTCACCCGTCCGTGGACTGTTCGCGACATACATAAGTGGATCAAGTGACTCACCGATATTTAAGAAAGAAATGAGAGAGAGGGACAAACCTAGGAACAAAAAATTCGAGTTAACACACTCACAGAAAAAAAAATCCTAAAAGTGTAGCGTAGGTATTTTTTAGAAGAACTATAAAATCGTTAGATACATTATTTATTGTAAAAATTTTTTTCCTTCATCGCTTAAAAAAATTAATAACTATTAATTAACAAGAAACATTTTTTCAGATTGATTTAATGGTTTGTTTACGAGTTCGTATTAAACTGAAATTTTTTTGAATGTGTTTCAGAAATGAAACACATTCAAGCTAACTAAAGTTAAACATTAAACAAATATATTTTTTTGCTCATCTGGTTTTTCCATTATATATGTAATTAACAATCCACCCATCAGTGATAAGGGAGAACTAACATTTGTGTGCCACATAGGCGGTATCTCAGAAAACTACCACCAATCTGAATATTGACGCGTGATGCTGTCATAAACACAAATCGCTTATTTTCTGAAAGCAGTAACTGCAGCGGATTCGAATTTCAATCCTTCTGCACGCTAGTCGTGCACGATACTTATAGATCATGAGATAGGAACTCGAATACCCTTCAGTGATCATTAATAATTAAACATTTTGTTAATCTTAAAATATCGGATCAAAGTAAACGGTGGAAGTAATATTACAATAAAATCTTTGATAAATGCAGAACAACATAAATTTAATTTTTTGTAAATTAATTTCAAACATTTTAAATTTTTAATATTCTTTAACAACCTAGTACAAGAAAAGTAAAAAGTTTGATTCTAATTTAATCTTTTCATCAAAGACAATTTTAATTTCTTTGGAAAAATGCGGTAACAAATTCCTTAATCGTGGAATATTCTAATTTAAAGAGAAAAAAAATCGAATTAATAATATTTGTCTTGACCCTTCGAAGTTGAGGTTCAGAACTAATAGCGATGACCCAAAGTTTGAAGGGAAAATTCTTATAACAACTTTTAATGCGCAAGATCTCGAATTCATTAGGAATATCCGTGACGTATTTACTGCTTTTCTGGTGAGAAAAGGATAATGCAACAGCATTTAGGCGATCTCTGACCCGTGGCCCGCCTTGGGTACAAAAGGCGGAATATTTTGTGCCTCCCTTTTCATGCCTTTCTGATAATATTAAAACGACCTAAAAAAAAACTTCTTCTTCTTCAATGGAGCGACAACTCCATGGTGGCCAAGGCCTTAAAAAGACGTTAAACCTAAAATTTTTTTAAAAAAATTTTCTCACCAAATTAATTCATACAAAGATTTGTAATTCGTGTCTTTTGGGAGTTTTACTCCCATCCTGAAGATCAGAGCGATGGATAGTGATTTTAATCAGTTTGGTTTTGTCCGAAACATGACAAAACAAATCAAACTGAAAATTTCTACATCTAGTAAAGGCACTATGACATGGTCATAAAGTCCGTCTGTTTTGTTCGAGTTCTGGTACTTTACTGTGGAAAATGTTATCAGATCAAATCGCCGACATTTGAAAACACTATTAACGCACTTTGAATCCATTCAGATTCATGGCTTGTGGCCCATGGATAATGCTCACTGCTTTCAGAAACGGGGAGTGTCAATATGAAAGGCGTCTTGCATTTATAAGCAGGCTTCCTATTGGAAGTTTTATGGGTTTTTCGTCCATACAACATGCAAGTGAGGATCAGTCAACCTTAAAATGTCCATTGGAATGGTAGTCCCTACGTTGGTGGGCTGCTCGTCGCATATATAAATGAAAAATTGATGTTAAAGTACAACAAAAAAATGTATTCAAATACTGACCAACGGTAAAATCAATTAATTAATCAATTAATTAACTAAAAACTGTTGTTTCAGGATTGAAATCTTAGTAATGGATGTAGTTCTAATTGCTTTCGAATTTACATGTGAAATGCATAGAAGACCCAATGATATTGCGTACAGATTAGCTGGGAAGAAGGCGATATTAACTTAGGTGGATGGGCGCATTGCTATTGCTTATTTCAGAAATGAAGACGTTTGATAACGATTGTGTGATTCCAAGATTTTTTTATGTATGTCATGTAAAAGGGGTCTCTAAAGTCTCCTGCAATTTGAATGACAATATTCAAATTGGAGTTTCTGCTGCATTTCACTGTTGTTAGATAAGATTTATTTAATGGTGGATGCATCCCTTCAAATATTGAACTACACCAAAGATAATTAAAAGATCTTAAATATAGAAAAAAACTTTGTTTTTGGTAAATTGTTTTTGCATATTTATGTCACTGTTTACAGTTCTTTCTCTATTTTACTACGCATCTGGTGGCTTTTGAGTCACATTTGTTAATTTTGTTTCCATGTTTATTACGAAACACAGAAAAGTGGATTCTTTTCAGCAATATTATGGTCGTTTGCATGGGATATTGCCGTAATGCATGCATATGCTGAGGAGTTGTTTTGGCTACATCAGATAATCAATCAACAACACAGTTTAAGAACTAAGAAATAAAATCCCTTCACTTGAACATTTCAAAATCATCTTTTATCTAAATATGATAATCATTTTCTAAACGTAATTTTAATTTCGGGAGAGGCAGTGGTTTGGGATATGCGAAGGGCGATGTCACCCGGAAGGTAACAAGGCAGGGATTGAGGAGCAGTGATGTCACACGTCCAGAAACCGGTGATGAAAAGAACTGTTGCTGCCAGGGCAGATCGATCGCTTCGGTTACCTGGCAACGTCTATCAATACCTCGAGAACAGATCATTTTCCTAGGAACGAATTTTTGTTTGTTGTAGCTGCCGCGAGAGGGGCTTCAAATAAAACTTATAGAAATAACAACAATATTTTCAAATTATGATACTCGTCACTAAGAAATTCGTTACTTTTTACGGAGAGAATATGCTGAACAGGAAATACTTGTAACCGCATCTGCATTTGACTCTCACGTATTTTGAGAATAAAATTATTAATTTCTATGAGACTATAAACGGAGTTTGGCAATAAATAAAATAATTAAGTGGATGTATAACCCTCTTACAGTGATTTTCACTGAAAATAAAGAAGTGCTTTGGGCAATAGGGTGTAGTTATTGCTCAGGGTTGCGAACATGGTTAAAATCCCCTATTAACGATGTTTAACTTTCCTCCACACCTAACTTTCCTAGAGCTATGTAACCACCTAGAAAGGCGAAACATCGGTGAGCCTTATGTATACCACAAACAGTCCACTGATAGGTGTTGGAGTATGTCAATGCCTTCCAGGGGAACTTTTAGACGTAACTGCTCCACATTTACGTGTTGTACGGAAGAAAATCCCCAACGGGTAGTCTGACTACAAATGTGAGACGGTTTTACACTCATAGTCCCAATCACCACTGAGTCTCCTCATTTCTGAAAGCAGTGAACTACATCAATACTGCCAGCGGTTTTGAACCTAGGCACTCCTGCCTGCCCATGTTTCCACTGATCAACGAATCGACCACGATGCTTAATTGAAAGCGATCTGTAGTAGGAATGGGGCATGATAAATTTGTAGGTAAGAAAGTATTTATCCAAGTTGTGTGCCAATAAAAGAGGACATGGCAAAAGGCACATACTATGCAACACTGAATTTGCTATATATCTGCTGCTCTTATAATAAAATACTTTAACCTGCAGTATTTTATAGAACATAACAAAGATTTTTCGGTGCTGCCACCGAATATACTAATATTAATATTATGTATTAAGTATTAATTCCTTTAGTATTTAAATAGAACATAACAAAGATTTTCTAAATCACATTTCTATTAAATAGTATATTTTAAATCCTCAATTTATACTTTTCAAAAAAATTTTCTTTTTGGAAAATTTTAATAATAAATTTAATTTTACGTTACCATTTATTCATGTTTGACGCTATCATAATTCATGTAAATCTACTTTTTATTGTTCTGATTTTTTTTTTATACTCTGATTAAATTAAAAATTAGTTTTTTGACTGAGTTTTTCATAGTGATTTATGTATCAATGGCTGGATTACATATAATTTTCTAGATTGACATATAGTTAACCTAAAATCGTTAGAAATTTTTTTTATTGTTATTGCTGTTGTTTCTTTATTTACCAGTGATTGTCCTTTCTAGCTAACTGTAACCACAATCAAAACAAAAAAAAAGTGATAATTACAATATTTGATACGCTAGAATAAGCCACACCTTTCTAGTCAGGTATTCGAAGGCTAAAATGGAACAGCTACTGAACTAATAATATACTCGACTCTTCAAACAGTTCTTAATTGTACAGTAATATCTGCAATCGATAACTGCATCAAAAAAGTTAAAGTTTAGGTGAAACTTTTTTAGAATTTTCTTTTGTGAAATTATTGTACAGCTTTCCGTTGAAACTTCTAATTATTGAGGTAAATAATTAGAAGGTACTGTTTAGATAAGAATTATTTTTAAACGAATTCAATAAACAATCCTCAATCTTTTTATGGTTTTCATTTCTTATAATGCATTCCGTGAACTAATTTATATGTTGACATAAACTAATGCACACTATGATAGAAGTAATGAATAAATATTTTTTAAGATTTAATTATATTTAATTGATAAGATTAATTTATTTGACATATAGAGTAATAATACATCCAAACAACTGATTGAATTAAAAATCAGAATTCATATCATTTTCTTGCTTACCCATGAAGCAATTTTCAGCCTAATAGTATATGAAATAACTGAGCCATTCACATGAAAAAAAGCACAAATTCAAAGCAACATTAACATTCACAAAAAAGCACAAATGAGGCCTTCACATGAAAAAAAAATAATAATAAATTAAAATAATTCCACTTTCAGAATACTTTTTACGAATTGAGTGGAAAAGTACTTGAGAAGTAGCTAACTTATTTATATTTAAAATTAATTTCTTCGAAAATTAGGCTTAACATCATCAAATGGCACAAAATTCAGCTGTCAAGTCTCAGTACAAAATGAAACGATTTACCATTAAATTAGAGTTTAAATTAGAAAAATTATTTTCAGACAAATAATTTTATTTTTCGACGAAGTCCCTAGAAAATTCTGTCTCCCACTTTAAGGTCACAGCTGCAGACTTATCAATAAATTACCATAAAATGAAACGTATAAATTTACGGATGGATAAAAGGTAATCCCACATAATGCAAATCAAATATGACTTTAAGACAGGAATCAGCGCTATTAATATCAAGAGATCAAGAAAAAGCAAAACAGTTTGTTTCAAAATCGTAAATCATTCTTTCTTTTACCTTAGAAGTAGAAAGTCACAATTAGGGATTGCAATATCGGTATACCGAATACCGATATTTTGGGCCATTTGTACAATTTTGTAATACCGGTATTCATAAGTTTAAATACCGTTTTTTCGGTATTTACCAGAAATTTAGAATTCTTATCTGTGACAGAATTCTTTTCTGTGAAATTCTTACTCTTAACTGTGAATTCTTATCTGAAAACTAGAATTTCTTATCTGTGAAAACAAGGTTGTAGTCGTGAAGAAAGTGTGTAACATTTCGATATTTTTTAAATTGGTGAGTTTGTTATTCGCATTGTATTTGCATATTATACTTTAGAGTTTCAAATATTTTTCAGATTTATTATATATATATACTCATAAATAATACCCTATAATGATGAATAAGAATAACTTTAAAGAACATAAAAAATCAGTTGATGATACTTCGATTTGGTTTCATTATTTATAGGATGAAAAGAATAGGGTGGCACAACGTAAAAAATGTTCAAGACTTACTAAAGTGAATGGATGAAGTACAAGCGGACTCCATACACATTTAAAAACGAAACACGATGCAAATTTGTTAATGGGGAAAGAATCTAATTGCGATGAAGTTACAAACTTAAGCAAAGTTTCTAAGCCCAAGCCATCAGGGATTTCAGATTATTTTGAAGAAAAAAAAGATAATTTGGATGAAATTATAAGTAAAATGACAGCACTAGATGGTTTGCCGTTTCGAGTGTTTTTCGTGATATTTACATTATCTAATGAAACTGGCAAATAAAAAATAAAAAAAATAAAAATACCCGTGTTTTCTTTCTTTTTCTAAAATTTCTACTACCGGTATTAAAACCGGTATCCCGGTATTAAGATCTAAAAAATACCGAATACCGGTATTGAACTTTTGGTCCGATATTGCAATCCCTAGTCACAATAGAAGAAAGCTATTGGACCTGTTGAATATTATGAAAAATCGAGATTGAAGAATCTTTAATGCATCTGATGAAGAGAATGTTTATTTTGAAGATTTTGTTATCGATATTGAAATATAACCAACCTAATATTTGAATAATAGTAATTTCAAATATTAGGTTGGTTATATTTCTTATTGTTGGTTTATATAAATTTGAAATTTCTCTGATAAACAATTTATTTACAATGAAACTTTTACAATAAAACAGCTCTATTATAATTGAATTGAATGGTTAATTATTTTTCTTTAGTTTCAGTTACCAAATCGATTAAATCCTTTAATTATGAGAAACTTTAAATCAAATAACGATTATTGCAAGATTATAATCTCAGATATTTGATATTTCTTATTTATTTTATTATTGTAGATAAAATATGCATTTGTAATTACCCATTCTGCAATGCCAATGTCGAGAGCAATTGAGGCAGTAAGGAGTGATAGATTCTATACAAACGGGAATGATTGGCTTTAAATTCAAATACGAGATTGGGCGACAGATAGAAGAAATCACATAATTTGAAATTGAATTGAGAGATAGAAATTGCGCATAAAAATTTTTATTGAAATCTTTTCCATTAAAAATATTTTCGACTCTTAAATTCCGTGGTGAAAATAAAATCGTAGAAATCAATTCATTTTTTGTAGTTAATGGCATTATTGCCATCAAGTGGAAAGGATTGCAAAAAAGTAAACATCATTTATTTTCACCACTCCTAATGAGGCAGCGAATAATTTGCCTTCTTCGTACGAAAAAAATAACCTCATAACTATTGTTGCTTTTTCACACTCTGAATGTATGAAAAAAATTTCATCAACAAATCTTTAGCATTGCCGGTAAAAGCATAATCCTAATTATCTTTGATATATATTTGAATAGAATATAAATTTCGTTATTTTTTCTCTAAATATATTTTGTGTGATACTAATTTCACAAAAAATTAATTAATTAAGTGTGTTATGTCGCAGCTCCGGTGTCAAAGTGTTCCGAAATTCGACCTTTTTCCCTTCGGTGCATTGCATTTGCATTTCGATACAGCAACTCGTCCTTTCTTCAGCAAAAAACGCGTCGCCGGATTTTAATCGACGTCCTTCCACAGTGAACTATGTCCTCATATGTGGAGCAGAAACTTCGGTGCCGAATCCCTTCTTGCATAACATCAAGGTCGATCTGGC
This sequence comes from Caerostris darwini, assembly GCA_021605075.1. Lineage (NCBI taxonomy): Eukaryota > Metazoa > Arthropoda > Arachnida > Araneae > Araneidae > Caerostris > Caerostris darwini. Next base: position 230,074 of record BPLQ01007749.1, read on the forward strand.
AAAAAAAGAAGGTCATTAATTGGAACACCCCGACACCAATAATTGGCCATCGGAGGAGACAAGGTGGACAGTGTTGCACAATCCCACGGATCGTTTTTTTCTGCCCAAGAAATCGAACTGCAAGTGCTTTGTGCTTCTCAAATCGAAAGAGAAAAATAGACACACCTTTGACTTACCATCTGTATTCTTGGCTAAATTAGTTGCGTTGTTGACAATTTCATCAATTTTTTGATTTTGCACCGTCTTATCTATGTCCTACGAAAAAATTCATCAGCCTTTTCGTCCGATCATCTTCATCATCAAATATTACAGTAGTTTATTTTATGTGAGCAATAAATTAATTTCAGTATCGAAATATAATTCATTTCTTTATACATAATAAAATTATTAATATAATATAATAAATACTCGATTTATCTGATATTCGTGTTACAAGATGTTTGTTCACGAATATGTGATTCACAAACAAGAATCGCTTTTTAAAAAAAAAAGTTTTTGCATACCATATTTTGGACGCCCATTAGCTTTTTCTCCCTAGCGCGCATGCTCATAAGAAATTGCTCATGCGTATCTGTAATAATGTATCCTATGAGCATGCGCGCTAGGGAAAAAAAGCTAACGGACGTCCAAAATACGGTATGCAAAAACTCTCTATTATTAAACAACCACTATATCTACTTTGTTAAACACAACTTTAAAGCGGAACATGTTTTTGGCAATAAATTATTAGAGATTAAAAGATACATAGATAGGTATCCTACATCCGGGCTAAATAATAAAAGATAAAAAATTTGGTATTCTAGTTTGTATGAAAAAACATGTATTAGAAAACTTTACAAATATTTTACCTCGATTTAAATGCTTATTTTTTTATCAACTCAAAACTAAATTTTGTTCTCTGTTATAACATTTCGTCAAAATTTAAATATCTACCAAAATAATTAATAATTATGCACCTTAAGTAAACAATACATATGATGAAACGGACCCATGATTCGCAGGCCGGAACGCGGACCAAAGTCTGTGCAATAATCAATTAAAGTTCTTCAGAATATTGTTATCATTTACAATGAAACGATTGCATTAAAATGCAATAAAAACTACATACAAACATTTACTGCAAAAATAATGAAACATTGACATTATGTCATAGTGAAATGGGTGATATGCATTAATTTTTTTTTCTTTCTTATCTGTAATTAGAAAGATTTTTTGGAGGTTATTAAATTTCTTTTCCTTATCCCACTTGATCGGGTCTATAGCAACATTTTAGACTAAGCCCATGATCCGTGCGGTTACATGTATTGAGGGAAAGGGGGCTGCTTCTGTTGTAATGGAGCACCGTAGGTAAAAGTTTGACGTGGTTCCGTGACACTGAAGAAGGAGTGCAGTGCCTTTCTTGTGCCGTCTGCCTATTGGCAGATTTCGAAACATGAAATGTTTTCTTTTTACGGGGTAGAATTGTCACTCCTACGCAAAACGTTGTGCAGTCATGTTGAACCAGTACCTAAGGTTTAAGTGAATTCAGAACCACTACAAGCATCCATGGGACTCACCGCGGGACTCAAACCCTAAACCTGTGGTACCGACCGCCAGAGCACTAGTAACTCGGCCATCAGGCCCTAACATTAAATTTAAAAAACAGAAAAAAATTTTTTATTAACCTTCAATTTTATAAACATTTAACATAACATTTATTTATATATAGATTCCTTTTAAGAATTTCCCCAAAAAAATATTTCTGTATTTTAACTATTACAGGAAGAATCGATATGATACCAAAAGTGTATTGAAGAATGTCCCCTCATCGTTTTGTACAATGGAGAAAATTTTTAAAAACTAATTGTTTAACAGCAGAAGCTAATTAAGAAAGATCAACAATTTTACCGACAAGTCTTTCAACTCTTGTGTCGTCATTGCAATTTCAACCACGCCTTTGAATGGTGGACTTTTCCGCCCACCTTGTGCAATGGGTGGGAAGGACGCTTTCCGTACTGTTAACGAAAAAAAGAGTGGCATTTCTCCACCTAGACAAGTTACATAGTTTGTCTGTGTACAATAATTTCAAATGGTTATTTCAATAAATATGGCGATGTTTTTTATAAAAATGCAATTAAATGGGTGGTTGATTTGGTCATTGGAATCGATAATTTACCTTTTATTAGTAATGAAGACTGTATTGTCAAACAACTTCTACCTATCTATGATGCATAAGAGAATCCTCTACAATAACGTTGTGTAAAAAATACAGTAGATCAAACATCATTCAAAGTCTATCCAATAGCCTCAAAGTGGGCCTGCTTCCAAAGAAGATGTTTTTGTTCATTAGCCGACAATCCATTTATAACCTCCCCAAGTTTATTGTCAGCACCTAAGAGGCTTATCGCAGGAAAAAGTCTTCGTTGATAATCAAAATTGGAGTAGTCTTGCAGATGACAATTCCAGACACCACATCGCTAGGGGGATTAAACCTCTCCGAGAATAATCACAGGAAAATTAGTTAATTAAAAAACTTATAGTTAGTTTTAGAATAACATAACTTAATATGTAACTTATAGAGTAGTAATAACATAATATGTAACTTATAGAATAGTTTTGCGAGACTTTACGAAAAGTGTTAGAAACGAAGTTGAATTATTTTTTCTAAGTAAAACTAATGAATTTATTTATAAAAAACAGTTTTTAAATAGAGTTTCCTGTTCTTTTTCGTTCATCTTTAAATTCTCTGAGATAATTAATTCTTGTTATCTCATTCAACATAAAATTACTCCATTAAGATAGCTTTTTTTACGATTCTGAAAGATTTTTCCATTTTTTCCAAAGGTTATTCACCTGTGATTAAAAAAAGGCACTTTTCTATAGATCAAGAATTAGTTGGACAGCTTTATAAAAGAACCTGGAAACAGAATTACGCCTTCGTGTTTTTCATGTAAGGAGATTTAAATGCGATACCTAATAGAGCTCAAACTTTCAAATATATATATATATATATATATATATATATATATATATATATATATATATAAACAAATTTATAATATAATAGAATGTTATCTTTTGTTTGTTACTTTATATTTTAAAAACTCAATAAATTGAAAAAAAATCGGGAAATAAGTTTCTTGGAAAAATTCGAAATTATAAAGAAATGTTTCAAATAAACTTTTTTCTGTTTCGAATTTCCACAAAAATTATTTTACAAAATAATTTATAAGAATTACTTCTAGAAATGCTCGAAAAAATGTAATGAATTTTTTTCATATTTATTTATCTGTTTATATATTTTGAATTAAAAGAACTTCCAATATGGCAACACATTTTTCAATAACAAATAATTTATTTTTAATGAACTTCTTATTCATTTCAATTTATCAACGCTTTTAAATGTCCTCGAGATTCAGCAATATTTTTAAAGCCCATGAATTGTCCATTTAAATTTTTTTTATTAACAGGCAATATCTTCAATAACAAATTTATATTTGAAAATGTTGAAAAATTTTCTCATAGATCACGCCTTACTGTTAAATGATTGCGATAAATTTTTGAAGAAATTCTCGGATGCAAATAAAGGATTTACCTTGCTGCATGGTGAAGATTCATAGAAATAGTGATCGGTTTTTCGCTGTAAGAATGGAGATTTATTCTTGTCGATCAAGTAGTGATTAGCAGTTGATTGTTGTGGGTAATTGATATAAATTGCCACAATAATTACTTATATTTGATTAAGATCTCTTTTAAATTCACCTTGACTTAAAAAAGGGTATTCAATGTCAAACGTTTCCTTTTGAAAAAATTATTTGTGTCAAGTGCAGTTTGTATTAGAATCGTTATAATTTTACCATTCAATAAAAATTGAGTAATAAAAAGATATCAAAGTTATATTGCTGATCGACTCGTGGAAAATAGCTACAGAAGTTTGAAGTCCTTTAGGGCATCTGCTGCTGTCACAACTTTAAGTGACGAAAAGATTCGATGACGATTACGGTAACATGCTTAAAGCATCTAGCATCAATAGCCAGGCTAACTTGTAGAAGTTTTCCAGGTTTATTTCCATATAACACGGCATGACTTCTAAAAAGTTCTACGGGATGGCAATTTTAACCATCCGTCAGAAGCTATTTGTCCCGATGTTTAATAAAAAAAATTATAAAATGTTGAGTTCGTATATGTATTTTTTGTGCACAAAATCTTTTTGCACATTTATTCTAAAACATTTTAGAAAGAACTTCGGAAAGTATTTTAGGTCTGATCTTATGAAATGGACGCCATGCTCTGAGACTTTTACATCGTTGAATATTAATTAAAAACCTAATATACCGTATTTTGGTATCTGATATAAAGATTTTAAAATAAGATTCTCAGTTTAATTAGCAAACATTGACACTTTTATATTGAAGCTTTGATCTACAGTGCCTATGCTGAATGTTTGTTTTAAATTGTCTTTGTAAATAAAATTTTATTTAAATGTATCTGCGAGTAATGATAAAAGTTTTGTATAAATCTAAGATATAATTTTCGGGCCTAAAAAATAAATAATACCGAATAATAAGGTTTTTTTTACATAACTTATAATTATCAAGTTTTATTTTTAATTAAACACATTTTTTTTATATGTAAAATACATTTTTCATGCAAAAATTATATTAAAATATTTCATGTTACTCATTATTTGAAATAAGGGAATTGGAGCTGAAATAAAAAAATTTCATTTTAGAGCTTTGATGGTAAAAAAAAGAATATTTTTCCAACACTTTTGTAGTTTTCCTATTAACTTCTCAGATAAATCTCTTGATCAGTATCCCAGTTCATTATTAATTAGTCCTTCTGCCAAACGATTTTAATTCGTACCTATAATTTAGTAGTAATTTTTTTTTATCAACTATCAAACACCGAAGTACATGCTGTCAGCTTTCACCCATCGTTCACGATTGTCATGTTTCTTTAAAAGATTGTTTATTTTTTCCCTCCCGCAAAATTCTTTTTTTTTTTTTAAATCAAAAAGCGTTTTTAGTTGACAGTTCACAGAGCTGATTTTCATGAAACTTCGGAAAACATTTTCTTCCTCAGAATGTACATACAACAACATATAAACCGTCCCTTGAATTTCCAAGTCTTTTTTAATGTATATTCCGTGAGTTATGGCAGGAAATTACAATAATTAAAAAAGCGATGTGTATATCTTTATTTATAATGTTTTCTGCAACCTTGCTTCAAGATTTCAAATGTAGGTGAGGGACTACAATTAAGAAAACAGAAAAAATTATTTTAAGATTGAATAAAAATACGTTAATGTAACTTATTTTAAATTATATATATGAATCATCATCGCATTTTATGATTTTTTCTAATTTCAAAGAGAAAAAAAATCTTGAACAGTAAATACAAATATTACAAAAAATATCAGAAAATTAAAATAAAACTACGTCTTTATAGAACCAATTCTTCGAAGTAAAGCAATATCCTAACAAAGTTAGTCGTTCTACTATGCACAGACTTCGAAAAAAAAAATCACGAAAATTATCGAACTTCTATGTACTTCATTTCTTTAGATCATTCATTTCCTTTCTTGTTATAAAAATAAATAATATGATGTTCTAAAAAAGAAAATAAATAATTTATATAGGATATTACCATTAAATATTTACTTAATTTAATATTTTTTTAAATATATTTGGTTCGATTTTCGGTACTTACTAAATGCAAAAGAGACGAGTCAAATGATTTTCATTCATCGATTTTTTTATGTTAAAAAAATTTGTTCTCACATATGTGTTCATCCAAACAGAGATACATAGTTTAATGTATCATCTAACAACGACCACACTTATTTTTTAACATTTTAACATGCTTTTAGTAATAAAAATCTTAGAGATAAAGACTGTAAGCAAAGATCTTGCCTACATGTTAGCACATTATTGACAAAATATCTGATTTCCTAGTTTGCTAAAAGATAAATAAGTTTATTAGCACCTAAGTTACCTGTTTTAGATAAATAAAAATTATTAAAATAATAAATGATTATTTTTTTTTTATTAACTGGTTACTTTATTTATGCAACTAAAGCTGGATCCTGTTACCATCTTTCATCAAAATCTGAAAACTTTTGAAACCGAAATTAAATGACCAATTGTATTCTTTAAATAATAAAAAGTACGAATGACGACGCTTGACAGACAGATGAAACAAAGACGGTTTGTGCATCCCTTCAACTATACGATGCTCCACGGGCACAAACTCCAACCAAACAACTTCAAGCCGGCCATTTTGCACGGATTCGGATTTCATCCAGTCCAGAGCGTGTCGGATGTCTGCCGTATCGGATCCTTTCTCGCGATGATCCGCGGCGAGGGGAAAGGGAGGGGCCGCGCATGACGGCAGGTTTTTGTGCAAGTGGGTCAGTGTGTCCAAAGGTCGAGGTCTGCGCGTGCCGTATGGGCCTGCCCCACAGCGCGGAAGAGCACACTGCGGCCTTCAGGTCCGCACTGTTTTGTCCCGGGGGCAAAAGTCGCCTCGGGGTTTTGCAATTTTTAACTTTTAGGCATCGATATATAGCTAAATGCATATAAATATATGCAGATGCAGATTTAATTTGGCATTCTACAGAAAATATTGCATTTTTTGAAGGAATTCTATAAAGATTCAGCTATAGAGTTGTAATAAAATAAAGTGCATATCTACTCGGGTGGGACAGATTGTTGAGGTCAACAAGTGTCATTCGTTTCTTACTAGGTTTGATTTGGTTTGACGCTCTACGATCATCTTTTGCATACTTTAGATTAATTAGTTCAGGACCTACAGTTTAAAATGGATTCCAAACCACTAACAAACTTCCATGTTGCATCCTGGAGCCAGCCCATCAAGCCACTTTCATACTAGAGTTGGCACTGAATCATCATCCCTTTTCCAAATGATTTTTTTTAAAAAGACTATTATATTAGCTTTTGGTATTTATATACATTAATAAAAAATATTCAATAATATAAAAATAAAGAAATAGCAAAATACACTTGATAAACTACACAAAATGTAATGCTATGTTAAATATTAATGTAATAATAATTAGCATCCTCCTCCTCATTGGCGCAACAGCCCAGTGTGGGCCAAGGCCGTCTACCTACTGGTAGATTTCGAGACGAGAGATGTTTTTCTTTTTTACGGAGTAGGGTTGTCCGCTCTACGTCCAACGCTCAACAGTCATATAAGACCGGGACCTACAACTTAAAATGGATTCCGAACCACTACAAACATCCAAAGCACCGCCGGACTCGAACCCTGTGACACCGAGCGCCAGAGCGCTAGCCACTCGGCCATTCAGGTCCCAATAATTAGCATAGTATATGTAATTCTTGTAAAAACATTACAGAATTAATTTTATTTATTGATAGAATAAAATGAAAAATATTTTAGAAACATTCGATTTATATTTATTTAGTGTTTAAAAAAATAAAGCATTTGTTATGAAAATTATTATAAGACAGGACTTTTTTTCCCATTTCTTCGCATTAGTATTGATAGTCACCAAAGTAATTGTCAAACTATCATGGCATATATTACGCTAGAAAACTCGGAAATACATGTCTAAAATTAATTCTAATTAGCTTAAAGTTACTTCTAATCAATAGGTAAGCATCATAGAAATTCATGAATATACAAATTATATGCCTAACGGGATATTATGATTCAGGCTTCGATAGAAATATATGAATTGCCTATACTAAATGAAACTGCTTTAAGAACATTCCTTATTCATTCAATGTAACAAATAAATCAATTTCTACTTACCTGTGAAAAGAATAAGGCCCACCTTTCTCAAACAATATTTAGCCCATTTATCTATAGAACGCAAATAAGCAGAACAATGAGTCCGACACAAATGAATTAGAGAATGACTAAAAGAGTTGTTGAAATATACTATCGTAAAAGGATGCATATATTGACTTTAGATTGGCAACCCCTAAGTCCGCTCTATTTTATGATTGCTCTTTGGTTCTTTCTAATGCATGACCATTATATTTTTTATTATCATTATCGATTAATTGCTATACAAACATTTTATCAACTCTGCGAAAATTCAAAGCTTTGTGACGAGTCAATTAAACAGGAAAAAAAATGGTCGTCATAGAAAAAAATAAATAATAATAAAATAAATAAAAACATTAAAAAAATTTAAGTCATTCAGCTCCAAACTTCTATATTAAATAAATTGTTATTAATTAACTGTTACTGTATGCATGTACTGAACTGTTACTGTATCAACTCTTAAATTTGAGTGTGTTAAAAATTGTACTCCAGAAAGTCCCTCTACAGAATTTGAAAGGATCAGAGAATGGTGTGATAACTGTGGTATTTATCCAAAATTGCGCCAGTATTAAATTCATGGCCACCAGTTAGTTGAATTCATTAATTGCGCCAATCTAGAGTCCATGGGCTACACATGAAAAACTTTATATAAATGAAAGTAAGGAAATTATAAATCAATTCTTAACCAGAATGTATAAGTAACTGTTAATAAAAAATTGTAAAGGAAGCAGAATAATTGTGCAATACAGAATAATTAATTTATATTATTTCAAATGTAAGAATTTCTTTTTATATTCTTGCTATATAAATAATAAATAAATTTAATTTAGAACACAAATTTAAAAAAAAAACAATTTTTACTTATAGCTGAAAACAAATTACTTTTAAGCAGATTTAAAAAAATTGTTCTCAAATTATTAATATGTATTATGAAAATTTTTAAACTTCTGAATAGCTATTTAATGTTTAAAATATACACCGTTTTTCAAAATGAAACATATTTTTCGCGATAATTCAAAAGAGTAATTGTTAAAAGAAGATGTTTTACATAATTTGAGAAAGTGAATGTAATGTAAGTATCCAATGATTGCTAATGGTTCAAAAGTTACTTTTCGAAAAAAAACTTAAGTTCCTGGTAAAGTAGGGAATTATAATTCCTTTCATTTAAAAGTGGAAAGGATATATATATATATATAAATATAGATATAGATGGATTGATTGATAGATATAATCATCGATATCATAAATACGTGTATTATTATCGCAAAATAGCATTCAATTTTTATGAGAGCTAGGTGGTTGACAAATGCGTAAGCATGTTAAGGCTTCATAACAACATTCAGATTGTTTGATTGGAGTTGTCTGAGCTTTCGCTTCTACGACACGAAAATGTAGTTTTCTAGCATGAGTGAAACACAAAAACATGATGCAAAAAAAAACAAAACAAAAAAAAAAAAAAACCTTAGTTTTCCAAACTGCGGAGCACGATCTTCAGGAGAGTTGGGTGCATGCATAAAATCTCAAAATAACAAAGTACATTGCAAAATTATTTCTTAAAGAACTAAAAGAAATAGAAGTAGAATGTTTAATGTTTTTATGAATTCACCAGGAGAAGAAATGTCCATAAAATGTGCTCATCGACTGTAATTCGAACCCAGAAATTCCAACAATTTTTGTTTTACGCATAATTCACGAATTATAGGCAGTATCCCTGGTACTATATGGTGTAATAGTACGATAAAGTTTGGTAAAAAAGTTATTAGAGAGAGAGAGACTAAAGAGAGAATCATAAATGTATTTTTTTAGTTATTAATGTTAACTTAAATTATGTGTGTAGAGATCCTTAGCAAGATTATAACTTAGTTTGCGTTTCTTGACTGCGACTCTTTTAACTGCGTTTTCTTGATCATAACGAAATTAGTAATTATATTTTTAATTTTTTAATGAAATATTATTCGAATGAATTGCTTTTTTAGAAATTTTAATGCACTTATAATTTTAATTCAAATGCATTGAGTATATATATTTATATCCAAACTTAGTTTATCGCTGCTCTTATCCATTTAGCAGCTATGAAATCGAAATATCATTTAAGACGAACTTTTCTGTAGTAGATGTTCGTTACCAATATTGGAAAATGATTTTATTCAAAATCAGTTCAATTCATTTTTTTATATTAAACCCTATAAAATTATACTTACTTTGGTAAAGAAAACGAATAGACGGGACTTTTCATTTATTAAAAAAAAAAACATTCAAAAATTGACCTTTGCTGTGTTTTTTTGAAATTTGCTTGATTATCTGACATTGACTTATGATTAAAACATCAGTTTGATAGGTAATCTTTCCCCTCTATTGAAGGTGCAGCGATCAAAGACCTTGCAAGGTCCCAGGTAGAGGGTCATCACCGAATCCCCATGACCCTATTCGTTGCTCAAGGTGCCGACGTGTGAACTGTACCCAAGGAACGATCCCGAAAGCTCAGCCCAGCGAAACCGAGCCCTCGGGATGTGTGAGAGGGGGAAGACTTGGATCCATTTCGCGTGGCAAAATCGGAGAACCTCTGGCGCAAGTTCAGACAGCAGTGACCCCAATATGATCAGGTGAAAGGGAAAGTGACCACACCCAAGGGCAAAGAGATTTGCAACCGGTTGCCTATTCGATATTCGATGTGGTCACCTCTTCTGTATAAATAGAGCACTCGTAGCAGCGAAAGTTATCAGTATCTCTCCAGCTCTCTACCTCTCCTATCCCAAAGGACTAAATCAGTTCTCCATCATGAAAGTGGTGAGTATTCCTTACTTCTGCACGCATAAGTTACTTAACTATTCTTAATAGAATTGTTCGTTTGATTGCTAAAGAATTTCGTTATCTATTCTGATTAGTGCTGTTATCAATCTTGTCCAATGCTAGTTCAGTTTATATTTTCTTTTATCTTTTGCTCCATTTGACTTCTAATAAGTATGGATTGCCTTTTGGAAGGTGCTTTCAACTCGCATTTGAATGCTGCCAGTATGAATATGATAACTTTATTGAGCCATTAAAAATATAATAAAAGGTATTTATTTTAACTTTTTGAAATTGTAACAAAAGAATGAAATTTGTGAAGTTCATGCTAGCAGTTTTCATGCCAGTCTGCAGATCTTATTTTGTTTTATGACATTTATTTTGGTAAACAAAACTGATTAAAAAATCGATAAAAAATTTTTTCCATGTTTAAGTTTTCTTTCCACGCTGAATTATATTTTTGAGAGGTCCAATAAATCATATGGATTAACATTTTGAAAGACTGCATTAACTACTGTTCCAGCTCCACTTTGAGTGCTGCCATACATGAAAACGTCATGTTTTTTAAGAAATTAAAATTATAAGAGCAATTATTTACTTAGGTTTTTAAAAATATTGTAAATTAATTAACTTTATAACAATTTTCATGCAAATCTGCATATGCTATTTAAATTGTTATTTTCCAAAATGTTTCTTATTTCTGTAATAAAATGTCCTGGTTTAGTCTTTGATTAAAAAAAAAAATTAATTGGAGAGGAATAAAAGATTATTGCTTATTGCTTATTGACCAATTTATTAGATTTTAAATTATCGTTAAATGAGTATATTTATATGTATGGTCCTCAGGAGGTAAAAAGTAGAACATACTTGGACCAACATGCATTTATATGATCAATAATATCTTTAATAAAAGCTCATAAGTCACATCAATAAAGTGACACACGTGAACAGTGAAAATTAAGAAATCCATGAAGAGCAATATAATCGGAAAAAAAACCGATAGTTATGTTGTTGTTGTTGTTGCTTATCCCCTTGATTTAGAATCCTAAACCAAGTCCAGTAGATCATGCTGCATCAATAGATCGTAAACTGTCCTCCCCTCATTCAACAGTTGCCTCACAGTGGCACCAATACAATCTATGAGATGAGAGGGAGATGCGATGGTCGAACAATGACAAAGGGCATATGTCTTCTCGTCTCCATTGATCCGATAGTTATAGATCAATAATAGATAAAAAATTTAATTATAATTGTATCTGAATATCTCATAGATTGAAGATTTTATTACAAAAAAAAAAGGAGAAGATGAAGAGGAAAATTTCGGCAAGAATTTAAGAATATCTGTTAATTTTTTTACACATCTTACTTCGAAGGTTTTATAGAAATTATCGTAATATGAAGATGCTCATATAAATAAAAAGATAAAAAAAAATTTAAAATAAATGTTCTTTTGAAAAAAAAAGAATGATTTCGAAAAATTTAAATGATCCAACAGCATGAATTAGATTAGTTTTGAAATTGCGTAAAACAAAAATTTCAAATTTTTTCAAATTTAATACATAAAAGAAGCCTGTAAAAGTATAAATTCAACGTTGTTTTTTTATTATTGGGCTCGACCAAACTAATAAACAGAATGTATGATTTTTCATTGCTTTTAACATTCAACTACTGCCTAATGTTGATTTTATAAGCAAATACAGATTCAGAATTTATATATTTAGCTTTTCACAAAGAAACACAAATATAAAGTGATTGATAAAAATTGGTGAGTTAAAAATTGTATTAAAATAAAACCAAGAAAATATTATCTTTTCCTAGTGGAAAAGACGATTTTAAATTACATAAAAATTAAGTATTCATTCAGAGAAAATATTGAAGAAATTTTTCAGAGTAAAATTTTAAACTTGATTAAATAATTCCAGATATATTTAATGCTATAGATACTATTTTCGACCAATTCAAATTCGTTAATTAATGATTTACCTAATAATTAGAACGAATGTTAATGTAAGAATGTGAGAAAGAATGAATATGAAAGAATGTGAGAAAGAACGAACGAATGTGAATTTCTTGAACAAAGAAGACAAGAAATTATACAATGCCTCTTGTATTACAATAAATGTTCTCAAACTTTTGGATTTGGGGGGGGGGGGGGTTGAAAAGGTAAAACAATTTAGAATATCTGCATTATATCAGGTATCGGCTAACGGAAGGGAAGTCCATTGCAGTAACTACTTTCAGAAGCGAGGATGTCTATTGTAATAACTTGTATAAAGCGTCTCACATCTGCATGGGCAAAGTTTAAAACTACAACACAGACAGATGTAAGGAAATTATCCCTAAATGTCTTCTTGGAAGGCAATATAATTTAATAAACTGTTTAGTTTAATAGTTATACCAGGGGTTCTATAGTCTCTACAGGGGTACCAGTTCTATAGAAATACCAGGGGTGCCATTCTTATCTCCTTTTAGATTTTTCATCAATATTCATATTTGACGATGCGTCCTGCTATCAATTCTCAATTTGCATCTTCGTATAAAAAAGTTACTTTTTCTGGGGTACTTTTTAAGTAACAGTGCATCTGTTTTTCAGATCGCCATCGTCCTCCTTATGGCTGGTGCCGCCATGGCCCAATACGCCTCCCACGGTGGCCACCACCAACCCGCCGCCTACGCTGCCTCCTCTCACGGACACGCTAACGGAGCTCACGGACAACACGCCTCAGGATACGCCGCTCATGGCAACGCTCACCACGCTGACCGAGGTGCATACTCCGACAAGGCTCATGCCGCCCATGGACACCACAACGTTGGAGGACACGCCAGCCATGATGCCCAGGGTGCCCAAGGTAACCGTTCTACTGCCCCATCCTAACTACATATCTATTCCCTTACTGTACCCTTAAAATTGCATCTGCGTCACTTAACATTCTATCGAAACTGCATATCTGTCTCTTACCATTCTATCGAAATTGCATAAGTATCAGCCTCTATCCTCCCATTAAAATTGCATACTTGCCTTATGCATCTGTATAGGACAATAGTTACCAAACTTATTTGACAATTCAAATTGTTCCTCGCCTATTTATCAACTCCCTCTATTTTATTATTAAGTAATTAAAACAATCGTAAAATATATACTTACGTAAAGTCTTTATTCATTTATTTATCCATACTTTAAATAGGAGTAAAGTGCTATGTTTCTGTTTACAAAAATATTCCTATCATTACACATTTCATAGGAGAGGTAAATAATTTGTAAATTGTAATTTAGATAATAACTAGAAATAATAAAGTTTCCCTGTATATATAAAAAGAAGACGTTTATAAATTAAATATATATTTCACTAGTGACCCCTAATAATTTTATATTGACCCTTGGTGAAGAGGATGCTGACGCTATACTCTGTTTCAGCCTCCCACTACGGCAAGTACAGGAACGCCGGTGCCTACGCCCACGACAAGGGAACCGGATACGAAAAGGCCTACGCCTACGACAAGAAGGCCGGACACCATGCCGTCACCAATGACCACGGAGCCCACGCCGCCAAATACGGAGTGTCCGACCGATCCGCTCACCACAATGTTGGCGCTCACGCCCAGGCTGCCCATGACAAACACGGATCCCACGACAGATACGCAGCCCAGGCTCATGGAGTTCGCGCCCACGACAGCGCTTCCCACGGACAGCACGGCAGCGGACACCAACAGATGTACTTCCAGGGACCCGGATACGGATACAAGTACTAAGTATCGCACCCCACACGGTACGTTAACGACTTTGGTTACTGTTATGCATTAATAGAAAACAATAACTAAACTTAAAGATAATCGTTCACAAACATGAATACAAATATTCATACTCATTTACAAAATGGACACTGCATCATATCAACGTAGTAACTTATCTGCTATATTCAGTAGCATACATTGTTTTTATATCAGTTGATTCGAATACTTTTTTTAACTTATTTGATCTCAGTAGTTCACTAATCAACACCCTTCTTACGAATTTTTTAGAAATTGATAACAAGAAGGAAAGGATTTTGAAGAATTGTCAGGAATAACTGATGATTAATTTATGTTATGATCCCCTGTAACCATTATTCAAATATTTAGTAGTTGTAGAGTCACCTTCTAATTCCTCCAACAAAGACTTCTGCAATTGATAAGTAGTTTCTGCTAGATATGGAGGAGGAGTAAGATGTCTCCCTAAAACGACCCACCCTTGCATGATGAGATTTAAATCTGAAGATGGTGCCAGCCAATTCTTCTAACGAATATCTTCACTTTCTAACACTTCTGTCATAGCCACAGTATAACAGGGGGGCTCTATCACCCAAAAATGCCTCATCTTAAAAAAAATCGCACAGGAGAGGTCTTAGGGTGTTCCAACCTCTCTTCAGTGACATGTCCACCATCATTGTTTAGATCAGAGGTCATCAAACTTTTTTAATTTGGAACTTTTTTTTTTTTTATCTTACCATTTGTTTTACTAATAATATAATTGTTTTGTTTATCCTATTATAATATATATATAAGTAAGAAGCAATTAACAAAATTGTATAACCCAATCAGAAATTCTTGCATTTTAAGGATCTATAATCAATAATGAATTTCAGCGGAGTCATATTTAAGAAAGAAACCGCATTAAAACATTTACTCAATAAAGATCAAACTATATTAAAAACATATTTATGGAAAAAAAAAGGTTTCGTTCCTAAAAGAATAAAGATTCTTGAATTGCAATATTTTCATATAATTGAAACTTACTTTAAATAATGCGTTATTTTTTCTTGCAGGTTTACGACTGGACTTGAATGTTTCGAATTGGAAAATCTCACAGTTTTATGTTATTTTTGATGTCACATTATTTATTAACTTGTTACTATGTGAAAAAAAATTAAAAAACTGAATAAAAATTTTAAAATTTTTGAATTCTGCTTTTCATTTATTTCATCTTCATCACATTTTTTTAATGTTCTCTATATAAAAGGAGTCTAAAAAAATAATATAATCTATTTCCAAATAATAAGAAATCAGGTTTTTCTGCGATTCAGTCTTATTAACGGAGAAAAAAAATCAAACTAAATAACGTTAAGTTTCTTTTTTTTTTAGGTTTGAGATAAAACAGTATTTTCATGTCAGCATGATATAATAATTATTCTGTCCCTTCAGGAGTGGTATTGCCACTTTCTAATCTTCTCTAAATACGAATCTTTCTATCGCCTTCACATTTAAGGCTCGTGCTCACCAAGGCGACAAGATGCAAGCGACCAAAATTTGACCTCACCGCGGTCGCCTGAAACCGGTTTGCAGTTCGCCGCGTGGAATAGCCCAACTTTCAACTTCAAGCGGTTTTTCACTATGCGTAATGCTATTTCTGACGTTTCGCTGTGAAGGGGTCGAAAAAATTTGGTCGCTTGCCTCTTGCATCTTCACGTCTCTCGCCTCGGTGGGAACGAGCCTTAAGGAGAAGGAATTAATTTTAGTTTTCTAATATCAGGTGATTGCTGTCAAGTGGTTACCAATTTATACTATTCTCATTAATATTTATATTGATTTGACTTCTTCTGCCCTTCAGAAGTGGTATTGACACTTTCTAGTCTTCTCTAAATGCGAATCTGTCTATCGCCGTCTTCACATTCAGGAGAAGGAATTAACATTAGTTTTCTAATATCGGGTGATTGCTGTCAAGTGATGACCAATGCATACTGTTTGGTTGGCTGGTGGTTGGTGTCGTTGGAAGGAGGGAAGAGGGGTGCAGCTTCTGTTCTGATGGAGCACCCGTAGGTAGAAGTCTGACTTCTGCTGCGTGTCGCTCTTACAGTCATAGGAGACCGGGACCTACGGCTTAAAGTGGTTTCCGAACCCCTACAAACATCCATGGCACCGCCAGGACTCGAACCCGAAACCTGTGACACCGAGCGCCAGAGCGCTAGACTTCACTGCAGGCCCCACTGCATACTGTTCTCATTAATATTTATATGAACTTGATTTCTTCTGCCCTTTCAGGAGTAGTATTGGCACTTTCTAGTCTTCTCTAAATGCGAATCTTTATATCGCTTTCTTCACGTTTAGGAGAAGAAATTAATTTTAGTTTTCTAATATTAGGCGATTGTTGTCAAGTGGTGACCAATGCATACTATTCTCATTAATATTTATATGAACTTGACTTCTTCTGCTCTTTAGAAGTGGTATTGATACTTTCCATTATCAAGATGAGAATAATAAAAGTGCGAAGAAATGATAGACGCATCTTTATCATAGATTCGCATCTTCTCTGGGGGCGAATCTATGATAAAATTAAAGAGACTTCAACACTTGCGTAAACTGCATAAAGGCAACTGAACCCTTTTCTTAAACTTTTTTTTTTTTTTTTTTGCTACACCCATAAAACTTTTATGCCCACAATTAAAGATAAAATTTTGTGAATGTATGGTAATTCTTTAAAGAATTGGACAAAAATTGTAATAACTTATGAATTTTGAAAATTTGATTGCTGTAAAAAAATCTTTCATTTTTTCCCATTAAACCTATCCATAATTTAATAATAAATGTGAATATATAATAAACATTTTTAAATTTTGTTAAAACTTGAACTAGGTTTAAACCTAAGTTTATGTTACTATATGTAAGAATTTGAAATTGAGAAGAGAGAATAATTATTTTACATTATTTCTAATTTAAAAAATTTTTAATTTTTTTTATATTCTTGCTGCATAAATAAATGCAAAATTTTAATTTAGAACACAGATTTTAAAAAAAACTGTTTTTATTTTATAGCTGAAAACAAATTTCTTTTAAGCAGCTTTTTAAAAATTGTTCTCAAATTACTTTTTAGCAGATTTTAAAAAATTGTTCTGAAATTATTAATATGTATCATGAAAATTTTTAAGCTTCTTAATGACTATTTAATATTTAAAATACACCCTGTTTATCAAAAGGAAACACATTTTTTTGCAATAATTCAAAAGAATAACTGTTAAAAAAAGGTGCTTTATATAATTTGAGAAAGTGAATGTAATGTAAGCATCCAATGATTGCTAATGGTTCAAAAGTAACATTTCGAAAAAAATAATAAATAAACGTGAGATCCTAGAAACATGGGGAACCACAATCACTTTCATTTAAAAGAAGAAAGAAATTTATTCTATCTATCTATCTATATATATATATATATATATGTATATATGTATATATATATATATATATATGTATATGTATATATATATGTATGTATGTATGTATATATATATATGTATGTATGTATGTATATATATATATATATATATATATATATATATATATATATATATATATATATATATATATATATATATATATATATATATATATATATATATATATATATATATATATATATATATATATATATATATATATATATATATATATATATATAGAGAGAGAGAGAGAGAGAGAGAGAGAGAGAGAGAGAGAGATAGATTAGATAAATATAAATAGATAGACAGATATCTATGCAATCATAAATGTGTGTATTATTATCCCAAAATACTACAAGGTGATTTGTTGGCAAATGTGTCAGTATGTGAAGCCTTAACAGCATTCAGATCGCTAGACTGGAGTTGTCCGGGTTTCTCGCCAACAACAAGAAAATGCAGCTTTCTGATTTACTAAGTGGAATATAAGAAACACGATGCAAAAAAACCCCCTCTTACTAAAGTTTCCCAGTGGTGCTAGATATTCAAGAGAGTTGCGAACATGCAGAATTTCCCAGAATAACTGGACACATGACATCATTATTTCTTAAGGAACTAAAAGGAAAGAAGTAGAACGTTTAATGCTTTTATAAACCCTTCATGGGAAGAATTGCCCATAGAATGTACGCAGTGACTGAAATTTGAACCCTGAAATTCTAAGAATTTTTTTACACTTATAATTCCAGGATTATAGGCAAAACTGGTACTCTATGGTGTAATGGTACTACAAATAATGTTTGATTCCATGTCATTTAATGCCAGTTGTTATTTCAATTCCTGAAAACTAGTACATTTACAAACAAAATATTTCAGAAAATCCAAATAAAAGATGCAATAAAAATAAATTTGGAGTTTCAACAGATGAAAAATTCCCGAATTAATCAGATACGGGGGAATACATAACCGAAATCGAGAGTCTCTCCAATTTAGTACCAGCAGTCAAGGGATTTCCCATCGAAATTTACAATTATTACAATCAATTTTATCTTCTTTTTTTTTAATTTTAGAAATTTTATTTACTGTTACTATTGCATTTGATTACTGTTAAATGTACAAATTTATTTGAATTTCTTAGAATTTTGCCTGTTTTCTTTTGTAGCTACATTGTAGATTAGTAGAGACATTTTATTTCTGTTTCTTCTAGGTTTTTTCCCTACAATTGTGCATTATGACCATTGAATCTCGGAAATTCTAGATTTGAAAGAGCTTCGGGATTTTCCATTATATTATTTAAAATCAGAAAATAATCTTTTCCATACCTTACTCATTACTCATTCGTAAATTGGGCAGTTATCGTGATATATGGTTCGAATATGCAAATATTAAAGAATATGGTTCGAATATGCAAATATTAAAGAATATGGTTCGAATATGCTGGTGGTATCCGTTGCAGTGACTACTTTTCAAAATCGCGGAGACACAATGTGGATTACAACAGTATGCGCAAACCTTCTCCCAACGGCAATTAGATTAAAATAGTGCGAGTTTTCTCTAATGTGACATGAAAATGAAGAGAAGATTCGGAGAGCAATATCCGTCCCCCATCCACAATCGATGGGCTGTTCTAGACATTCATAAGTGTATTGCGAAGATCACTGAGGGTAAACAACATTAAAAATCTGACCCAAAAATCTCCAAAAGGAATTAATATAAAATAATATTTTTAAACAAAGACAGATTTAACTTAAATAATTCTCAATAATTCGTTGAAGAAAAAATTATGAATGCTGTTTTTTTTAAGTTAAGAATGTTAACTTAAAATATGTGTGTAAAAATGGAGGATAGAGATCCTTAGTTAATTAATGTCAAACTTTTAGAGAGTTTTAGAAATACCCTACTTAGCAAAAAATTATTGATTATAATTTTGAATGTTTCAATGAAATATTATTCGTAGGAATTATCTTTTTAGAAATTTTAATGAATTATAATTTTAATCGAATGCATTGAGTATATATATTTAAATCCACGTGTAATTAATTTATTGCTGCTATAGTCCATTGAACAGCTAGGAAATCAAAATATCATTTAAGACTAAGCATTTCTGTAATAAGCTTTTAGTACCGTTATCAGAAAACGTTTTTATTAAAACTCAGTTCCGCTCATTTTTTTATATTAAACCCTATAAAATTATACTTACTTGGTGAAGAAAACGGGACTAGCCACTGGGCCGGGCTTAGACGGGGCTTTTCTCTTATTAAAAAAAAAGGCTACAGAAATTGACCTTAGCTGTGTTTTCTTGAAAATTGCTTGATAATCTGACATTGAGCTATGGAGAACACATCAGTTAGATATGAAATATTTTCCCTTCATTGAAGGCGCAGCGATCAAAGACCTTGCAAGGTCCCAGGCAGAGGGTCATCACGCAGGAGCCGAATCCCCATGACCCTATTAGTTGCTCAAGGTGCCGACGTGTGAACTGTACCCAAGGAACGATCCCGAAAGCTCAGCCCAGCGAAACCGAGCCCTCGGGATGTGTGAGAGGAGGAAGACTTGGATCCATTTCGCGTGGCAAAATCGGAGAACCTCTGGCGCAAGTTCAGACAGCAGTGACCCCAATATGGTCAGGTGAAAGGGAAAGTGACCACACCCAAGGGCAAAGAGATTTGCAACTGGTTGCCTATTCGATATTCGCTGTGGTCACCTCTTCTGTATAAATAGAGCACTCGAAGCAGCGAAAGTTATCAGTATCTCTCCAGCTCTCTACCTCTCCTATTCCAAAGGACTAAATCAGTTCTCCATTATGAAAGTGGTGAGTATTCCTTCCTTCTGCACACAGAAGTTCCTTAACTGTTCTTAATAGAGTTGTTCGGTTAAACTAGTCACTAAAGAAGTTTCTTATCTGTTCTGATTATTGTTGCTATCGTTCTTGATCATTGTTAGTTCAGTTTTTATTTTTTTGTTTTGTTTGAATTGTATTATGTAGTTAATTTCTAATAAGTTTGGATTACTTTTTAGAGCTTTATTAAGCCATTAGAAATTTAATAAAAGTTATTTACTTTAACTTTTTGGAATTATAACAAATTAGTGAAATTTGTAAAGTTTATGCTAGCAATTTTCATGCCAATCTGCATATTCTAATTTTTTTAATGACATTTCTTATTTTCGTGAAAAAAAAACTGATAAAACGGCGATAAAATTTTTTTTCAATGATTAAATTTGTAAAATTTCCCTTCCTTACTTGAATTATATTTTGAAGTAAAATCCGACAAGGGGCCTGATGGCGAAGTGACTAGCACTCAGGTGTTCGGTGCCACAGGCGGTGACATGACAGTGGTTTTGAATCCATTTTAAACCGTAGGTCCTGGTCTAATACGACTCTAGAGAGTTGTATGTAAGACTCTCTAGAAGGTGGCTTCCTTTTACCTACCCTGTAAAAGGAAGCCACCTTCTTTCCTCAAAACTACCAGCAGGCAGACGGCATTGGCCTACCATTGGTTGAAGTGTCAGGGAGTTAGTTTAAGGTCCAACAAAGTGTATGGAATAACATTTTGAAAGAATGTCTTAACTAGTGTCCCAGCTCCGGTGTGTGTGCTGCCTTACATGAAAACGCCATTTTTCTTTTGAAATTAAAATTTTAGTAAGAATTATTTACTTAATAATTCTTATTAAAAAATATTACAAAATAATGAAATTTATAGCAATTTTCCATGCAAATCTGAATATCCTATTTCTATTTTTATTTTCTAAAGTGTTTATTTCAGTAATAAAATATCCTAGTTTAGCATTTTATTAAAAATTAATTAATCGAAGAGAAATCAAATATTAGATGCAAAATAACATTTTTTTATCATTGTGGATATCTGAGATTGTTAGTGAACCTTATTATTAGATTATTAGCTAATTTATTATGGTTAAAATAATATATTTTATGTGTAGTCCTTTGAAGCTAAAAATATACTTGGTATATACTTGGACCAGTATGTGATCAACAATATGTTTAATAAAACCCCATTAGACACATCACTAAGAATTTCGCAGTGAAAATTAAAAATCTATGAAGAACAATACAATCGGAAACAAAAAAATCGATAGCTACAGATTAATAATCGATAACAAAATAGATAGATAAATAAATGAAATAAAATAAAAGAATAGAATTTAGGAATATCTATTAAATTTTTTACTTCAAAGACTTTATAGAAACTTGTATTCCTAAATTATTCTTACAATTTTACAACTGCGATAAAAAAACCAATAATAAAATTTTTCGAAGGAGGAAAAAATTATTATTAATTTTGATTTACTGTTTAATCTAAAATGCGATTAATGTTAACTTTTTTGACATTTTTTTTCTCCTTTCAATCTTTTGACAATAGATTATTTTTCTCACTTAAATTTTTTAAATCGAAAGGTCTTTTATATTTAGTTTTTTATATTAATCGTAAGTGTATTTGAATTATTTCCCATTTGTGATATATTTCTGTCATTTTGATGTATTTTTTAAATTAAAAGAAAAGCAAAATGAAAATATGTTCAAAATAATAAAATTTGATGATATTTTGAAATTGCTTAATGAACCCTTTACAAAAAGGAATTATTTCCAAAAATTTTAATTTATTTTTCTAAAATTTAAGAAAAATATCGGGTTTTTTTGTAATAGAATATTGATTTATAATAAATATAATAATATCAACAGCATAATTTGGGTTATTTTTTTAAATTACCTAACATAACCGGCCAACAGGCCGGCCTTTCTAGAGCAAAAAGACGCCTTCGCGTTACATGAATATTAGGTATTCGACCACGACAGTTCCATTCAAGAATACAACAAAGAAGACATTTTACAGATTAAAATTTTTAAATTAAATTTTTTAAATGGTCACAGAACAAATTCTCATCTGTATAAACCTAGAAACACTCAATTTGACCAATTAACAATCGTTCTATAATTATTGACAGGACATAATTCTTTGTCTAAAATGCTGATCGGTGTATAAACCTGGCGCGTCTTGTTAACTAAAAAGTACCTAATAGCAATTTTCAGTTTGCATTCTCGTATTGAAAAGTTACTTTTTCTGGGGTACTTTTTAAGTAACAGTGCATCTGTTTTTTAGATCGCCATCGTCCTCCTTATGGCTGGTGCCGCCATGGCCCAATACGCCTCCCACGGTGGCCACTACCAACCCGCCGCCTACGCTGCCTCTTCTCACGGACACGCTAACGGAGCTCACGGACAACACGCCTCAGGATACGCCGCTCATGGCAACGCTCACCACGCTGACCGAGGTGCATACTCCGACAAGGCTCATGCCGCCCATGGACACCACAACGTTGGAGGACACGCCAGCCATGATGCCCAGGGTGCCCAAGGTAACCTTTCTACTGTCCCATCCTAACTACATATCTATTCCCTTACTGTACCCTTAAAATTGCATCTGCTTCACTTAACATCCCAGTAAAGCTGCATACTTGTCTTCGGTATATGTATAGGACAGTGGTCAACACACTTATTCGGCAGTCGACAATTCAAGTTGTTTATTGGCTATTTACCAAATTCCTCTATTTTATTATAGCGCAATTAAAAAAAACAAGCATAAAATATATGCTTACGTAAACTCTTTATTCCTTTATTTATCCTTATATTAAATTGGAGTAAAGAGCTATGTTTATGTTTACAAAAATATTCCTATCATTACACATTTCATAGGAGGGATAAATAATGTGTAAATTGTAATTTAGATAATAATTAGCAATAATGAAGTTTCCCTGTATATACAAAAAGAAGACAATTATAAATTTAATATATATTTTACTAATGACCCCTAACACTTTTAAATTGACTCCTTTTGAAGAGGATGCTGACGCTCTTCTCTTTTTCAGCCTCCCACTACGGCAAGTACAGGAACGCCGGTGCCTACGCCCACGACAAGGGAACCGGATACGAAAAGGCCTACGCCTACGACAAGAAGGCCGGACACCATGCCGTCACCAATGACCACGGAGCCCACGCCGCCAAATACGGAGTGTCCGACCGATCCGCTCACCACAATGTTGGCGCTCACGCCCAGGCTGCCCATGACAAACACGGATCCCATGACAGATACGGAGCCCAGGCTCATGGAGTTCGCGCCCATGACAGCGCATCTCATGGACAACACGGCAGCGGACACCAACAGATGTACTTCCAAGGACCCGGATACGGATACAAGTACTAAATATCGCACCCCACACGGTACGCTAACGAACTTTATTGTTCTTATGCATTAATAGCAAACGATAAAACATAGTCTCCTTCGCTCACAATCATGAAAGGCGCAGATATCCATACTCATTATACTACATGATAACAACCTAATAACCTATCTTTCTATCTGCCTTATTCTGCCTCATACATATATATCTGTACTTCCTTTTAACATTTGCTCTTAGTAGTTTGTGGATCAACACAAATCTTAGGATTTTTTTCCCACATCACATCGCTGTAGCTCCTGATTCTAATATATCCTTATTTGTCCGAACTTTCAAGCTGAGCCAAAGTGCTTTGAGCGCTGGTACTAGAGCGTCAGCATTCAATTTTCATCGAAAAAAGTGGATTTACTGACACGTTTTTATCCATTGAATCCATAAGATT
Organism: Caerostris darwini; assembly: GCA_021605075.1. Taxonomy (NCBI): domain Eukaryota; kingdom Metazoa; phylum Arthropoda; class Arachnida; order Araneae; family Araneidae; genus Caerostris; species Caerostris darwini. Next base: position 254,473 of record BPLQ01007749.1, read on the forward strand.
ATATCTATTCAGTAAAAAGTATTATTCTGTTATCTATTCGTAAAAAATAAAAGTATCCATTCAGTCAAAAGTAATTTCCTGAAAATCTTTTAATCTCACAATTTGCAAACTTATTTAAGAGTCGAAATAGAGATTTACTTTTATGTTTCAAAATTTTTTCTTGGCCTTTTGGCAAGATTTTGTTTTATAATTTACTCTTTACGCTTATAAGGAATATTCTATGATACAAAGATAAAGGACGAAATAAGGTTTGGCAGGTAACGTAGCACCAGGCAGTGTTTGCAATTTTCGCATAATTTTTTCGCTTAATATCACCATTATTTTTCATTATTTCAGTGTTTATATAATCATTCATCATTCAACGAAATGATTACATCACATCAACATAAATAATTTTCTTTCAGTCTACCTTAAACTTGATTAATAAGGGCAAGAATATGTTAATCTAAGTTCTACTTTTACAATTCAGCAATAGTAAGCAGTTTTTTTTTTTTAATATATAAATAGAAATCAGAAGCAATTTAAAAATTGGGTAATTCAAACAGAAATTCTTGAATTTTAAAGATCCACGACTAATAATGAATTTCAGCGGATTCTTAAATAAAAAAAATCGCATTAAAACATTTGCTCAATAAAGATCAAACTGCATTAAAACAAAACACTTATGAAAAAAAAAATTCTCTTCTAAATGAATAAAGATTCTTGAATTGCAATATTTTCTTATAGTGGAAACTTGCTTTAAATAATGCATTGTTTTTTCTTACAGGTTTACGACTGGACTTGAATGTTTCGAATTGGAAAATTTCTCAGTTTTATGTTATCTTTGATGTCACATTATTTATTAACTTGTTACTATGTGAAAAAAAATTAAAAAACTGAATAAAAATTTTAAAATTTTTGAATTCTGTTCTTCATTTATTCCATCTTCATCACATTTTTCAATTCCTTCTAATTAGCTCACACTCTCCCTATATATCACACTCTCAAATTTGTTCAAATTTTCAACCGTTCATAAAATACTTTTTATTCGTCCACTCAAGTTCAAATACATTTTTTTTAACTTGTAGTGGATGACACTGGATGTTAATACAATTTTTTCAAATATTTATTCAGTAATTAAATTTAATTAATTAATTTAATTTTTTTAGATTTAAGTTGCATATATCTACCAATAAATGGCGCCAGATAAACTTAAAAAAACGAATGAAAATTATTTATAAAGAACTCTCTACAATAGAGTGAAAAAAAAGTAGGAATTGACATTAAAAATTTTTTTTATATTACTTGTTTAATGTTCTCTATATAAAAGGAGTCTAAAAAAAATATAATCCTTTTCTAAATTATAGCAAATCAGATTTTTCTGCGATTCAGTTTAATTAATGGGAAAAAATATATCACTATAAATAACATTATGTTTTTTTTTTTTTTTTTTACGTTTGAGATAAAACAGTATTTTCATGTCAACATGATAAAATAATTATTCTGTCCCTTCAGGAGTGGTATTGACACTTTCTAGTCTTCTCTAGATGCGAAACTTTCGATCCCCTTCTTCATTCACAGGAGAAGGAAACAACTTTTGTTTTCCATCGAATATCGGGTGATTGGTGTCGAGTGGTGAGTGACCACTACACACAGTTTTCATTAATATTTATATTGATTTGACTTCTTCTGTCCCTTCAGGAGTGGTATTGACACTTTCTAGTCTTCTCTAGATGCGAAAATTTCGATCCCCTTCTTCATTGACAGGAGAAGGAAACAACTTTTGTTTTCCATCGAATATCGGGTGATTGGTGTCGAGTGGTGAGTGACCACTACATACAGTTTTCATTAATATTTATATTGATTTGACTTCTTCTGTCCCTTCAGGAGTGGTATTGACACTTTCTAGTCTTCTCTAGATGCGAAACTTTCGATCCCCTTCTTCATTGACAGGAGAAGGAAACAACTTTTGTTTTCCATCGAATATCGGGTGATTGGTGTCGAGTGGTGAGTGACCACTACATACAGTTTTCATTAATATTTATATTGATTTGACTTCTTCTGCCATTCTGGAGTGGTATTCACACTTTCTAGTCTTCTCTAGATGCGAAACTTTCGATCCCCTTCTTCATTGACAGGAGAAGGAAACAACTTTTGTTTTCCATCGAATATCGGGTGATTGGTGTCGAGTGGTGAGTGACCACTACATACAGTTTTCATTAATATTTATATTGATTTGACTTCTTCTGTCCCTTCAGGAGTGGTATTGACACTTTCTAATCTTCTCTAGATGCGAAACTTTCGATCCCCTTCTTCATTGACAGGAGAAGGAAACAACTTTTGTTTTCCATCGAATATCGGGTGATTGGTGTCGAGTGGTGAGTGACCACTACATACAGTTTTCATTAATATTAATATTGATTTGACTTCTTCTGTCCCTTCAGGAGTGGTATTGACACTTTCTAGTCTTCTCTAGATGCGAAACTTTCGATCCCCTTCTTCATTGACAGGAGAAGGAAACAACTTTTGTTTTCCATCGAATATCGGGTGATTGGTGTCGAGTGGTGAGTGTCCACTACACACAGTTTTCATTAATATTTATATTGAATTGACTTCTTCTGCCATTCTGGAGTGGTATTGACACTTTCTAGTCTTCTCTAGATGCGAAACTTTCGATCCCCTTCTTCATTGACAGGAGAAGGAAACAACTTTTGTTTTCCATCGAATATCGGGTGATTGGTGTCGAGTGGTGAGTGACCACTACATACAGTTTTCATTAATATTTATATTGATTTGACTTCTTCTGTCCCTTCAGGAGTGGTATTGACACTTTCTAGTCTTCTCTAGATGCGAAACTTTCGATCCCCTTCTTCATTGACAGGAGAAGGAAACAACTTTTGTTTTCCATCCAATATCGGGTGATTGGTGTCGAGTGGTGAGTGACCACTACATACAGTTTTCATTAATATTTATATTGATTTGACTTCTTCTGTCCCTTCAGGAGTGGTATTGACACTTTCTAGTCTTCTCTAGATGCGAAACTTTCGATCCCCTTCTTCATTGACAGGAGAAGGAAACAACTTTTGTTTTCCATCGAATATCGGGTGATTGGTGTCGAGTGGTGAGTGACCACTACATACAGTTTTCATTAATATTTATATTGATTTGACTTCTTCTGTCCGTTCAGGAGTGGTATTGACACTTTCTAGTCTTCTCTAGATGCGAAACTTTCGATCCCTTCTTCATTGACAGGAGAAGGAAACAACTTTTGTTTTCCATCGAATATCGGGTGATTGGTGTCGAGTGGTGAGTGACCACTACATACAGTTTTCATTAATATTTATATTGATTTGACTTCTTCTGTCCTTCAGGAGTGGTATTGACACTTTCTAGTCTTCTCTAGATGCGAAACTTTCGATCCCCTTCTTCATTGACAGGAGAAGGAAACAACTTTTGTTTTCCATCGAATATCGGGTGATTGGTGTCGAGTGGTGAGTGACCACTACATACAGTTTTCATTAATATTTATATTGATTTGACTTCTTCTGTCCCTTCAGGAGTGGTATTGACACTTTCTAGTCTTCTCTAGATGCGAAACTTTCGATCCCCTTCTTCATTGACAGGAGAAGGAAACAACTTTGTTTTCCATCGAATATCGGGTGATTGGTGTCGAGTGGTGAGTGACCACTACATACAGTTTTCATTAATATTTATATTGATTTAACTTCTTCTGCCATTCTGGAGTAGTATTGACACTTTCTAGTCTTCTCTAGATGCGAAACTTTCGATCCCCTTCTTCATTGACAGGAGAAGGAAACAACTTTTGTTTTCCATCGAATATCGGGTGATTGGTGTCGAGTGGTGAGTGACCACTACATACAGTTTTCATTAATATTTATATTGATTTGACTTCTTCTGTCCCTTCAGGAGTGGTATTGACACTTTCTAGTCTTCTCTAGATGCGAAACTTTCGATCCCCTTCTTCATTGACAGGAGAAGGAAACAACTTTTGTTTTCCATCGAATATCGGGTGATTGGTGTCGAGTGGTGAGTGACCACTACATACAGTTTTCATTAATATTTATATTGATTTGACTTCTTCTGTCCCTTCAGGAGTGGTATTGACACTTTCTAGTCTCTAGATGCGAAACTTTCGATCCCCTTCTTCATTGACAGGAGAAGGAAACAACTTTTGTTTTCCATCGAATATCGGGTGATTGGTGTCGAGTGGTGAGTGACCACTACATACAGTTTTCATTAATATTTATATTGATTTGACTTCTTCTGTCCCTTCAGGAGTGGTATTGACACTTTCTAGTCTTCTCTAGATGCGAAACTTTCGATCCCCTTCTTCATTGACAGGAGAAGGAAACAACTTTTGTTTTCCATCGAATATCGGGTGATTGGTGTCGAGTGGTGAGTGACCACTACATACAGTTTTCATTAATATTTATATTGATTTGACTTCTTCTGTCCCTTCAGGAGTGGTATTGACACTTTCTAGTCTTCTCTAGATGCGAAACTTTCGATCCCCTTCTTCATTGACAGGAGAAGGAAACAACTTTTGTTTTCCATCGAATATCGGGTGATTGGTGTCGAGTGGTGAGTGACCACTACATACAGTTTTCATTAATATTTATATTGATTTGACTTCTTCTGTCCCTTCAGGAGTGGTATTGACACTTTCTAGTCTTCTCTAGATGCGAAACTTTCGATCCCCTTCTTCATTGACAGGAGAAGGAAACAACTTTTGTTTTCCATCGAATATCGGGTGATTGGTGTCGAGTGGTGAGTGACCACTACACACAGTTTTCATTAATATTTATATTGATTTGACTTCTTCTGCCATTCAGGAGTGGTATTGACACTTTCTAGTCTTCTCTAGATGCGAAACTTTCGATCCCCTTCTTCATTGACAGGAGAAGGAAACAACTTTTTTGTTTTCCATCGAATATCGGGTGATTGGTGTCGAGTGGTGAGTGACCACTACATACAGTTTTCATTAATATTTATATTGATTTGACTTCTTCTGCCATTCTGGAGTGGTATTGACACTTTCTAGTCTTCTCTAGATGCGAAACTTTCGATCCCCTTCTTCATTGACAGGAGAAGGAAACAACTTTTGTTTTCCATCGAATATCGGGTGATTGGTGTCGAGTGGTGAGTGACCACTACATACAGTTTTCATTAATATTTATATTGATTTGACTTCTTCTGCCATTCTGGAGTGGTATTGACACTTTCTAGTCTTCTCTAGATGCGAAACTTTCGATCCCCTTCTTCATTGACAGGAGAAGGAAACAACTTTTGTTTTCCATCGAATATCGGGTGATTGGTGTCGAGTGGTGAGTGACCACTACATACAGTTTTCATTAATATTTATATTGATTTGACTTCTTCTGTCCCTTCAGGAGTGGTATTGACACTTTCTAGTCTTCGCTAGATGCGAAACTTTCGATCCCCTTCTTCATTGACAGGAGAAGGAAACATCTTTTGTTTTCCATCCAATATCGGGTGATTGGTGTCGAGTGGTGAGTGACCACTACATACAGTTTTCATTAATATTTATATTGATTTGACTTCTTCTGTCCCTTCAGGAGTGGTATTGACACTTTCTAGTCTTCTCTAGATGCGAAACTTTCGATCCCCCTTCTTCATTGACAGGAGAAGGAAACAACTTTTGTTTTCCATCGAATATCGGGTGATTGGTGTCGAGTGGTGAGTGACCACTACATACAGTTTTCATTAATATTTATATTGATTTGACTTCTTCTGTCCCTTCAGGAGTGGTGTTGTCACTTTCTAGTCTTCTCTAGATGCGAAACTTTCGATCCCCTTCTTCATTGACAGGAGAAGGAAACATCTTTTGTTTTCCATCCAATATCGGGTGATTGGTGTCGAGTGGTGAGTGACCACTACATACAGTTTTCATTAATATTTATATTGATTTGACTTCTTCTGTCCCTTCAGGAGTGGTGTTGTCACTTTCTAGTCTTCTCTAGATGCGAAACTTTCGATCCCCTTCTTCATTGACAGGAGAAGGAAACAACTTTTGTTTTCCATCGAATATCGGGTGATTGGTGTCGAGTGGTGAGTGACCACTACACACAGTTTTCATTAATATTTATATTGATTTGACTTCTTCTGTCACTTCAGGAGTGGTATTGACACTTTCTAGTCTTCTGTAGATGCGAAACTTTCGATCCCCTTCTTCATTGACAGGAGAAGGAAACAACTTTTGTTTTCCATCGAATATCGGGTGATTCGTGTCGAGTGGTGAGTGACCACTACATACAGTTTTCATTAATATTTATATTGATTTGACTTCTTCTGTCCCTTCAGGAGTGGTGTTGTCACTTTCTAGTCTTCTCTAGATGCGAAACTTTCGATCCCCTTCTTCATTGACAGGAGAAGGAAACATCTTTTGTTTTCCATCGAATATCGGGTGATTGGTGTCGAGTGGTGAGTGACCACTACATACAGTTTTCATTAATATTTATATTGATTTGACTTCTTCTGTCCCTTCAGGAGTGGTATTGACACTTTCTAGTCTTCTCTAGATGCGAAACTTTCGATCCCCTTCTTCATTGACAGGAGAAGGAAACAACTTTTTGTTTTCCATCGAATATCGGGTGATTGGTGTCGAGTGGTGAGTGACCACTACATACAGTTTTCATTAATATTTATATTGATTTGCTTCTTCTGTCCCTTCAGGAGTGGTATTGACACTTTCTAGTCTTCTCTAGATGCGAAACTTTCGATCCCCTTCTTCATTGACAGGAGAAGGAAACAACTTTTGTTTACCATCGAATATCGGGTGATTGGTGTCGAGTGGTGAGTGACCACTACATACAGTTTTCATTAATATTTATATTGATTTGACTTCTTCTGCCATTCTGAGTGGTGTTGTCACTTTCTAGTCTTCTCTAGATGCGAAACTTTCGATCCCCTTCTTCATTGACAGGAGAAGGAAACATCTTTGTTTTCCATCCAATATCGGGTGATTGGTGTCGAGTGGTGAGTGACCACTACATACAGTTTTCATTAATATTTATATTGATTTGACTTCTTCTGTCCCTTCAGGAGTGGTATTGACACTTTCTAGTCTTCTCTAGATGCGAAACTTTCGATCCCCTTCTTCATTGACAGGAGAAGGAAACAACTTTTGTTTTCCATCGAATATCGGGTGATTGGTGTCGAGTGGTGAGTGACCACTACATACAGTTTTCATTAATATTTATATTGATTTGGCTTCTTCTGTCCCTTCAGGAGTGGTATTGACACTTTCTAGTCTTCTCTAGATGCGAAACTTTCGATCCCCTTCTTCATTGACAGGAGAAGGAAACAACTTTTGTTTTCCATCGAATATCGGGTGATTGGTGTCGAGTGGTGAGTGACCACTACATACAGTTTTCATTAATATTTATATTGATTTGACTTCTTCTGTCCCTTCAGGAGTGGTGTTGTCACTTTCTAGTCTTCTCTAGATGCGAAACTTTCGATCCCCTTCTTCATTGACAGGGAGAAGGAAACATCTTTTGTTTTCCATCCAATATCGGGTGATTGGTGTCGAGTGGTGAGTGACCACTACATACAGTTTTCATTAATATTTATATTGATTTGACTTCTTCTGTCCCTTCAGGAGTGGTATTGACACTTTCTAGTCTTCGCTAGATGCGAAACTTTCGATCCCCTTCTTCATTGACAGGAGAAGGAAACATCTTTTGTTTTCCATCGAATATCGGGTGATTGGTGTCGAGTGGTGAGTGACCACTACATACAGTTTTCATTAATATTTATATTGATTTGACTTCTTCTGTCCCTTCAGGAGTGGTATTGACACTTTCTAGTCTTCGCTAGATGCGAAACTTTCGATCCCCTTCTTCATTGACAGGAGAAGGAAACAACTTTTGTTTTCCATCGAATATCGGGTGATTGGTGTCGAGTGGTGAGTGACCACTACATACAGTTTTCATTAATATTTATATTGATTTGACTTCTTCTGTCTCTTCAGGAGTGGTATTGACACTTTCTAGTCTTCGCTAGATGCGAAACTTTCGATCCCCTTCTTCATTGACAGGAGAAGGAAACATCTTTTGTTTTCCATCCAATATCGGGTGATTGGTGTCGAGTGGTGAGTGACCACTACATACAGTTTTCATTAATATTTATATTGATTTGACTTCTTCTGTCCCTTCAGGAGTGGTATTGACACTTTCTAGTCTTCTCTAGATGCGAAACTTTCGATCCCCTTCTTCATTGACAGGAGAAGGAAACAACTTTTGTTTTCCATCGAATATCGGGTGATTGGTGTCGAGTGGTGAGTGACCACTACATACAGTTTTCATTAATATTTATATTGATTTGACTTCTTCTGTCCCTTCAGGAGTGGTGTTGTCACTTTCTAGTCTTCTCTAGATGCGAAACTTTCGATCCCCTTCTTCATTGACAGGAGAAGGAAACATCTTTTGTTTTCCATCCAATATCGGGTGATTGGTGTCGAGTGGTGAGTGACCACTACATACAGTTTTCATTAATATTTATATTGATTTGACTTCTTCTGTCCCTTCAGGAGTGGTATTGACACTTTCTAGTCTTCTCTAGATGCGAAACTTTCGATCCCCTTCTTCATTGACAGGAGAAGGAAACAACTTTTGTTTTCCATCGAATATCGGGTGATTGGTGTCGAGTGGTGAGTGACCACTACATACAGTTTTCATTAATATTTATATTGATTTGGCTTCTTCTGTCCCTTCAGGAGTGGTATTGACACTTTCTAGTCTTCTCTAGATGCGAAACTTTCGATCCCCTTCTTCATTGACAGGAGAAGGAAACAACTTTTGTTTACCATCGAATATCGGGTGATTGGTGTCGAGTGGTGAGTGACCACTACATACAGTTTTCATTAATATTTATATTGATTTGACTTCTTCTGCCATTCTGGAGTGGTGTTGTCACTTTCTAGTCTTCTCTAGATGCGAAACTTTCGATCCCCTTCTTCATTGACAGGAGAAGGAAACATCTTTTGTTTTCCATCCAATATCGGGTGATTGGTGTCGAGTGGTGAGTGACCACTACATACAGTTTTCATTAATATTTATATTGATTTGACTTCTTCTGTCCCTTCAGGAGTGGTATTGACACTTTCTAGTCTTCTCTAGATGCGAAACTTTCGATCCCCTTCTTCATTGACAGGAGAAGGAAACAACTTTTGTTTTCCATCGAATATCGGGTGATTGGTGTCGAGTGGTGAGTGACCACTACATACAGTTTTCATTAATATTTATATTGATTTGGCTTCTTCTGTCCCTTCAGGAGTGGTATTGACACTTTCTAGTCTTCTCTAGATGCGAAACTTTCGATCCCCTTCTTCATTGACAGGAGAAGGAAACAACTTTTGTTTTCCATCGAATATCGGGTGATTGGTGTCGAGTGGTGAGTGACCACTACATACAGTTTTCATTAATATTTATATTGATTTGACTTCTTCTGTCCCTTCAGGAGTGGTGTTGTCACTTTCTAGTCTTCTCTAGATGCGAAACTTTCGATCCCCTTCTTCATTGACAGGAGAAGGAAACATCTTTTGTTTTCCATCCAATATCGGGTGATTGGTGTCGAGTGGTGAGTGACCACTACATACAGTTTTCATTAATATTTATATTGATTTGACTTCTTCTGTCCCTTCAGGAGTGGTATTGACACTTTCTAGTCTTCGCTAGATGCGAAACTTTCGATCCCCTTCTTCATTGACAGGAGAAGGAAACATCTTTTGTTTTCCATCGAATATCGGGTGATTGGTGTCGAGTGGTGAGTGACCACTACATACAGTTTTCATTAATATTTATATTGATTTGACTTCTTCTGTCCCTTCAGGAGTGGTATTGACACTTTCTAGTCTTCGCTAGATGCGAAACTTTCGATCCCCTTCTTCATTGACAGGAGAAGGAAACAACTTTTTGTTTTCCATCGAATATCGGGTGATTGGTGTCGAGTGGTGAGTGACCACTACATACAGTTTTCATTAATATTTATATTGATTTGACTTCTTCTGTCTCTTCAGGAGTGGTATTGACACTTTCTAGTCTTCGCTAGATGCGAAACTGATCCCCTTCTTCATTGACAGGAGAAGGAAACATCTTTTGTTTTCCATCCAATATCGGGTGATTGGTGTCGAGTGGTGAGTGACCACTACATACAGTTTTCATTAATATTTATATTGATTTGACTTCTTCTGTCCCTTCAGGAGTGGTATTGACACTTTCTAGTCTTCTCTAGATGCGAAACTTTCGATCCCCTTCTTCATTGACAGGAGAAGGAAACAACTTTTGTTTTCCATCGAATATCGGGTGATTGGTGTCGAGTGGTGAGTGACCACTACATACAGTTTTCATTAATATTTATATTGATTTGACTTCTTCTGTCCCTTCAGGAGTGGTGTTGTCACTTTCTAGTCTTCTCTAGATGCGAAACTTTCGATCCCCTTCTTCATTGACAGGAGAAGGAAACATCTTTTGTTTTCCATCCAATATCGGGTGATTGGTGTCGAGTGGTGAGTGACCACTACATACAGTTTTCATTAATATTTATATTGATTTGACTTCTTCTGTCCCTTCAGGAGTGGTGTTGTCACTTTCTAGTCTTCTCTAGATGCGAAACTTTCGATCCCCTTCTTCATTGACAGGAGAAGGAAACAACTTTTGTTTTCCATCGAATATCGGGTGATTGGTGTCGAGTGGTGAGTGACCACTACATACAGTTTTCATTAATATTTATATTGATTTGGCTTCTTCTGTCCCTTCAGGAGTGGTATTGACACTTTCTAGTCTTCTCTAGATGCGAAACTTTCGATCCCCTTCTTCATTGACAGGAGAAGGAAACAACTTTTGTTTACCATCGAATATCGGGTGATTGGTGTCGAGTGGTGAGTGACCACTACATACAGTTTTCATTAATATTTATATTGATTTGACTTCTTCTGCCATTCTGGAGTGGTATTGACACTTTCTAGTCTTCTCTAGATGCGAAACTTTCGATCCCCTTCTTCATTGACAGAAGAAGGAAACAACTTTTGTTTTCCATCGAATATCGGGTGATTGGTGTCGTGTGGTGAGTGACCACTACATACAGTTTTCATTAATATTTATATTGATTTGACTTCTTCTGCCATTCTGGAGTGGTATTGACACTTTCTAGTATCAAGGCGAGGATCGATAATAAAAGTGCGAAGAAATGATAAAATTAAAGTGACTTCATACACTTCAAGACTTTAGTTTCTTAATAAGGGCAACTGAATACAATTTTGATCACCTCCAAAATCTCCAAATATAACTATAAAATTTTTCAGAAACAAAATGCTTAAATTTTTTTTTAATTCTCATAAAACTTAAACATTTTTATATTATTTCGAAGTGCTACTCTTTTCTTAATCTTCTATATTTTAGCTTCTAGCTTTTTCCTACATCCATAAACTTTTGTTTACAGTTTTTATGATAAAACTTTATAAATTTATGATAATTCTTTAAAAAATGGACAATAATTGTAGTAACCTAGCGAATTTTGAATATTAGCTTCTATAAAAATGTTTCCTTTTTTCCCTATTAATCCTATCCATAATTCAAAGAAACTAAACATTCATGAATACTTGAATATTATTGTCTAATTCATAAATATACATTAAGGTAAGTGGATGACCAACTGTAATCAACAATCCGAAATTTGTTTTTCAAGATATTTATCTAATAAAGCTTACTTTAAAAAGGACTAATACCAGTAACCTCAAAATTGATTATCTTGATATCAATATTTACATACATAATTCTCCAGAAAGGAACACCTTTGATAAAAGGAAAGATTTTCACTTCACAATCAACAGATTTACATCCAACCAAATATTAGCATCAATATTTATATTAACATCTATCATTAATAAATTGCTCAGAAATAATTTCATTTGCAAAAACAACCACATTACTTTAAAACAACATTATTAACGTATAACAACAACAAACTTTTAAACAACATTATAACAAATAGTTCCACATTACTTTAAAACAACAACATAAAAAAGAACTTATAATATAAATAAACTTATACTATAAACAGTCACGGGATTTTGACACGTGACTCGATTTTCTCTATAAACACGCTACATAGCCAAATTGCTTTCTTCAGTCATCTTACGATTCTAAGAGGACGATTATTTTGCCACCTCCATGACGGCGGAATACATCGGTGGATGTGTTTTTGAATTGGATGGAGTCATCCAGAGAGCAGGAATAACATGATCTATAATATCCTAAGGATATGTATGTTTTAATAAAACTATTTTAGAGTGTTATAATTAATTTCTTTTGGATTTTGTTGATTTTCTGTATAAGTTATTTGAGCCCCGTTTTATATATTTTGTATCGATATAAGTGTGTTTCTTGATATTGAGTTTATTATTTACATTTTCGTTACTGCCGCATATACGCAACTCAGATTTTGAACAATTTCTGTTTCTTTTTTTTTAAAGGCTCTGAATGCGAGCCAATTATATGTATAGCGAATATTAGTATGATTTTATTATGCGTTTTCATTGTGTTTTTACGAAGCACATGGAAATTACGTACAGTGAATAATCGAATACTTGTGTAAATAATGTGTAATCTTATTCATAGTTCGTTAGATTTCCTCTCTCTCTCCTCTCACTGTTATATTGATATGATGTGTTCTTTATATATATATATATATATATATATATATATATATATATATATATATATGTGTGTGTGTGTGTGTGTGTGTATGTATGTATGTGTATGAGCATGGTTCGTCTCGTGTTCCACTTATATAAGCTATGAATAGCCCAGCGATAGGTGATTTCCGAGGGGGGCCTAACTAACTCGCTTATGATATGAGAACAAGGAAAACTCTCATCATGCTGCCCATGCATCATGCTAAATGAGTGCTTAATAGATAATGAAATATATAAAGCGACATAAGTTATATCAGAAATAAAAAAAAGCTCCATAGCTCTGCCTAAATCGGGAACGTATTCAGTTGGCCTTCAGAGTGGCTTAGATTTGAACCCGCTGTAATCCATGTTTCAGAAACGAGTAGAATGGATGGCAATGGTTATGGCGTGTATACGGCTGCCAAATTTGTAATGTGCCCGCTTTTCTCATCTGCGAAATTTAAATAAGCTGCAATTACTTCTGTAGTGATTGATATAATTCCTCGAAAACGTCAGTGCGAGAAGTACTTCTACTCAGTTTCGTAGAATCTAGAAAAACAGTGTGAACAGCGAATGTAAGAGAAATGTTTTCTTTTATGTGATGCTCAAATAAGTGGAATATTATGTTGAAATTTGTTGATTATGTCAAAAAGATATACAGGGAAATGTGAGATAAAGTCCATGGAAAGTTGTGTAGCCTATTTTTATCTTTCATTGTTATTATTAGTATTATTATGCAAAGAGTGTTCATGTCTTGATGGTTGGATTTAGAGCACTGATTATGTTATTTTCTAAATAACTTGTCGATGGCTTCGATGCTGATATCGTCGGGAAAGGATTTCATTCTTATGTACCAAAGAGCACTTGTGATGATTCTTAAATTTTATTTTGAAGGACTTGCGTCTTGTTTCGATTGGTATTGGCAGCTGTGCCTAAAGGAGGACTGCACGCATTAGAATGAGGAGAAATATATTTGCTATTAGAGAAAGATTTTGTTAGTTAATGATGAATATTTTCTGTGGAGTGAATATTTTTCTAAATTTTATATTTGATATATTTAATATGGCTTCTTCTACAGGTGAGTGTGTGGTCTAGAACGAATCCAAGGTATTTTACTTCTCAGACACAGTCTATTGGTTCATCAAAGATGTAAAAAGTTTAGTCGTAAATTAAAAAAAGAAACAGATTGATTGAACATAACTATACTAAGAGGGAAAAAAAAATTGATAACAGATTTTAAGTTGGTACCTGATAGCCGAGTGACTAGTGTTCTGGCACTCGATGTCCCAGGTTTCGGGTTCGAGTCCCGGCGAAGCCATGGATATTTATAATGGTTTGGAATCCACTTTATACCGTAGGTTCTGGTATAACATGACTGTAGAGCGTTGGGCTGACAACCATATCCCGAACAAAAAAAAAACATCGCCTGTCTCGAAATCTGCCAAAAGGTAGATGACCTTGGCCCACCATGGGGTTGGTGTTGTGCGACCTTGGCTCACCTGTTGCGGCAATGAAGAAGAGGATTTTAAGTTAGTATATAAAATACAAAAAGGCCTTCCAAATTTTTATTTTGTTTATGTATATGATTTACAAAATTAGGTCTGTATAGCGCTTGTATTTTAATGTCATTTAAAAATTAAACATAAAAAGTTAATCGATTCAACTGTTTTTGTGATTAAACTATGCAATTCGGATGAGAGATTTTAAATTTTACTGATACGAATCTTATAAAACATTATAGTATTCATTTTTACACTATTATCGCCAATTCAAAGGACCAAAAGTTCTTTTTATTTATAATTCAAAAGAAATTTCCCGAAAATATGCAGCTGAAGTATATACAATGTACACAAATAGTTTCGGATAGACATGCCATTTATACAAATTGTTAAATAAAAAAAGTTATTAAATCAAATAATGAATTTCATTACTCTTAAACAGTTTAGTAAGATATTTTTTTTTCATTTTGTTAACATTTTTCTTTTAATTATTATGAACAATTTCGTTTTAAAGCAATAATACACGATAACAAAAGGAATGTAACCCACAAACATTTTGAAAAAGAATAATTAAGTTCAGTAAAAAGGTTTGCCTATTAAAATTTTTTAATACATAAATAAGCTTTAAGAACACTTTAATTTCTGTACTAAATTCGAAAATATTATGTTCCATTTTTATTACATTATAGATTTCAGTTACTACTTTGAGGAAATGTTATGTTTATAAATTATAACTAAATGTTCTTTAGATTAATATACTTGGGACTAAATATGGATTATAATAATTTTAAACTGACATTCTAGGCAGTATTTTTATTCGAACATTCTAGGTAGTATTTTTAAAATCCTTATATGATAAAATTTTAAGACATTTTGTAGATATTATTTTAAGATATTGTTGTTGAGGATTTTCAAATTTAGTTAAAATGTTAATGTACATATATCCATGTTGTCATCAATAAATTCGAAATTACCTATTCTGGTATATGATACGCCACACACATGGACACCTCCATCGCCATGTTTTGTGATAGGAAGTAAGATCTCTTTAAGAAATTTTCACCCCGATTTTATTCAAAACATTTTTTCATACCTTCGGTTGATGAAATTTGAATTTTCGATTCTTTACACAAAGAACCTTGCCATTTTGTCGTAAAACCTTGAGGATCAAATTATTTTTTGAGCTTGCATTTATTCTATTACTTTCAAACGATTCTACTCTATGTTTTGCAGTTGGTTTGCGTTTATTTTTCGAAAGAGAATTCACCTCATTCCGTGAGATAGCTCTGTTGACCTAATCGATCTTGATGATTCGATTATTCTACAATGCTTTTTATAACATTTTACAATGTATGAACATTATGCATAATAAACAATACAGTAAAATTTACAATAAACTGAATTCCTTTTTATGTTGCAATCATTTGAAATTTTTAATTATTTCTACTCCTATTCTTTGAATTATAAAGAAACTCATACATGTATCATAATATCTATAATCAAAATCACACATATAATTTGTGAGATATTGTGTATCTCGTTTAAATACAATATATATATATATTTTTTTGGATTAAAATAAAAATTCAGTTTTAGGTTTCAACAATAAA
Source organism: Caerostris darwini (assembly GCA_021605075.1). Taxonomy (NCBI): domain Eukaryota; kingdom Metazoa; phylum Arthropoda; class Arachnida; order Araneae; family Araneidae; genus Caerostris; species Caerostris darwini. The sequence continues at coordinate 270,276 of BPLQ01007749.1, forward strand.
AAAATTATTTGAAATATAAAAATTTAAAAAAAAACATATATATAGTAAGATACATTTGAAATCAGTAAAATATACATTAATATTGAAAAAGAAAAGTTCTTTCGCCTAAAATAATGTCAATAGAAGTTTTTAAATAAAGTGCATCGATTAATAAAAGTCAACAGAAAGTTAAAATTTTAGAAAATTAAAAATTCAATTTTTAAATTAATTACAAATCAGAAAATAAAAGTTATTCATTCATTCATTTTTCATGTTGCTTACGATACACAATTCGAATGATGAAACAAAATTATTTAAAAAGGAAAAAAAAAAAAAGAAACCAAAGAATAACTTACATTTTATTCTGGTATATCCTTTGTTGAAGGCGAAAATGATCTTTTTGTTGACTTACTAAGACCTATCCATACCAATCCTTATCAAATGAATGAAAAAAACAAAAAGAAAAACATCAAAAACCACAGAAAGATTTAATAAGCTTCATCAGCCATTTTCTTCTGTAAACTAACGTTCTAAAATTAAAAAGTTACATTTTCCGCGCGAATTCAAATAACGGTTGCCACAAAACCTTAACTACGTCAACAACATTAAAAAAAAAGTATTCGATCGACGTTTTCGCCTTGAACTAACGTTCTAAAAATAAAAAATAAAAAAATTTTTGCGCGAATTCAAATAACAGTTGTTATAAAGCCTTAATTTTTTAAACAGCATTAAAAAGAGAATAATTATTTCATAATCAAATATTTAGTAATAAATTAAAAAATCGTTTTTCTTGTTTGTTTCGTATTTTCATGAGTGGCAGCATCATAAAAATTGCTTATCTTCTGTATAATATACTGTGAACATACATAAGAACAATCTCAGAATAATCAATAATTTTCTCAGAATAATCAATAATTTATCGAAATAAATATTTAAAAGAATATATATATATATATATGTTCTTTATTTATTATAACTAAAAAGTTCTGCAAATAACTATCAAAGTAGAAATAAATAGTTATTATATTGTTCGGGAAAAGAAGTTAAGAATTCTTCTAGAGTATTGTAACCCTAAACAAATTGGCGGAAGATTGGCGAAATATTCCGGGTTGCAAGATTAGCGACTTTCTCAGGGGTACAGTATTCTAGATTTCAACCAAAAAAGTATTTAGAATTTTTCATTATTCTTATTAATTTATTTATAAATTTTAATTTATTAGAATATCTTCTGTTTTGATCAAGCAAGCATATAACGTTCGAAATTAGCAAATTAATTATTAATTGCCGCTTAGAAAAAGTTTATATTATTAAAAAATTAATCAAACTTAGTTTAAATTATTTTAATTTATTTGTATTGTTGTAAAATATTATAAAATACATAGCAGAACAAAACCAGTAAATCACGATCGATGAGATCAACACAGTTATGTCATTCAGTTCGATGAATCATTATTCGAAAACAATGATTATTGATTACAAAACAGAGTAGAATCCCTTTAAAGTTATGAAAAATGTATCAATACAAAAGCAGCTCAAAGAGTACTTTAACCAACCAGTTACCAAATTCGAATAGCAAGAAAGAAATTCTTTTCAGTTTAAAGAATGGAAAACTTCAAATTTCATCAGCCAAAAGCATGAAAAAATATTTCTTCAATGCTGTATTTGCTAATGAAAGCAAATGTAATAAATCTGGAGTATCACATTGTTTGGATAAAATTTAAAGAATTTTAAGAGGAGGACATATTTCATCTGGTAGACAGGTATTCATTGTAAAGGTGTATATCATCATTTGAAGTAGATAACAATTTACTAATAACGTAACGCATCAATAAATGCATATTGATATGTTGTTTAGATGCCATTAAAACAAAAACATTCTCATTATGAACGAAATTTTTCGTACGATAAGTTTTACGTAAGTTAGATACGTAAGTTTTTGCATACGATAATTATTTTACAAATAATTATCGTATGCAAAAACTAAAATAATTTTAGAAGTTTTTTTGTGCGGCCCTCTATTAAGTTACAGTGAATACATTAGGCCAGCAGTCTATACAGACATGTGCTTTACTGATTATAAAGGATCATAAGTAACTGATAAAATGAAATGAAGAAATTTTTTTACAGGAATAGCTAACTCACAATATTACCCTTGTGAAATTCCTGCATTTCTAATGTTTTTGTCTATCTTGATTTCCATTTTTGGAATAAAGATATTGTTGGCAATGTCAAAAAGAATCACTTATTCGATTCGTAAGCCGATGGAGAATAGAATGTATAGAAACTATCTTATAACTAGCTGCTGCTCAAAGTATGGTGCAAACACAAAAGACAAAAACGAAAATTCATTTTCAAATATGCCTGTCTCGAGTTCTACGATTTACAAATCCTTCTGAAGATTACTTTCTCGGTTTTTTTAAAGCCTAAAAAAGAAGTACTTTTGTGCTTTGTTCGCTGCAGAACAAGTTGTCACAACTAGGACAAGAATGTCGATCCGAACTAATCGAATATACTGAAAGATACAACTACAGAGGAGGCGGAAACAATATTTGGGTCGGAATAGCTCCGAGTTTTCACTAAGCTTGATCTTTCCATGGAGAAATTCTGACACTTGAGAAATATGAGGAAGAGAACCTTGATCCTCATGCTAGACAGTGTGCCGGAATTATTCCTGTGTATGTATTATCATTTGCGTTGAAATGATTTCGACCAACCACTTCCAGATAAGCTTGCAGAAAAATAGCTTCAGAATCAAAATATGAGCTTTTCCGGCACCATCTCTCGACCTTAATCCTATCAAGGACTTTTTGGAAGACAGTCTCTCAGACTTCGTCCAAGGTCTTTACATGAGCTGGAATAAATGTTTGCTTGCCGTTCAGTTCCAGTCGACTTGGAAAGGAAAAGGCAAAAGTGTGATACAACTAGGGTAAGACATATCTAACTCATTTAAAATTCATTAATTTAGCTATTTTTATAAAAACATTCATTTGTCTTTTTTTTTAATTAATAACTGAACACTATGTCAAAATAATTTTGATTTAAATAATTACATTTTTTATTGTTTTTAATCGTTTAAATCAATTTAAAAATTTTGAACTAAAGATTTTTTTCAATTAAATCTACGCGAATGCTTAAATGGATACATTTTCAGATTCATGATTCATTTTCCAGTGTGGGTAACTCGTAATTCACCAGCGAATGCTACTATCTCTAATCGAGAGTCACAAATTTGAACCCAACGCATCGCCAGATAGCGGACAGCATCTGCAAACGGAATCGCATTCGTCACAGTGAAGCTGAGCATTCCTCAAACAAAGAAAAAAATGTTTGTAGAGCACACGTTTCGAGCCGATTTGGGTATAGATAATCTCTGGACTCCCCCTCGGTCGCGTGGCGCTGATGGGGAAGTTCTTTCCGCCTCCTGCAAACGGGCCGCCCGGAACAGGCGAAATACGACTGCGGTGTTAATGCTCTTTCTATGACGTCACAACAGGTGTCAGTTCCTTGGGACTTCCTAAGTCGCAAAAACTAATGTTTTTACCTATATAAATCGAAAAATATTTCAATATTTTTATTTCAATATATATTTCAAAATATTTCAATATATATTTCAAAATATTTCAATATATATTTCAAAATATTTCAATATATATATTTCAATTTCAAATATGTAATATTTAATTAAGCCAATAGAAGTATTTAAAAAGCAGTCTTTAACATTTTTTTTAAAATTTTGAAATCATATATATTTATATAAATTAAATATATATATATATTGGATTACAATTCGTTGGGGGCGACCAAGTCTGATGACCGAGTCAGTAGAGTTCTGGCACAAGGTACCACAGCTTTCGGGTTCGTCCATGGTGGTTCAATGGATGCTTGTAGTGGTTTGGAATCGACTTTAAACAGTAGGCCCCAATCTAATATTACTGTTGGGCGTACGGCTGATAACCTTACCCCGTAAAAACGAAAACATGTCTTGTTTCAGGAATGTGCCAGTTGGCAGACGACCTTGGATACCATGGAGCTGTTGCGGCATTGAAGAAGAGCATATATATACAATATATGTTAATAAATAAAGATATAAATTGTCTGTCTCAGCACTAAATTTACAATCTTCTAACTTCTAAGCAGCTTGTGACACATTTGGACAACTCGGAATCACATAGCAATGCAGGGTTGGAATTCCACTTGGTATAAATGGGGTTGAGATTGAATTTCCATGAGTTTTCCGGAGACTCTTCAAACGAACGCTGAACAAATGGATATGCTTGCTAACTAACTTACTGGGTTGCAGAGAACAATGGGCGGGTCGCATAGCACTTGTATGTGCAACGATATCCGTTGAAGCACGTTGCCAGCCATGGCTTCTATGGATGTCTACATCCACGTCCATGGATGTCTACATGTCCACGTCACTGTTACCAAAGAAGATTTCGTTCCAGGGAACCATCACATGTCATGAACGGACTGGTACAGACTCAGGATTGAAAGGAGACTAGACTAAATCTGGTACAGGAAAATCCAAGTTTCGGTTCGAGAACTGTAGAGCACCAATCAGAGACATTCTGCTGCAGAGTCTGAAGGATTCTGCGTGAAAACCTCATGTATCCGTAATTCTTCTTTACTACTGATGACCAGGTTACTTTTGTGATGTAAATTGATTAATAAACCACATATTCATTGTGTGGTTGTCCTTTTCTTTCTGGTTTTCTGTACACACTGCGACATCTCAAAAACCTTTCTACCCCCTGTATTGTTATGACATTCTGAATTGTGTAAGTATATCCTACTCCTCCTTGAAACACACACGTATATATATATATATAATCTGACTTCCTTCCATCGTCTAAGACGGCAATTTCTTTCTTTAGTATATTATTTATTTTTCTGTTAGACAAGCTTGTGTAATTTATTTATTTTTTATTTATATTTATTTATTTCTAAAAGTATTTTTAGGTGGTGTTTTTATAAAATCATTTTTTAAGAAATTTTCAAAAAAAAAAAAAAAAAAAAATTCCATTAATTCTATGCAATGGCATAATCCTGGCTAAGAAATTTTTTTTAGTTTATTATCATATAATTCACGGAATGTAAAAAAAAAATAACAAAAATAAATAAATAATAATAAAGCAATAGAGTAATCTGGAATATAATAATGAAAGTTTAAATGTTTCTTTCAATCCTAATATATTTTTTTTTAACTAACGATTTTCTTTCCTGATTGCATGCCGCCGTTAAAACATTTTAATAAACGCAATTAATTTTAGTAATTCTCATAATTTCAGAAAAACAATAACGCGTTGTTTTGACAGCAACAACATTATTTATCTATGGCGCTTTACTTATGTTGCTTCTGCTAATTAAAAAAAATATATATATATTGTGTAATGCGGGGGAAAAAAAAAGAAACAAATAAAACTTTATCCCTTAAAAAAAAAATTTAATTTTTTTTTCATGAAAAGAGTGTTTCGAGAATCGTTCTAACCTTCATTCGCAACCGATACTATTAATTGTTCGCAGGACACGTGACTAAAGAATACTTCATTCCCTCTGGCTTATGTTCGAATTTTTAACCCATAATCAAAGGATGAATCAGGCAGGCGATTTTCTCCGCGATTTCATCCTGATAGGGGTATTTTAACCCAATAGCGCTCAGTTACAGTTATGCAGTGACTCCATCTCCCCCCTCACCCCGAGTGACTCAAGAGGGATGCAAGGGAATGAAAAAGGGGACCCCCTATTTTCCTCCCTCTTCGGTACATTTGTAAGTTGTTTCACATCTGAAAAAAGAGAAACTGCGTTTTCAGAGTTGGATTTCAATCTTCGCCATTTATGGTCACCTTATCAGAATGAAAATGCTGATAGGATGTATTGGACTGAATATGAGTTATTAGAGAAAAATACCGCGATTCTATACTTTTAGATGTCTAATTTATATTTATAATAAATTTTTAAAAAATGTTTTTATTTGGTATTTTAAAATTGAATTTTAATTGCCTATTTTAAATAAAATAACTTAAATAACATTTAAATCAAAACAATAATTATAAATTTATATTTTAGACATACATATGAATAATACTGAAAAGAGAAGAAATTTATTTTATGATATTATATATATATGAGCTAACACGTTGATTAATTAGATTCGAATTCATTTAATACTATTTATATAAATATTGTAAAGAACATTACCGAATACTTATATATCATCCTTCTTCAAGAAAAACCATAAATTTTTCACATACGTTATTTATGAATTTATGTCAGATATCAATTCATCTTAATCACTTAAATTTGATCTACATTTTTAATCCCAAAATATTATTTATCATATTATCCCCTTATTATTTTATAATTTTTAAATAAACGAATAGTCTAAAACAGATAAATGGAAACAATATTTTTCATACTTTTTTACAATAAATATTTTTTAACAAATTTAAACTTTTCAATGAGGGCCACTGATCTGGTAAACTGAAAGCTATTTAAATCTTGTTTTCAATTATACTTTTCCTCGTGATCTGTTTTCTTAAATTAATATTCAAAATTGATCCTTGATTTAAATTAACAAAAGAAATCCCGATATATTGCGTATGTCAGGAAAAAAAAAAGAATATTATGTACTGAAAGCGCGCTACAACCGATTTTATACTACTAATTACTGAATTATGTAACTAAGTATTGAATTACTAATTACTAAATAAAATTAACTGATGATTAATTGTTTTTGTTACTGTGGCAATTAAGAATTATAAAAAGAGTGATTTAAATTCACTATAGTTTACACTTTTTCCTGTCTTGATTAACAAAATAAATCATTATACTTATCTTCTTTAAAAAAAATTAAAGATCTGTTTCAATTAAAAATCGATCTAAAGTTGTTCGTTTTCGTTTTTCTCCAAGAATCTTTATTTCCATTTTTAAATAGCATTAACTTTTATCGTACGGGCCTGAATGGCCGAGTGGCTACCGCTCTGGTGCTCGGAACCACAGGTTTCGGGTTCGAGTCCCGGTGGTGCCATGGATGTTTGTAGTGGTTCGGAATCCACTTTAAACCGTAGGTCACTGTCTAATAGGAGCGTTGCAGGGGCATTGTTACTCCGAGTCCATGCTTATCTTCAAGTTACACGCGCCCCCTGGGTAATGCACAGTGAGTAACGTCTGTGCAGCGCTTACCTTAAGGCATCCATGACCAAGCTGTCTAAGTGTTTGCCAGCTGCATTAGAAAGAAAAAAAAACTTTTATCGTATTTCAAAATACGTAATTATTCTTATCTTCTTTATATTGATTTCTATTTACGTTTAAGTTTAATAAAATTAAAGATCTGTTTTAGTTTTAAAAAAAGTATCTAAAGTTGTTTGTTTTCGTTTTTCTCCAAGAATCTTTATTTCCATTTTTAAATAGCCTTAACCTTTATCGTATTTTAATTATGTGATTTGAATTAGATCCTTCATATAATGGTGTCGTATTCCACAATCCTATTGTACTTCTATCCTTTCCAGACAAAATTAACCTCTCAACAAAAGTCCGGATAAGATTACCTATTTTTAATGAGAATATAAAAAAAAATAATAATAATAATAAAGAAGCAATTTTTCTGGAACTTAAAGAACTGCTTTAAGGGATTAAAAATAATCGAGGATAAAATATCCAACTACACCCTATAATGAGGGTGACTGCGTGTGATTTGGATAACAAAAATTTAAAACAAAAATAGAATCAAATGAATACAAACCGTTAAATAAAATAGCAACAACTTCAAATGCAAAAATCGTGTGGCCATAAATGTCCGGAGTTGCAGGTCTCCCATTGAGCGGCAATGGTACATGACGTCACGCAAATCGACTCAATATTAATGACTTCAGTTTAATGAGTCATTTGTAGAGAAGAGGAGAAAAACTTGCAGGGAAATTTTTTTTTTTTTTCTTTTTTCCACCCGCTTTTGTCGATTTTTATTTCAATATTTTCCCTAAAGCATTCGCGTGAAGCAAGACAAACATTCGAATAACGCAAATATTAAAAATGGAAAAGCGTGATAAAAGCACCGCGTACATTTTCATGCCACAAAATAACTAGGAGTTAAAAAAAAAAAATTGCAGCTCTGTATTGCCATTTTCAAACATACAAATTGCAAAATTAAGTCTTTCTTTTGAATGTGTCTTCTCATTACATCAAAAAATAAATGAATAAATAAATAATAAATGAGTAAATAAATAATAAATGAATAAATAAATAATAAATGAGTAAATAAATAATAAACAAACTAAACAAACGTCTATTGCAACAGATAATTGGTCTTCGGACTACGAGTCTGTAACATCGTTAAATAATACCAGCCACAAAATAGTAGCCACGAAAAACCATTTGCTTTCTTTCTTCCTGGTTTAGTGGTCATTTCATTCAGATGATTCACGATTTCAGTAGGGAATAGCCTTCATAATTAATGGATATTGATTATCTGTCCTTGTACAAAAATATGTCGTGCTACTGTCAAAATGACCAACGATTTATTAAGCTTTCGGATTTCTCTATGGGGATTTTATACCGAGTTAATACAAAAAAAAAAAAAAAAATCATGGAGCTGAAAATTGAGGAAAATTTAATTTTACGTCTTTCTAACAATTCCATGCATTATATTTTAAAAGGAAATACATTTAGATATGATCATTATTATTAATGATGCATATTACTTTATTAAGTTTGCTGAAAAAGGAAAATATTCATTTTATTTTCGTTGTAACTTATCATTACAAGTTCTTAAGAAGTCAAGTCAACGAATGAAAAAAAAAAAACAAAAACAAAAAATCACGTGTTAAAAAATTAAACTTCAATCCAAATTTGAAAAAAATATTAAAAAGAATCAGAATCAAACAATAAATAAAAAAATTAACGGGATTATGGCTCGTGCATATGCATAAAACTTTGTTATCCTACTCATGACTCTGTAGTAGACGGCAGCTAATGTGCAAGAGGTGTGTGTAATGTGTACAGGTTCTAATCTACTGACGGTGTCTATTGCAGTCATTGCTTTCAGAAACAAGAAGATTCGATGGAAAATACGATAACGTGTGTAAAACGTCTTGTATCGGCAGTCAGGCTATCTGGTGGCAGCTTCCCTGGTTTTCTCCCATACGTCACACAAATGCTGGGCAGTTACCCCTAAAATCTGTCAATCCCCTATATCCGGTAATGTCCTCTTCTTATCGACCTTCGCCGGAGTGCTCGTAGCATACATATGGAACATATGTCAAATGATTAACCACGTTGTTTCCTATCATAGGAAATGTTCCTTTTTCAACGCCGTCTTATTGTCCCTACGATTCTTACATTTTTCCGCTGTTTGAAAGTACTGCTGATACAAATTAAATTAATTTACCAAGTTTATTAAGGACGATTAGGGTGTATTTTAATACTGTTTAACCATTTATAGTACATTTTTGTTGACCAGTATACAAATACAGATGTATCATTTTTTATGAATCTAACTACAAAAGTATTTTGCTAAATGGGAGAGTGCAGTGCCGTAAGCCCCCAACAATTCATTCACATTATCTTATTCTGTGGACATACACATACACACAGTGACAAAAGTCATGGGATACCTCTTAATATCGTGTCGGCCCTCCTTTCGCCCGGCGAAGTGCAGCAACTCGACGCCATGGACTCAACAAGTCGTTGGAAGTCTTCTGCAGGAATATTGAGCCACGCTGTCTCGATAGACGTCCATAATTGTGAAAGCGTTGATGGTGCAGGATTTTGGGCACGAACTGACCTCTCGATGATGTCCCATAAATGCTTGCTGGGATTCATGTCGGGCGATCTAGGTGGCCAGATCATTCGTTGGAATTGTCCAGAATGTTCTTCAAACCAATCGCGAACAGTTGTGGCCCGGTGACATGGCGCATTGTCATCCATAAAAATCCCATCGTTGTTTGGGTACATGAAGTCCATGAATGGCTGCAAGTGATCTCCAAGTAGCTGAACATAAGCATTTCCAGTCAATTTTCGGTCCAGTCGCACCAGAGGACCAAGTCCATGCCATGAAAAAACAGCCCACACCATTACGGAGCCACCACCAGCTTGAACAGTGCCTTGCTGACAGTTTGGGTCCATGGCTTCGTGGGGTCTACGCCACACTCGAACCCTACCATCAGCTCTTACCAACTGAAATCGTGACTCATCGGACCAGGCCACTGTTTTCCATTCATCTAGGGACCAACCGATATGCTCACGTGCCCACGAGAGTCGCTGCAAGCGATGTCGTTCTGTCAGTAAAGGAACTCGAGTCGGTCTTCTGCTGGAATAGCCCAAGAAAGCCAAATTTCTCCGCACAGTTCTAACAGACAAGTCCCTTCTACGTCCCATATTGATTTCTGCGGTTATTTGACGCAGTGTTGCTTGTCTGTTAGAATTTACGACTCTTTGCAGACGTCGCCGGTCTCGGTCGTTAAGTGCAGGCGGTCGACCACTGCGCTGTCCATGGTGGGATGTTATGCCTGAAATTTCATACTCTCGGCACACTCTTGACTCAGTGGATCTGGGAATGTTGAATTCCCTAACGATTTCCGAAATGGCATGACCCATGCGTCTAGCTCCAACTAACATTCCGCGTTCAAAGTCTGTTAATTCCCGTCGTGCGGTCATCATCACGTCAAAACCTCTTCACATGAATAACTTGAACAGAAATGAAAGCTCTGCGAAAGCACTGCGCATTTATACCTGTTCTACGCGATGCTACTGCCATCTGAAAATTTGCATATTGCTATCCCATGACTTTTGTCACTTCAGTGTATAGTCATACCCAGTGGACTATGTAATGAAAAAAAGGGTCACCTGGTCTGGGGAATCTCTTTTCTCTGTACATCCCGTGAATGGACGAATCTCTCTGCAACATTATTTGACCGGAAACTTGAGACGAGAAATGTGAAGATCACAGACAATGAATTTACAAGAACGCACAGCACTAATCAGCTTTTTTGCACACTTAAAGCTAATTAAACCAGTATCTACAGTTTAACGTGGATTTCTCACCGCTAACAAATATCCATGCAACCTGGAGGATTCGAATCTGAAGCCTGTGATACCAGAGGTCAGAGAACTAGCCAATTGACCATCAGACCGCTGAATATGCAAGGAGAAACCTACGACGTTTAGCTGAAGATTTATCTCAGTGTACCAACGCTCATTTCCGCGCCAAAGAAGGACATTAATTTCTTGTACAATTTTTAATGCATTTTCTGAACGGTGTATATTGCGTACTGTATGAATATATATGGTGTATTGCGTACTGTATGAATATATATGGTGTATTGCGTACTGTATATATATATATATATATGAGTGACGTATTGTACAGACATTTTTAATTAGATAATTATTTCTTTTAATGAATAGGCTCAGAGATTTTCTAGCCCATACTGCGCAAGAATACGAGAATGTTAAAGCATGTTTTTCTTTTGTACAATAACAAAGCGAGTTATTATATTCATTGATTTCACTTGAAAGAAAACCAAATTGTGTATATTTAATTGTTATTATCATTTTAATAGTTATTATCCTATTAATTGTTATTATCGTACATTTAATCTTTTTAAATCTATTGTTGTTCAATATACAAATAGAGATACATCATTTACATGCGTCTGTAAACATATTTTGCTAAAACGTGTATCGTGGACATCTCCTAATTAATGTTAGTAATTACAAATAAATGCAAAAACCTAATAATAAATAACTACAAATTACAAATAAATGCAAAATAAATAAACTACAAATTACAGATAAATACAAAAACTTAATAATAAATAAAGTAAACATTGCTTTTGTTACTATCATTATAACATTAGAAGCGTAAGATATTTTTTCTTGAGAATATACTAACTGTTGATTTGTTTTTGTTTATGATTTAATTCTTTTACATAAACAAGTTAAAATTTATTCCATTTATTATTTTCATTTGTCTGGGTTCGACCCATTTGCTAAATAAAAACGCAGGTTAATTTTTCTTGATAGTAAAAGATGATAAGTACGCGCATTCGTGGGAAAATTGCATTTTTCTCAACATGCACTTTCTAAGAGATTTCGCGCGTGCAAACCTACATTCGGTTGCATTTGATACTTTCCATACGGATGCAGGTCCGCGCCATAACAATTTATCTCCCTGGTTCGTCGGAATCTCTCCGAACACGATTATTGAGTTTTCCAGCCATCCGTTAACTCCAGCACCGGGGCAGGAAATGTTGTGCCACTGCGCAGGCGCGTTTTCACGGACCCTTGAAGCAGCACTGCGCAGAATGACAAGTCACTTCAACATTCATTTTCGAGCATTCATCTCATACATACATTGTTTTATAAAAGTTGTCACAAACGAGTGTTTCTCAATTTACTTCTGAGAAAAGCAGAAATATTTAAAAATTTCAAGTGGTTATATTATGAAAAAAAGCTGCAGTTTATTTCCAAATAATGCTATTTGTCATATCTAAAACTTCTCACGTTTTGAAAAAAGATTTTTTTTAAAAATGAATATTTTTAAGTCTAAATAAGTCTTATAAAAGTTTTCGCATATGACTTAGACACTGGTAAAAATTGCCTGTTTCATATTAACTTTCGATAAAAAATGTAAAAATATTTTTTAATATTTTTGACTGTTTTTTTTAAAGAAAATTATTTGCTTTGGAGATGCCTTTGCTTTTATAAATTATTACTGCAACTAGACTATTACCATAACAAGCTCCAGTAAAAAAAGAAATTAATTACAAATTTGGGATTAAGCGATTTTTCTGCTAAAAACATGCGAAAATAGTTAATTTATGAATCTCAACTATTTTTTTCTATTATAAAACACTATAAGAATAAGTAAGTAATAAAAATACGAGAGCCGAAATAAAAAACTACCTAATGTAAAAAAGCGAAATGTCTTCGGAAAAAATAAAAAAATTCCAGGATTATTTGCTATAATCTAGCAATCTATAAACAGAAAAGTTGCAAAAATTTTATTAAATATGTAGGTTCGAGAAACATTTTCAAGATTAATTCGATCCGTTGATTGTTATGGTCGAGAAGCAAGCAAAAAATTCTTCATTAGCAAAAAAGGATAGAAAAATATGAAATTCATAGGCTAGAAACATGAGCAATTGTTTAAGAATGTAATAAAATTAATGCAATATATTTAGACCTAGTTGTTATACAATGTTTTGGATAAAATCGAAAGAAGCATTTTAAAAAGGAGAACTTATTTCATTCATTAAATATGGCCATGAGTAAATTATGTTGTGTGGGTCCAAATCATCCCTCGGAGTAGGTAAGTTAGAATTTATTTATGACGCCATGAATTAGTACCAATATTTTGTCTTCTTAAACAAAATTTAAAAATTATCAGCTTAAAATCTCCGTCTGCATTACGCCTATAAGATTTATTAAGAGGATTATCCTAAGCATACTTCCTTGAATGTTCGATAGTGATTTTTTTCACAGTTTTAAATAAGTTATTAAAAGGATTCCTCAATCATCAGATTTAAACCCAATAGAACATATTTGGCAGTAATTTGAAAAAAAAAAAAAAAAAACAGTCGCTACTAAAAGTGCTCTAACAGTGTAATTCATTTAAATAATAAAAAATGTTAATAAGCAGTTCAAAGACTTTTATTGGACTAACCTGGCCTTATGCAAAAAATTTTGTGAATGTCATTCATCTCATCATCTTGGATTACCGCATTTTTTTACTAATTTGTTCAAAATAATTATTAAAAAAAATGTATGCAAAATGTAAAATGACTCGTACTCAGTTGTTTCAAAACTGTAAATTTTTATTATCTATTTTGATAAATTTTTCTTAATATAAATTTTTTAGACAAAATTTGTATAAATATTATGTTTATGCGAAAACATTTGCGGGGCTAGTGTAGATTTAAAAATTTTAGATCATGCAATTGACAAATGACTCAATTTTTACAACTTTTCTTTGAAAAGGAATAGTTAAGGAAATGCGCATTGAAAGGGGAAAAAAAAGAGATTTTACAGTTATCATGGTAACAAAAAAAATTTGGTTTCTCATCGGTTAGAAAAAGACATTAGAAGAACCATATTAAAAATGCTATACAATACATAGTCAATGCAATTAGCCAACCGACTTTATTCAAGTAATGCACAGATTGCTAAATAAGCAACCCGAACTGAGGAAGCCAAACTCAAAATCCGTATGCCAAAATGTTTTTCGAATATGTGCAAAGATTTAAGTGGAAGGATGCAAATCTTTGGTGTTTCTCTTTTCAAATATGGTGGCACTGAATATTCCAATTCGGAATGAGGTAACAAGACATTTTCCCAAGGATGATATTACAATATCATCATCATCGTCATCGCCATCGTCATCACCGTCAATAATTGAATCCAGGCAAGAACCTGGGTTCTTTCTTTCTTTTCAGTAGTCGTCATTTCTCCATAAGTACCTCTCCGTATATCTTCCAAAATATGTCCAAAGTTTATTAACAGTACGCCCCATTTCATTGATGACCGATAATGCATTAAAGAATTAAACATTTGCAATAGGTGTTTGTTACATTTCAATAAATTTTATTAATTATAACTAGCAATAATAATATACGGGGTTTAAATAAAACATGCTATTCATTTTTTACCAGTTAAAAAAATAAATTGTATTGAATATCAAAATTACTATAATATTTATTGTCACCGTATCTTGCATTGCTTGAGCATCGCTACTTATAAACGAGTAGCAAAAATGTAATATATATAAATAATCAATAAGTAAATAGAAGGAGAGAACTGGAAATGTGCTCTTATTTGGATTTCGAGTTTTCTTGAACATGCGCTGTCAGCCAACGTTCACTTCCCCCTGCTGACAGCACTGGGTCGATCGCTTTCCCTCCCCCTCCCGGTCTCCATGGCAACCTTCTACAGAAATCCGATTTCGATCGACCGCCGCGAATGCCCATGCTCGGGCGCTGAGGGGTTTCCTCCGGCGCGCAGGAGAGCACCACTAGAGCGACATGGAAGCTGCCTACCAGTCCCGGGGAAAGCCGCGCTCATCGCGGGACCTGCGGATGGCTCGGCGCGCGACCTAGGCCATCCCTTGGAAGAACCTGGCTTCTGGCGCAGAAGAGTGCGAAGTGTGCAGCTCAGCCTCCGCCATCATGGGCACCGTGCTCAGCTTCTCGCCCCGAGAGCGGAAGCCCGCCTACGGGGAGTACAACCTCAACAACTACAACTACGAGCAGCTCAACAACGCCAAGAACAACAACGGCGACAAGGCCAGCCACCACAACTTCAAGAAGCACTCGCTGTTCATCAACGCCCTCAGCTGGAAGCACTTCACGGCCTCCAGCAAGAAGAAGGACAAGAACAAGATGCGGCAGCCGCTGGACAGCATCCACTCTCTGGTGGACAACAACAAGAACATCCAGAACTCGCTGTCCCGCTTCCGGCCCGGCCAGCTGGACGTGGTGGTGAGGAACAACAACAACCTCCTGCTCCAGGAGAAGAAGCCTCCCCCTCTGCCGCCCAAGCCCGCGCTGCTCACAGCCCATAACCTGGTCCGCCCTTCCAACCATGGGGCCGTGGGCCCTCAGGCCTTCACCGCCGACTCCAGGGCAGTGGCGCAACCCAGCCCGCACCGCAAGACCGTCATACAGGCGTCCACCTCCGAGTTGCTGCGCTGCCTGGGCGAATTCCTTGGCCGCCGGTGCAGGCGGCTCACCGACTTCCAGCCCACCGACGCCGTGATGTGGCTGAGGACTGTGGACCGCAGCCTGTTGATGCAAGGCTGGCAGGACATCGCCTTCATCAACCCGGCCAACGTAGTCTTCTTGTACATGCTGGTGCGCGAGATGGTGGGCGAGGACATCGAGTCCGAGCGAGAGCTGCAGGCGGTGGTCCTCACCTGCTTGTACCTCAGCTACTCATACATGGGCAATGAGATCTCATACCCCTTGAAGCCCTTCCTGGTGGAGGACTCCAAGGACAAGTTCTGGGACAGGTGCCTGTTCGTCATCAACCTCCTCAGCGGCAAAATGCTGAGGATCAACAGCGAGCCCAGCTTCTTCACAGAAGTGTTCACAGAACTCAAAGGTTGCTGTTCCGCAGCGGCGTGATTAAGTGAATCTTTAAAACAAAAAGAAAGGTATTGTATATTTTTTCATAGAATCACTCGTCGAGCAACTTACCATTTTAGATAACTCTCTGTATACTTGTATGCATACTCGAGGTCTGGTGGAAAACAGTGTTTCAGTGCTGATGATACTAACAATACTTTTATCATGTAATTGTGATGTTGTATATAAGTACCAATGTTTTAGAACATGTTTTATTGCGTACCAGCTTTGAATTTCTGTTGAGTTCGGTCTGAATTCTGAAAAATGTTTAAGAAATGCAATGTAATTAAGAGGTGGACTGTATATTTTAAATGTTTAACATGCAGTTTGGCTACTATTATTTGAATTTTGTCAATTAAAACAAATTTTTTGAGGCATTAGTATCTCTCCAAAAAATTATTCCTTCTGTAAGAAATATACTTCAACACGCAACTGAGAGAAAATTCATATTCTAGTTGTATGGACTTCATCGGAAAAAAATTATGTGAATTAAATTAAACCTAATTAAAATTAAATTAAACCTATTTAAATTAATCACAAATTATAAGTGTTCAGTAGTATTTTAATTGTATTTTGCATTTAATGAATAACAAATACAAACAGGGAATTTTTAATAGCAAAAAATAGCTCCAAGCTACCTATTTATAACCAAACATTTCTCTGTGGTTATATTTTGCATTCGATTTCACATTATTTCTCTTCAAACTTCTTGAAAGGAGAAAAATCTTAAACATACGACAATTTAAAAATCCAATTTCTCTTATGTCTGAAGCTGAAGAGAGCATTTAATAAATAGTTATTTAATTTTATTAGTAGCTACAAATATTATTGCATAACATTTAATTTTGAAATATTGTTATTTTAATGAATGAAATATTCTGAGTTATATTATGAAACTGGTTTTAAATTATTAAAAGAAAATCTCTTTCTCAATTTCATCATTTATAATTATAATATTTTAATAGAACTTTTTATTTAAAAAAAAAGCATTATATTTTTTTTTATCTAATGTCATATTTTAAAGACATTTTTTTAACAGTTTAATTATTTAGTATTTTTAGGTACATAATTATCGTAAATTAAATGTGTAAATTTTTGTATCAATTTGATTTTTTTACGTGTACTATTTTTCCCAACAGAACCTGAAATACATTTTTTGAATACCTAATTTAATTTATTTATGTATATTGTTGATAAGTAATTTATTCTTGAATTATATTTTGTATGAAATAGTTCCTTAATTATTATTATTCTTTCAACTTGCTTGCATAAAATAATTATAAAAACATCAAAAATGAAAGAATATTTAAAATAATATTTAAAAATTAAACTAATATCAAAGAAAAATTTGGAAATCTTGCAGATTTGTAGTAAGAATATGTTTTTTTCAGTAGTAAAAAAAAAAAAAAAAAAAAGTATATAAAATAATTAATGAGAAAATTTATTTAGAAAAATCTTGAATTAATATCTAAAATGATATTGATTGCATATTTCTAATCATATTCAAGGTTATCATAATATAATACGCTTATTAAAACTATTTCTATGGCTTTGAAACATGAAGCTAATCGATTTAAATAATTACGAAATTATTTATATTTTTTTTTTCACTTTAAAAATCTAAACTATGAAGTAAAAAAAATAAAATTTTATCAAAAAAACGTAAAATAAAATGCTGCAGAGTGTCTGAATGCATAAATAATTCTCCTCTGCGATGTCTTCCTTAGAAAACGCAGCAATGGCTGCCGCTATCGATTTTGCGGAAGCGATGCAGTGCGTGGCAAAAAGTCTTACTTTCGACTTCCCTGCTTTGCGTCGGGATTCGGGGGAGAAAACAACTTAACAAGAAGTTCCCGTCCAATGCGGAACTGAATGGGAATTCCTACGTGGCAGGAGAAACAGCCTCAGCATTTTGCCCCTCGCCTTTTTTATTTATTAGCTACAACTTCGTTTGATAAGCAATGGAAAAATTCAAAACAGCAAAACATTCCTATTTCTATAAAATAACAAGAAATTTCAAAACACGATACTGCCTATAAAAAATTGTGCGTTTTTTACGTGACGGAAAAAGCATTAAATTAGAAATTTATTAATTAATTAATTTTATAAAAAATAAATAAATAAAAAATTGTATTAAAAAATGAATTCCTTATAAATTATTATTAAACGAATTTAATTATTTATTTTCTATTCAATTATATAAAATACCCTGCTAAATGCAAGAACAATTCTTCCTGAACTTAATTAAAGTTTCCTGATATTCCGATTTGCAAACAGTGAGTCTTTTTCAAGGTTATACATATACATATGTACATATATATATATACATTCTGTATAAAATGTATCCCGAATACATGATTTAAAATACTCGAGTAAAAGATACCGCATTATTTTTTTTTAAGTTGGTAACACTGTACTGAGTCATCACGCGGAATTTCACTCAATGTGCTGATCTCAGCTTTTTTTTTTGTAATCAAATATTTTAGTGCTCTGTGATTTTCAGAAAAAAATTAGTTGAACAAAGAGATTGCCTTAAATTTTATATTTAAAAGGAAATTATTTGTGCTGAAGGCTAAAAATGTCTCAGAAGATCTTGTTTGTCAACAAGTATATGAATGGTATAAAGAACAAGTATATGAATGGTACATCAGATACATCAGAAGGTCAACATGGTACATCAGAAGTCACATCAGAAGAATGGTACATCAGAAGTCACATCAGAAGAATGGTACATCAGAAGTATATGAATGGTACATCAGAAGATCTGAGAAGATCTTGTTTGTCAACAAGTATATGAATGGTGTAAAGTATGAAGTGGAAGTTGATTTGCCTCTTTTTAGCCGACCTTCAACTGTTACAGCTGGCCAAAACATCGCCAAAATCAAGAAGTTGGAGGTCAAAAATCGCCATATGAGTCAAGGGGTGGACATATCTTTTAAGTCCGTTCATAATATTATGACTTATATTTTGGATATGAAACGAGTCACTGCAAGACAGGTTCCGAAAGAGCTCAATTTTTTTTTCCAAAAAAAGAGCATCGAAAGCAAGTGGTAAGTTAAGACATGACCTTTATGAAATGCATATTGACTGGCAACTGACCAAGAAGCAGAACTGTATTCATCTGATAGCACCATGTGACCTTTTTCTGTTTCCAAAATTAAAATTATCACTTTGAGGGAGACGTTTTGACTCGAAAAATAAAAGCAAAATTCGATGAAAGAACTGAAGGCCTACAAAAATTGTATAGAGAATTGGATGAAGCACTTCCATAATGATTTACACTGAAAGTTACTATCATTTTGAGGGGACTGAATGTCCGAGTGGCTAGCGCTCTGGCGCTCGGTACCATAGGTTTCGGGTTCGAATCCCGGTGGTGCCATGGATGTTTGTAGGGGTTCGGAATTCACTTTAAACCGTAGGTCCCGGTCTAATAAGATCGTAGAGTGTTGCGGGGGCATTGTCGCTCCGCGTCCGTGGCTTATCTTCAAGTTACACGTGCCCCCTGGGTAATGCAAAATGAGTAACGTCTGTGCAGCGCTTGCCTTAAGGCATCCATGACCAAGCTGTCTAAGTGTTTGCCAGCTGCATTAGAAAGAAAAAAACTATTATTTTGAAGGCGACAAGTTAAATTTTGATGAATAAATTTATTTTTATGTATTTTATTTAACAATTCCGGATACATACACAAAATGTATATAAATATACATATACATTCTACCACACGCAATATCTACAGAAGATAAAAATTCTTACAGTGCAACATTAAAGAGTACTGCTTTTGTTATTGTTGCATGGACACAATTCTTGAAAGCCGCCGATTTAGGAGAAAAGCTGACTCCGTGTTTGACCTGCTCTTACAAAATGTCACGCACTGGCAATTCTGCATTTTCTGGGAAGTTTCGTGTGGCATAATTACAGTTATAGTTACCATAATTAGATGCTTTCGGAGGAGCCAAACGAGGACACGATGTTCCCCTTTTTTTTTTATCAAAACAAAAATCAATAACATTCCATTCTTTAGGTGCATCGTACAAAATTTGTTCTTTATTTTTTTTTTTTTTTTTTTTTTTTTTTTTTTTTTTGCCGAAGAAAAATTTATTCTTGTGATAGGAATTATATTTTCTGTACTATAAGTTTCACTATCACAGTCATAAAAAAAAATTTTTTTTACGTGAATAAGCCAACAATTCGTTAAAAGAATTTGTGTAAAAAATTTTAATTCACTAAAAATTATCACTATATTCTTTTGAAGAAGGTATTTCTCATTATTGAAATAGTTTTAGTATGTCGTGTTCAGTAAAATTTTTGCAATATTTATTATACTTACTATAATGAATGTTTCTTACTCCACAATTAAAATTGTGAAACTACTCCACAATTAAAATTGTGGAGTAGTTTCAGTACGCAATGAACAAATATCTTATTGCTACTAAATAAATTTTCTAATCGATTATTATCAGCCTCTACAATGCTTAAAAATAAAGCGGATTGTTATGAAAGAATATCTTTCTGTTTGTTTCAATGTAATTCTTTATAAGTATTATATTATAAATATAATTTAATAAGTTTTATAATCGGTCATTAAATTTGGTAGAAATAATGAATTCATTCCACGGTCATTTTTGTAAAATTTCACTATTATATTTGCTTTATTGTGTTTCAGTATTTAGCTTAAAATATATTCTATATGAAATTTAGAATTATATTTTAATAAAAAAAAAGCATACTTATTTCTGAGTTTTTAGAAATTTTTCATATTTTCTTCTTTTCCGAATACAAGCTGATCTTTAAATATTTTCACTAGAATATCAAGTCCAAGAAAATGTACTCAATAAGAATCATCATTTAAATATGTTAACAAACTTTTAATTTTTAAATATGTTTTAGTAGTTTGTAAGTGTTAAAAATGGTAATTTAAAGTTGAATTGTAAATGTTGTGTACAAAATTTTGTGTAAATAAATTAGAAAAAGAATGCGTGCCGGCATCATGTGCAATATATAGAATTCCAGGCATACTCCATTCGGTGGAAGGCTTCTGGTTTTTCTTTGTAAAAAAATCCTCTTTGTACCTTTGAAGTACTTTCAGTACAGTACTTTTGTCCATGTAAAGAAAAAAAACTGATTAAAATATTTACAATTTATTAGATATGGAAATAAATAATTTTTAGTAGAATATTAGTTAATTACTTAGAATTCCCATTATTATATTTTAATTTTGTATGTGTGAATTATCATAGATACAGGCGTTTGCAGCTATAAATGCAGTTTTTGCAGCAAATGTAAAGTCTCTAATTTACAAATAATGCAAAAATTAGACCTATAATTTACCTAATGGAGCAAAATATACTTCTAATTTACACATTTTTTGCTTGAAATACAAAAACAACAAGAAAAATATCCAAATGAATTTGATTTTAAATTCAATGATCATAAATTGTTTTCCAGCAGCATTTATTGCAAACATTTACTGTACTTTTTTTTCTATCTTATGTATTAGACATTAACATTTACGACATAAGTGAAGTTTTCTCTAGTTTAGTACAATTGTATTAGTATGCTAAATCATACAAATTGTATGATGGAGCAAAAACACACGTGCGAAAATTACCTCATCTGTAAATAAATAAAAATAGAAAAACCCCTGCTTTACCTGATGACAGAGGCTTGTCTGTTTCACTTACAACAATCTTCCAAAGAGTTTCGGAGGCAACTCAACTCCACTCTTCCACTGACCGTCTAGTCCAGTTCATTCGCGTAGTCGCCAACGCGCCAAGAGAAGACCGCCAACAAGTATCTGACACGCTACTGTGATAATTTACTTTGTACATAGTTATTATATTTTTTTATGTTAATTGATTTCTTTGTCTGTCATTTATGTTATCAATTGAACTGTTACTATTAGTATTGTGATTTTACCTATTTATTAATGGATGTATAAGTGAAATGTATTGTACAGCAGACATTTGATGCAAAAAAATTGTTCCAGGTGAAGACATTTTATTTTTAATCCGTGTAAATACCAGAGAAAGTGTATTTGTGAGCTAGTCATTTAAATGTTCGTATATAAAGGGTTATCTCAGAATGTCTAATTATTTCCATTGAATCACAATATGCATTAGTTATTTCATAATTTTGTTTTTAATTTATCTGCATTCATTTTTTTAAGAGGAGGCCAAAATTTAAATTTCGAATATTTAATTATTCTATAAACTTCTTTTCGCGCACTTCAGAATGTAAAACAAAAAATTTGCCAAAAAGTTTTCATAATTTTTTTTATTCTGTATTTAATAAGTCACTTTTATTAATTTTAATTCAAAAAATATCGTTACTAATTACACGATGACTTTAATTTATTTAAATAAAATAATCTTCATTGTCGCTTACCAATTGTTTATTTAGAAGAAAGACAAGTCAAAATATCTTATGAAAAAGAAGTGTGAAAATAATGTTTATGGCATTTCTAAACACGTAAAAAATACATCATAAAATTGATATTTTTTCAAAAAATACAGAAAATTTTTTTTAAAAAATGTTTTCTGTTGAAAAAAAAAATTACAGCCATCAAATGTCAGCTGTTTTATAATTAGTGTATAAATAATCTCTTTGCCTTGTATCAATAGTACATAGTTTATTGTAAGTTATTCAGCTCTTTTTTGAGTTCTCAGAAGGGGTTTGATAACTCCAAGCGAAATGGAAAATATTTACCATCTATTCTTGTGAGCAAAGGACTACTGCAATGAAGGAAAAAATTGCCGATGAATTCAGTAAGTTTTTTTTTTTATGAGGTGATTGTTTCCTGTAGGAATAAGTTTAAATTTGCAATATTACTTATTAATGCAAAATATGTTTAAAAACAATACACACGAATAATTATGTCCAATTTTAATTAATGTACTAAATTGATGATGTGCAAAAATTTGTAGTATTTATGGAAATTGTTTTAATCCCTAAATGGTGCCTCGAGTGTACTCGCATTTATCTTTATTGAAAACCACGAATTAATTCGTTCAAAAATTTATTTTTGATTGTGGACTTAAATGAGTATTTTAAGTTACTTTACATTAATCTAAAGTAAACTCGTATAAATCTCAACTACAACTGCAACTGTAAACTGTATTTCCTGCAACAGATATTCTGTCCCACAGCTATGTTTCAACATTTTACAATGAAGGAGATAGTGGCCGCTGCGCGGCCAAGGATGTATTAATCTACAATAAGAGATAAGAGTAATTCTGTCTCGATTTTATGTTGTTGTGCTGTTATTTGGCACTATTATATCGAAATACCCAAAAGATGACAGGAGATTAATGTTATTTTATGATCGTTTATGACCATTTGCATTGACTTATGATTCCATTACTTTATTTTTATTTTGAGTGATAACAGCAGCGATGTATCATAAGATTATCTCAAGTCCTTTCAAAGAATGAGAAGTTTATAACAATAAATATAACAGGATGAAAACTTATTGATCATAATTCTAATATTACCTATTTTCGATTTTAGTAAAAAATAAAAATGCTTCTGAAATATAATTACTACACTTAAAGAAAAAAACCGATTCATCAAGGGGTTAAAATTTCATAATAAATATTACAATAAGTTATTACATTAATATTATAATCATTAAATAAGTGATTATTTTTATATTAAGTTGATGACAGGAATGGATTTCAGAACCATTTATTTATTTATTTATTTATTTATGAATCATCAGCAAATAGGGTCATTGCAGTGTCCTTACAGCTCTATTGTTATAATGATGATCTATCTGTACTTATTTCTGTGCACACGTATATGACTGCATGTTCCGTATTGCTATGTGGTCGTGATTTTAACTGTGTCTCCGACGCATACTTTGAGGAGAGAGAAATTTAGTGATTGTACCTCGTCCACTAATGGTAAGTTTGCTCAATAACTTCCCCCCCGTTGCATACTCGGGGGACTCGAAATGAACTGGCAGAAACTGAAAACTGAACAGTTTGCTCTTTCTTCGTGACATTTTTATTGAAAAAAAAATAAATAAATAAAGTCTTATTTATTCCTACACAGCCAAGTATTGAAAGAAAACAAGAAAATTTCTGCGTGGGTTATTATTTAGCCCATGAGCTTAAAAATACGTCTTCTTTAACCTAGGAAGAAACACATTCCCCCTGTGACTGAAACTATTCCACTTTGTAACATTAGTTCGTTCAAGTACCCAAAATGTTACATATAAAGTAATTGTATTTTGTGTATATGTAAGTTGATGGTGTGTTCGTCTGTCCTATTCGTTCTAACTCGTAACTAACCGTATTCTGAATTACCTTTTAATCTGTTGGAAAGGCATATTGTGTTCATGCCAAGTAAAAACGACTACAAAATCAATGAATATTAAATATTCATTTATAGGAGATAAATATGATATAAATACTCTTTTGTTATTTAGAGTACATTTATGGCTAACAGTGATTTTATGACCCATGTGATTTTTTGTTTTTCATTTTTTGTTCAATAAATTATTATGTAATCTGTTCTTTATAGTTGTTATTTCATTATGGGTTACAACTTATTTTTGATTTCTATAAAGTACTGGGTTTTTTTTCCATGATAACGTCAAAAGTATGAAGAAACCAAGATGTAACAGTTAAAGTTGGTATTTACTCCTTAAACTTAAAGACAATAATCTCCTGAAACTTAAAAAAAAAATTGCTACCTAAATTTACTATTCATTTTGGTATAAGTTTAATTCTCAAACACTACAAATTAATTTTAGTTAATAATGTTAAATATTTTTTTGGAAATTTGTTCCATCAGAATAATATATTTCTTTTTATACATTTTTGTAGCTCATGATGTTTTTCAAACTTTTTTGTTATCAGAATTATTTTCATCGAAAAAGTTAAACAATCTAAATGATGGTTTTATTTATGATGATTTGCAATTCATATAAATAGCTTTTATTCTAATATCCGAAAATTCTCAATTTCCAATAATATAAAAAAGAATAGTAAGAATTTTTTTAAGTTTTAGAACATTTAAATTAGTTCTGAATTAAAAACTCCAAAAATTAATATTGCAAATAAAAAAAAAATGAATTCATTTATAATAAATTGAAATTCGCTAATATATTTCAATTTTATGCATATGCAGTGGCTCATAAATTTTTTCTCATATGTATAATTCTCGCAATGATTCCAAGAAAAGAAACAGAAACAAATAAGATAAAAAAAAAATTTAAGTCAATTCCTACTTTTTTTCTCTATATTGCAGAAAATCCTTTATAAATAATTTTCATTCATTTTTTAAAGTTTGTCTGGCGCCATCTATTGGTAGATATATGCAACTTAAATCTAAAAAAAACTAAAATGAATTAATTAAATTTAATTAATGAATTAATATTTGAAAAAACTGTATTAACGTCAAATGTCATCCTCTACGAGTTAAAAAAAATGTATTTGAACTTGATTGGATGAATAAAATGTATTTTATGAACGATTGAAAATTTGAACAAGATATATATAGGGAGAGTGTGAACTAATAGAAAGAATTGAAAAAATTGTGCTAATTGGAACAGGAACGTGGCAAAAACTTACTCTTAATTTTTTAAAAATACGTTATGGCTTATTATATATAAAATTTATCCTATATAAAAAAAAAATTTAGATAAAAAATATTTTTTGAACATAAATAAATCCTACAAAAGTTTTTGCCTGTAATTTAGACTCAGCCTGTCGTTTTGTCTGCTTTCATTAATTTTCAGTCCTAATTAAGAATTTATTTCATACACAACTTCTCATATCAAATAAAATTATCTGCTTATAATATTCAGGTATTTTTATTTAGTATTCATTAATGTACGTAGAATATCTCCCTGATTCGATCAGGCAAGTCTATTTCAATAAAATTTGCAAATTAGTTATTAATTTGCTTTAAATAAAATGTTATATTGTTAAAAATATTTCTCAAATTTCCAATTTAAGTTACATAATTGGGGGTTTTTTTTGTCATAAATATTGCTAAAACTTTGTAGAATGAGCAGTAGGTCAAAATCTGAGAGGCCAACCAAGCTGATTCATGTATTCAAGCGAGCCACCGTTCTAAAAATAAATGCAGATAAAAGATTGCCGATTTTTAACACAGTTGCGAGAATGTTGTTGTGGAATATAAGTAAGTCGAAAAGCAGATTTAATTTGATTTACTTCAAAACATTTAATTTATTCGGCCTAATAGCATGGCCGAGAATCATGAAATAAATTCTTCATTTAGAGTAAAACTTCGAATTCCATTCGCCAGAAATATTGAAAAAATATTTTTGCAGTATTATTTTTGATGATACAGACAAATTAAATATATCTGAAGCTATTGGTTGTCTGCTTGTTTGGAAAATATAGAAAAAGGAAATCTCAAGAAATTTTTATATAAATATGAAATAAATTCAAGTTTAAATATAAAAAACAAAGATTAAATATATTTAATAGATTTTTGAATGCTAGTTCATGCTATACAAATCGAATGTAAAACAGAATGATAAGTGTATCTCCCTTTTCTATCTTTTATTTCTCTTCCATTATTTTTTAATATAATTTCAATATATGTTTAGGCCAATACATTACTCAATTGTAATCAAAACTGTGATAAATTTTCTCAGATGCTAATCCACTGGCATTGTTTGCGACAATCAGTGTTTTTGACAAAGGAGGAATATTGATGTTATGATGATAAGACATCTTACGAAAACAACATTGTAAGAAGTTTATATTTTACCATAAAAAACTGTAATAAACCCTCTTTGAAAAAAATATATAAAAATAATTAAAGAACTAAACATTGAATAAAAGTGATTAAAGTGTTTAAAACAATTCAAGAAAAAAATTAAGGAAGAAATAAACGTTATTACTAAAAGGACTTTTAACGTGAAAAATAAAAGAATTGCAATTTTCCAAAACTTTCAGCGACTTCTGAAAGAATCACTGCTCTACAGGACAGCCAACAGCAGTTCAAGAACCATAGCATTAGAGATAGTAGCCCACCAAAATATAATAGAAAAAGGGAAATCAAAAGATTCTAATAACGGCATAAGATTTCCCAAATTAAATTTCGTTTGAAATCGAAGCATCAGAATAAGCGAAATTCAATTCTAATTTTAACTTATAAAAGAATCAATGCTAGAAGTTTAATGGGGATCAAATTTAAAAAGAAATGAACAGAAAAACATAAGATGAACGCAATTTGAAGTAAAAATATAATGCTGTTAAAAATAAAATTTTAATGCAATCAGATGAAATTAAATACGATTCAGAGCTTAAGTGTTCAAAGACGGAAATAGTGTTCCATACAAAAACAGAAATAGTATCCTATTTCTGCTGCTGTTACTTTGATAATTACGGTAAATTTGAAAGCTAAAAGTTCTTATTTCCTTTTTAAACGAAACATAATACCTTAGTAATAAAATAAATATATCCAAGAAATAGTATACTTTACCATGCACTTATAGAATAAAGGTAAAAAAAAATGCATACTTTTTTTTTTACCTTTATAGGCCAAAGATAAAAATAATCAATGTGTGGTAATTGAAATCTTTAATGAATGTAATATAAATAGGTGGATGTGCTGTATATGTATAGACAAAGGAGAGATCATAATTTTAGAAGATTTGAATGGTTTATTGAGGTAAACACAGCAACAATTGGCAATTAAATTAGTAAGGCTTTGGATTCGGGACTCTTATGCAATCTATCATCTGGTTTAGCATTGATTTGTAAACTTAGCAAATGTCCTCTTGTTTTTTTTTTCTTTTTGGCATATGATGCTAGAGATTGTCCATCATCAAAAGGTAAATCGAGGGTGTCATATAATATAAAGCAATAGAACGGGGAATAGAATATTGTTGACGTACAATCGTGCTGCAAGGGTATCTTGTAATTTTGAAGAATATACGGTATAACGTCTTTTTTTTAATATCTAAAAAGGCTTTATTCCTTTTTATTTCTAAAGAAACTGCCATGTAGCTGATTTAGTTCTTTTTAGGGCATATTTTAATATTCGATATTTTCGATAGCTGTAGTGAATCTGCATGACAAAAATTATTGTTGTTGCCCTCGAATAGAGAGCACTTCGAACTGAGGTCAGTCGTCAATAGAGGCCCAGCAGATTCACCTTTACCTATGGCTCATCACGCGAAACTTTTGCATTACACACACACACAGGGCAATCATAGTTTGTAATGAACACACACAAGGATAGCATGTGAGTTTTTGCTGACTCCTTTTCTCCTCCTCCTCTAACACAACAAATGATTTTTTTCTGCATACCGATTTTTTCTGCATTATTCATTCCCAGCGCAGACACTGGAGATTTCGATCCGGCTTAGCTGGTGGGGTTTCAAGCTAAATTCCCCACATTTCTGAGACCCAACATGGTATTCAACAGCCATTCAATAATGATATTAACATATCGAAAATATGTAATAATAAATTTAACATATAAATAGGAATCAATTTCTATAAAAGCTGGACTAAAATACCAGAGATATACTAATCAAATATCAACGAGTTCTCTCAGCTTCACTACTACAAAACCGCTACTGCCGCACCACAGTGTAATTATTATCAGTTGTAATGAAAATTCAGTCAGTTTCTATGAAGGATAGTTATCATACATGATAAAACAGATTCAACTTTTGTGTTAAGTCAGTGAATCCTCTAGAACAGGGGTCGCCAAACTTTCCAGACTTAAGGCGATACTGTTTACTCCAGGGCCAAAACAGTTTTAATTTTTCTGCCATTATCTATAATTTCTAGACTAGTCGGCGAGTAAGCGCTCTGAGCACGCATACGCTTGCTAAATTCGCTGGTTCAATTACTACAATCTCTTTTAATAATTGGTACAAGTAAAATTGATCCACAACTACAAACTATTGTCAGTGAAAAATCACAATTACATAAATCTCATTAGTATTTTTTTACAAATGGATACCCCGCGGTTTCATTTGTGTTAATTTAGCTTTTTCGTTCCTGAGGGATTTTCAGATAAAAATCATATGTTTGATTCAGGATATATACACTCCAACATCGATATACATACATATGCGATACTCTTTACCCCAACATAACTAGCGAGGGTAACCGCGGGATGTTCACTAGTTTATAATGTCAGCGGGATTCATTTCAATTATATGTTAGTTGTTATGCTTAAGTTAAATTTTCTGCATATTATGCTTGTCATTAAACTTTACTTAGCAAGTAAATAAAACCGAGTTATTCTCATTCTGCGTTTTTTTTATCCAACTTATTACAGCAACAATAAGCTATCCGCTGACGCGGGCCGGATTGATGACACTGGCGGGCCGTAGTTTGGAGGCCCTGGTCTAGAACGTTAAGATCAAAAGGCTTATCCATCAGCCTCCAAGGAGTCTGCACCCAAAGAAGATTCTTTGATGCAGGAGGATGGGATGGGATGAGGAAAAAGAAGTGATCATTGTGAACTGGCCAACAATAACCGCTTGAGTTGACTGTCACCAGAAAAGGTGCTTAAAACCACTTTTTCACAAGAAGCAGCCTTTCATTGATCAACAGAAAAGGACAGATCGAATAGTAAGAATGATTAACAGTCTTCTAGACAAATTTATTTGGGATATTGTGTACCATCCAATCTGGCTCCAATAAACATTCATCTTTTTAGAAACTTATATAGCTTCTTTTTCTAATCAGTTTTCAGGAACACTCTAGGAAAAGATGTTGAAGTGAAGTTGAAGGCAAATTCGAATGAATTTTCTAAAAAAAAAAAAAAAAGGCATCAAAAATCTAATATCAAAAGCTGATTGAAAAGGAGGTAGAGTATATTAAAAATTAAATAAATACATTTTAGTTAAATGTTCTGTTTTCTTTCAATCAGAAGAACCAACAGAATATGTTTCTACAATATAATAAAAAAGAATAAAAGTTTACATTAGAATTTATTCCGTATTTTAAAGGAAAAAGTTGTCTACAATATTATGATTCTTTCCGGTTCTGCAACACAACGTTTTTCAAACAGTTTTAAAGTTAATGCCAGTAGCTTTCACCAAATTAAAAAATAAAATGAGTGCTGCATGCTTTAAGAGTGGGAAACCTTAAGTCTCTATTAAAACAGCTTAATAAAGGCGAAATGCACAACTTTTTCTTGCGAGTCACGTACGCGAATCACACATATTTTTAAAAAATATGCATATGCATGCCTTTTCTAAAAAGAGATTATCTCCTTTTTTAATATAATAAAGTTATAATAAATCGGGGCCTGAATGGCCGAGTGGCTAGCGCTCTGGCGCTCGGTACCACAGGTTTTTCAGGTTCGAATCCCGGCGGTGCCATGATTGTTTGTAGTGGTTCGGAATCCACTTTAAAAAGTAGGTCCCGGTCTAATAGGATCGTAGAGCGTTGCCGGGGGCAGTGTTACTCCGCGTCCGTGGCTTATCTTCAAGTTACACGCGCCCCCTGGGTAATGCAAAGTGAGTACGTCTGTGCAGCACTTACCTCAAGGCATCCAACACCAAGGTGTCTGTTTGCCAGCTGCATTAGGAAAAAAAAATTATAATAAATCTACTTATGAAATAAACTTTCAATTTATTAAGCGAGGTAGAATTTTTAGAGATCCTTTCTCCTTTTGGCTAAAAAGGTTTCAATTCTAATAATATTAAAAGTTGTGAAATCTTATTCGGCGTAAAAATAAAAAAGTAATAGAAATTAATATGATTCTGATGAAAGACGAATGCTAAATATAACTTACATATTTAACTAAAACTCATTCTTAATTTTTTCAATTCAAATAATTAGAATGCGCGAACAAAAGGAAATATTGTGATATTGTCAAATTAATATTTGTTTTTAAGAAAAGTTTTTAAATAAAAAATTTTTTTATTTGCGAGGAGATTAATGAGTTTTTAAATACTTTTGGCGACTTTTTGGCACCGTCACGAATTCCATAATCACATATTCACACGTGATAAATAGAGCTAATATTAATACAATTGCAAACTACTTGCGAATATGAACATTTGCGAATATTGTGAATATGAGCATTTATTATTTTATTTTTTAACTTTAATATTAGCGTCATTATCTGCTCTCGGATTCGAAAGGTGAATAATAAAGCACTTCTTCGAACGTTCGCAAGAACGAAGAAGTAAATTCAGGATGTAATTTCATTAGTGTAAATTTAGCTTTATTAATAATTACGTGGAGGTTTTCGGGGTATATTTACTCTATAGGTACTCCGAAACAGGTACGTCCGTTTCCGTTTTCAAAACGAATGTGCAGAGATTGGCAAGCAAGGTAAAGAAGAATTTTAGCCCTCTAACATGTTATAACAAGTAAGTTTCCATTACAATAAAATAATTCTTTACAGTACAAACTATAAAATTTTGCTCTCCTATTTCGAACCTTAATAATGCGCTAAAAATTTAAAATTTATTTTCGTATTTTTAAACAAACGCCATTTTTAAAGTTATGTTATATATCTTTTTAAGCAGTAAATTTAAATCAGTAGGCAATACTATCTCCTTTTAATTTTCTTTGAAAATTTTCGCTTTAGTCGTTATTTAAAGTATAATTCTTGAAAAAAATTAACTCAATCAGAAATTAAAATTAGCAAAATAGGTAATATATTTTTTAACATTTAAAATAATTCAAAATTTTGCTTATAATTCTCATTTTTAAAAAGCAGCTTCCTTATAATTCAATTTTATTTCAAGGGGAACATGAAAACATTCACTTGGAATAAACATGAAAACATTCATTTCTATTAGAACATATTTTTTCCCTTCTTCTCAGTCTAAATCAGATACGTTTTAATTTTTTCTTTTCTTTTTTATTTGATAAATATTAACAGAATTGTTTTGTGCTAAACACCTTTGCTTCCTGCCTATAATCCGCGGATTATTATACTTTAATTTTTTTTTTTTTTTAGAATTTCGTAGGGCGTATAATAGGCTGCAGCATAAAATCCTTTTCTTCGGGCGTTTCATAAAAACCTAAATATCACACACCTAAATATGCTTTTTACCCAAAAGAGAAAAAAAATGATTATTGGGAAGGAGAAAAAATAAACAACCGTTTTTAACAGTTGTAGATAATAGAAAAGAACAGGACTTTTAAATAAATGGACAAAATGCATCCTATATCGGTGTGACAGAAAAAAAGAGGAATGAAATCATAAATAAGAAACAAAAATAGTTTTATAGGAGACCAAATCAATACTGAACGTAAAACTGATTAATATTTCCATCTCTAGCAAATAAGATTACAAATCGTTGACATCTATTTCTTTTTTATCATATTCTTAAATACATATATTACTTCCCATTTTCACTATCTTTATCGAAAAATACTTTTTAAAATTTAAAAATTCTGTTCATTTTATGTCATGGATATAAAAACAGAACATATTGGTATAAGCACATCAAGGAATAGGAACAAATCCCCGTTGTGGATTATACGTCGTTTCGGTTATACGAGTTCTTTTGGGCAAAAAAATAATTCATGTAATAATAATACAGAGCTATGAATTATAGACAGTAAATTACGATGTTTATGTTTGTTGTCAGTAAGTTAAACTTTGAATCTGACAGGTGTCTGTCTCAGTTTTAAACTTGGGGGATTTCAAAAAGTTAAAAAATAAACGAGATACTGATATTGTCATCGATAACAATCCATTTATCGACGTCGGCACTTCAAAGGAGCCAGACAGCACCGGTGCCTTGACCTTCCCATGCGAAAGATCGATGCCACGCATGCGCACTCCTCCGAAGGTAACCGATCTCCTCTTTATTTTTAGGCCCTCCCCTGACACACAGAGACCACCCTCTAATGAAATAGTTCCCAGGCATTAAATCCTCTCCGAAATTCGATCGCAAGAACTTTGAAAACTTGTCGGCGAGCCATCGAAAGGATCTTTGG
The DNA here is from genome assembly GCA_021605075.1 of Caerostris darwini. Lineage (NCBI taxonomy): Eukaryota > Metazoa > Arthropoda > Arachnida > Araneae > Araneidae > Caerostris > Caerostris darwini. The sequence goes on from BPLQ01007749.1 coordinate 303,286, forward strand.
GGGCAAGAGAAAGTCATCTAATCACTTTTTGTCAACAGATTGTGATGGGTGTGGAACGTTTGTAGGGTAACGCGTCAAGTTTTCGAATTGGTAGAGTTCGATTCGAAACTCGAGTCAAATCGATTATTATCTACACCGGGAACAGGCGCGATGAATCCGCCAAACATCAAATTCATTAGGCTGGAAAAGGTAGGGATGATCTCCGGAGTTGCTGATCTTTGAGGTGTTCTTTAATGTATTGAGCTGAATTAAATGCATCAAAGGTAAATTCTTGAACATCTCATCTCCTCGTTCAATCATATTTATTCAACAATATATCTCTTCCAAACAAAATCCTTCTCTATACTCAAGTACTCTTCCTCATTCTAAAGTAGGCAGTCTCTGTTTGGGAAGTAGCTGTAATCAAACCAAAATAATAATCCTTCAAAATAAAGTTATAAGAATCACCTCGAATACTCCTTGGTACATCAGGAATTCAGAGATTCAGATCTGAACATCGACTTCCACATTACCAATTTATCTAGAAATCTATTCAACAGTAAAATCTTATCATCAAAGCGCAAAAAATCAAGCGAAAAATGTTTTTTTACGTTCATGTTTGCACATAAAAATGGAAGACACGAATTTGCTTTCACAGCTGCTTAAGTGGCTTTACCACTTCCTGTCTCATAGTGTGTCTTATTACCATCATCAACAAACTTCAACAAAAAAATTTCAGTTTTCTCAACTGCTTAATCAAAATGAAAATGTTTCTCTCGCATTCACTGTACTCATTTTTTTTCTTCCCCTTTTAAATTCCTGTTGTATTTCATCAGGTTCAACCTATAATTCATGCGCATTCTTATGAAACTGAATAGAACTGCTTCAAGCATTAGAATCTGTCTCGACCACCGGAAGAAATCCAAGCTTGATTGAGTCAATCCATCTTCCACGAGGAATCTAATTCTGTCGAATAGATTCAGCATCAACAAAATGAGCTGTTTTAGGTAGAATAGTTTTATAAATGGGAAACGACTTGGCAAATTAATGATAACAACAAGATGTGATGATGTTGATAATTATTTTAGATAATTATTTTAATGCAGTTAATGATTATTATTTTCGTGCAGCGTAAGAGCGTGAGGTTACCTGTGGTGATTCTTAACCCCACGCTGCAAGGCATAAAGTTGTTATTTTATAAATAATAATTAAGTACAAGTGGCTGGTGGCCGAGTGATTAACTCTCAAGTGCGGGGTACCACTTGTTTCGGGTTCGAGTCCTGGAGGTGCCATGGATGCTTTTAGTGGCTCGAATTCCCATTTTAGATCTTAGTTTAATATGTACGCTGGGCGTAGGACTGACAACCCTACCCCGTAAAAAGAAAACTTCTCACGTTTAGGAATATACCTAGTAAGTAGACGGCCTTTGCCCACCAAGGAGCTACTGCACCATTGAAAAAGAAGAATTAATTAGAAAGTAGTAATCGTGGCATTTTTCTTCTAACAACTTTTAAACGATTCTAAAGGAGATTCAGCACCCTAAAAAATAAAGAAAATTATTTTGAATTTATTATTGAGAAAATTATCTCCAATTTAATAACTCTCTAACGACTTATAAAAAAAATTCCATTTGAAAGCTAATCAAATTAAATTTTAGGAATGAAACCAAATAAAAAACTGTATTCACTATTGCAAATAATTTTATAAGCATTTTTGTGAACATCAATGGGCCTTATTTCTTATGTATGCCACGAACTCCCACCAACAGATTATAAGGGGAGCAAAAGATTTTTAAGAATATACAAGCCAAACAATCATTAGACAGACTAACGACTTATGAAAATTGAGCGAAAATAAAACTGAAAAAGATGTATAAACATGAAAACATTCCTTTTGTAAAAGTTATAGAATTCATGCGATCCATTTTACATCATTTCGGTTGCCCACATCTGATTAAAAAGTGTTTAACTTGATAAGTTAGCTTGTTCCAAATAAGAGTATTGATAATACGATATGTTACAGCATATCAGAAATCAATTAAGTGCAAATTGATATTGCCTTGTTTTAAACCTGTGTTGTTGTCCGCTTTCTTTTAAGTGCATTACATTAGATTTCGCTTACTTTTAATGAAATAAAACATTTCTTGGAATTTTAAAATTAAAATTAAATTAGAACTTAATGTTCAAAGGTTATTATTTTAATGATAAAACATAAATAAAAAGATAAATAAAGGTTATAGAAAGTTTGTTGTTTCACGTATTATTTTAGGAGAATGCACGTACACATGTTTTTTAAAATTAAGTAAAAATTAGAAAAATTGCTTTTTGCCTTCAAAAAGCAATAAACTTTCATAAAAACTATGCGGCATATGTAAAATCCCTATATGGGCATCAGAATAGGATGCGTAAATTAATGGAGCTGCTTTCATTAGACAATATGGGATATATGGCTGCAAGCAGGTTTTAAAAGCATCTACAGTTTTCGCAATTACGATTCTTATGATATTTCCTTAATTTTTGGAAAGTATTTCTAACGGTCATCGACAGTTGTGATATTTCTACAGTTTGTCATATATTTTACAGAATTGATTTAGGCAAAAACATATTACAATTAGAAGATATACTTTAAATAGTGCAATGCATTTTTTTACATAACGGCAATAATTTTTGGATTATTGCAATATTTTTTTATAACGGCAATAAATTTTGTCTTTAGATATTCAATAAAACGAAGGAAAAATTCAAAACCAACTATTTAATCCGACTTCTCTCGAAATTCAAAAACGTTTATAATTATAATTAAAAATTTAAAATATTAAAAAACTGTTTTAATGTAATTTTTTTTTTTGTTTAGTTACATTTTAAACAGAACTATTGACTACTTTTCCATTGGATGCCAAAATGTACTGAAGTAATAAAATTTTTATAACTGTAGGTTTTTTTTTCCATTGTTTGCATTGAAGATTGTAAGCAAATATAAAGAAATGTATACTGGGCATCATAATAATAGTCCTTCGCTTTACTTTTCCCCGTTTCTGGCTTGAACCTCAAGAAGAACTGAAATGTCAACAATAATTTTCTTAAAAAATTAAAATTTTACTCGAACAATTTTCTTCTTGCGATGCTAGTAAATTATACTTTAATTTGAATAATGAATCAATAGGTTTTTTTCGATATTGCATAAATATTAAGAAATAAATTATATATGTATATATTAGAAAATGTTTGGATTCAAGATTTAATAGTTTCGTTTCTCTTATTTTTATTAGTATCATTTTAATTACCAAAAAATTACATAATTATATTGTAAGTTATATTTATTTATCAGTTAGAGCATGATAGTAACAACATTCCTTGTCGTTTGCAAGCACATATAAATTTTTCCCACTTCCAACTGTAGACTTTGCCACATATAACTGACCATGGCTCTCAAATCACAAAATAATCATAAAAATTTTAATGATTGACCTTGTGCTTTGTTTATAAACATAGCAAAAGTAGGTCACATCGGGAATTGTAGCCTTTTAAATTCGAATGGCATATAGTATGTTATCAAGGGTATCCTGGAATAACAGACTGGAATTTTAGCCAGCAGAAATAGTTGATTCTATAAGATTTCGTCTCAAGAATTTGATATAAAGTCTTGTCCAGCTACCTATTAGAGATCTAGATTTAGCAAAAGTATAATCGATACACACATATATACACAAAAACAAACTTTTATAAACATATGTATACATAAATTCATACAGAAATGCAATGAAATATAAAACGTATTTAATGTTCTAATAATTTAATATGAAACAATGATAACCAACATTTAATGATAATACGTGAGGAGGATTGAAAGAATTTAGGAATTAATGTTGGATAATAAACTGCTTCATTCATATCGATCAATTTGTACGCAGTTTCCTATCCTGGTACATTTTATTGGCAATCAAAATTTAGTTTATTACCACTTTCGTTGGTTGAAGCAAATATAGCACATCAACACATCCACGAATGTCTTTGTAATTTTATAGAATATTGAGAATGTATATTTATTTTAGGAATTGCTCTATTGTGTCCATATTGCAAAAGTCTTTTAGTAATTGTATTGCGTCAGTGTTTAATTTCGTGCAAAGCCGTCCATCTCCTAAAGCTAACAATTTATCAGCAAATCTTTCAACTTCCTGCCGTAAATATACTGCCATGTTGCCAGTTAATTTTAAAGTTTTAACATGTCTCCAAAGCTAAGATGATTTAAAATGCATCCTCCGTTGTTCCTCTAGGAATAACGGGAATCCTTTGCCGGAAATCATCAGCAAGAACTATTACTGCTCCACCCATAAGTACTCAATATTTTTCTAATATCTTGAGTTTTAACAGCACTTATATGTAAATGCATGGTTTTCATGAGCATTTAATTTCGAAAGCATGTAAGCATATGCTTTGTCAATAAGAAGTCAAAAGTTGCGAAATAATTTAGTTGAACTCATTAACAATTTCTAATTTTTTTTAACGAATATTGGTAATTTTTTTTCAGTTGTTGTAGCTTTTGTATCCCTGCCACACTTTATTGAAACTTGGATATAAATTGAAGCCGCGCATAGAAGGACACACACACACAAGCTTTGAGAAATATATGTATACATAGATTCATAATGAATGAAATATAAAATGTATTTAATGTTGTGGCAATTCAGAATGAAACAATTACCATGAGCCATTTGCTGGCTCAAAATGAAACATTATTATATCTGAAACATAATTGAATATCTGTATGAAATTGTCTTCTTCAACAATTTGTTGTGACGAAAGTTAATCAATGATGTTATAGGACTTCAGAGTTTAAACTTGATTTTTAGAGTTTTAAGATAGAAAGCTCTGTTATTGTTATTGTTCCATTTTTGTGTCAATTTACAAATTACATGCATTTTCTCCTTTACTTTTATAAATTTTTTTATGTGCGCCGTTCTATATTTTACGATTATTAAATCAAGGCATTTAACATAATGACATTAAAAAATATTAGGTGACAAGGTAATGTCGTTTTTTTACATTAAATTCAAACTAATAATTTTTAACAAGTTTTTATTTTTAATCAATTATATAATCACCCTCTTTATCAACACCCTTTTATCATCTAGTGTGAAAATCTTCAATGTTGGATCGATAAAAATGTATTGTTTCTTAAGTAAAATATCTGGTGATAGCATTTTGGATATCATCCAAATTTTTAAATTTTTTATCACATAGAAAGTGTTATAAAGGAAAATCCGATGGTGCAATTTCGGGGAAATGTGGTGAGTTTGGCAGTACCTCCCACGACAATTCATTAATTTTTTTTCCGGGATTTATTTGTGCAGTGTGGTCGTTCCTTACTGCGTTGCAGAATAACACTTTTTCTTATCACTATCTCTGGACACTTTCCAATTAAAGATTGATTTATTTGGTCGAGTTGTTCACAGTAAAGGGCTGTATTCACACTTTGTTCTGGTTTCAGCATTTCATAATGAACTATTCCGCGAGTACTCCACCAAACACACAAAACGCTTTTTTTTTCGCTTTTTTTTTGCGGTACAAATCTGGATTATTTGGCCTGGAGATCCATTGCCTTTTCAGTTTTGGATTATCATAGAGGGCCATTTTTCATCTCCATTGATCAAGCGATCAAAATATGCTTCTGTACTGTGCCGTTGAAATCAATAAGTTGCATGTGATAAATCGGTTAGCTTTGTTTTCTTCGCACAGATAAGGCAGGACCCAAACACCTGCCCTACATTCTTAACCAATCTGTTGCAAAAATGTTCTTGGATTGTCGACCAAGGTTGGAAGAAGAAGCGGAAGCAAATCCGTTCCGAAGATAATCCAGGAACCATTAAACACTCTTCAGTGTTTAATGGTTCCTCAATTATCTTCGGAACGAATTTGCTTCCACTTCTGTCCTTAGCGCGTCATTGTCTAAAATTGTTGGTCTTACCAATCGATACGAGTCAAAATGGTAAAATTATCAGATGTGAACTTAGAAAATCATTTTGGCATTTATGAACTTTTAATGCACTTGGATAAACAACGCAGATGTGTTTGACAGCAACTGTTGCGTTACTACCCTTGTGAAATTCAAAACAATGCAATGCCTGATGTGTACCTCTTTTGTTATTTGGCGGGACATGCAACCAAAATTGCAAAAATAAATAAATAAAAAGTAATATTTAATTATTTACAAATAAACAAGTCACTTTGACCTTAAAATGTCTTTGGCATGACTTTGAAATACACAACGAGCTGATAAATGATAAACAAATTTTGACAAGAATAACATTGTTATCGGGTCTCCCTAATATATATATATAAAATTAAATTGTTCTTATTTTATTTATTACGGTGCTGAGGAAAAGAGGGGATTATTATTGGTAAAATGGCCGTGAATTTTTTTTTTTTTTTTCTTATTTGTTAAAGAAAATTTTAGGGTTTATTATGTCGACTTGTCTATGAACAGTGCTATAAATACACAACCACGAAAAGTAGCAAAAATATCGTAAAATCTAATTTATTCCAAATTGGTTGATGTTTATTATTTTTTTTAAAAAAAAATATTAATCCAATTGAATTAATTTTAATTAAATTTTTAAGATTTTTAAGAATTTTTTAAGAATTAATTTTTCAATTGGCCTAAGCTTGTATTAAAAGTATCCTTGTGTAGTGTGCAGATTGTGCAGCTGGATTGTAACAGGGTGTGGTTGGGTTGTGACTTGAGACACAGGTTTGAGAACTCACAGCTTTATTTACACAACCACAAACACCCACGCGTACAATATTTAACACTTTTAAAGACATATAATTATAGATTCGGGATAAGATTCCATTTCTAAGCCGAAAACCCGATACTCAGGTTTGTGCGGAATATACTTCCTCTCCGGATGAGAGTCTGTAGGGCCAACTAATACACAGGCCTGCGTTAAACATATTTCCTCTCGGGATGAGAGATTACAAACTAAACCATTTTTCAGCAGAAGCACGAGTTGCACTGTACTTTCTCTCCGGTTGAAAGTTTCGAGCCCTACTGACCATTTCTCCTAAACGGCACAAGGGGAGCTTTTGCAGTGAATAGGAGAAAGCATGATTACACTTGCAAATTTTGGTAAAATCTAGATGTATATTGAGGCTATCTATAGGATGGCACATGCAGAATTTTTCATAGCCTTAGGTGAGGTATACACAAAAGAAAAGTATTGATGGTTCAATATAACTGATGTATGGTAAAATGGAATTTTTTGTGGCCAAACTTTAATCCTCCCCCTCCCCTTTTTAACACTGCATACTGGTATAGAAGAACATTGAATATACCGTTGGGTTCAGGGTGTTAGGATCCATAAAAATCGCTTGAATAATGCAAGGTACCCTAAAATACTGTCCAAGTCCAGAATTAAAAATTAATACTTGCACTAATTAACAGGTGTAATCCGAAAAGATACAAACATAAAATACGAGAATATCAAGACAATCCGTTAAAGGATTAAGAAGTAGTTATCATTAATTTAAATACAATTAATTAATTGTAGCTAATAACTTTAATTTTTAGTACTTTTATATTTAAAAACACTATTGTAAAATAAACGAAAATAAAACTTAAGAGTTAGTTAAAGTTACTGGGGTATTTAATGATGAAAAAAGGTCAAGGCTTCACAGAAGCTATTTTTACTTGCTCAAGAAAGACACAGAGATGGAAAAAAAGTTTTAGAAAGAGTTAACTGCTTTATTTGATTTATATTCTTTTCTAATGCAGTTCCGATTTTTATACAGCAGAACCTTCAGAAGCGAGTAGCGTTAAGACTTTCGGAGATTTCGTGCCGCTCCCGGGCATCGAGATATTTTTGTTTCGAATCTCCTTGGCGAAGTCACGTGGTGCACGTGAGTCCTGGAGGATCGATTTCTTCTTCGGGTAAGTGTTGCAGAAGGGGAGAAGGAAAAAACCGGGAAAATAAATAAAGGAAAAAAAAAAAAAGTGGGAGCTAGTCACGCGTTCTGAGGAATCTATCGATCCATTCCACCTTCCTCTTCATCGATTTCTTGCCGAGGGGAAAAAAAGAAATCGTTTGATGTAAGTGACGTCATTCTTTTCCCAGGAGATTGCAAAAATAGAATCCATCAAGATTTCGCAATTGTGTGATGAAATCGTCTTCACTTCTTACGCATGGATTTCCCTCCCCACCTCCAACTCCTGCCTTTAGAAATTCAAAGCGTTAAAATTTCCAATTTGTAAGGTCTTGCACCTCTTTTTTTTTTTTTATTCAATTCCTTCTATTAGCTCTCCCTATATATATCTTGTTCGAATTTCCAATCCTTAATAAAATACTTTTTATGCATCCATTCAAGTTCAAATAACTTTTTTTTAAATTTGTAGTGGATGACACTGTATTTTAATACAGTTTTTTCAAATATCAATTAATTCATTAAATTAAATTAATTAATTTTAGTTTTATTTTTAGATTTAAGTTGCATGTATCCACCAATAGATGGCGTCAGATAAACTTAAAAAAATGAATGAAAATTATTTATAAAAGACTTTCTGCAATAGAGTGAAAAAAAAGTAGAAATTGACTTTAAAAACATTTTTTTTTTTATATTAATTGTTTTCAATTCCTTCTATTAGCTCATACTCTCCCTATATATATCTTGTTCAAATTTCCAATCGTCCATAAAATACTTTTTATTCATCCACTCGAGTTCAAATGCATTTTTTTTTTTTTTTTTTTTTTTTTTTTTTTTTTTAACTTGTAGTGGATGACATTGGATGTTAATGCAGTTTTTTCAAATATTAATTCAGTAATTAAATTTAATTCATTAATTTTAGTTTTTTTAGATTTAAGTTGCATGTATCTACCACCAGATGGCGCCAGATAAACTTTAAAAAAAATGAATGAAAATTATTTATAAAGGACTTTCTGCAATAGAGTGCAATAGTTTTTTTATATTACTTGTTTATTTTTCACACAGCAATCATTCAACTTGTGTGAAGAAAAAAACGATTAAAAAGTTTATCTTACTTATGTATATTTTTAAGAAAATTCGTTAAACCTTATGCCTTTTAACCTATCAGAGAAACTATTGGGGAAAAAACCTTCGAACATATGTTCATTGAAATTTTTCTTACCTGTTATTATTCATTTTTTTTGGACTTGGTTGGCTGAGTGGCTAGCGCTCTGGCGCTCGGTACCACAGATTTTGGGTTCGAGTCCCGGCGTGCCATGGATGTTTGTAGTGTTTCGAATCCATTTTAAACCGTAGGTTCCGGTCTAACAGGATCGTAGATCATTGCGAGGGTATTGTTACTCCGCGTCCGTAGCTTATCTTCAAGTTACACGTACCTCCTGAGTAGTGCTAAGTGAGTAAAGTCGGTGCAGCTCTTGCCTTAAGGCATTCAAGACCTGTTTAAGTGTTTGCCAGCTGCATTAGAACAAAAAAAAATTATTCATTTTTAAATTGGTTTCAGGTTATATTAATTCGATTCAAAACCTGACAGGTAAAGCCCAATTTAAAACTCATGCGTCAATATAAAGAATGCACACAATAAAATTGTAGAGCAGAATGTTTTTCCGTTGTACTTGAAAACGATGCTAGTTCCTTCCTTCCCCAGATAACTCCCCAATGGTTTTAAATTGTGGTGGCACATTATGGATGCAATCTAAAGACCTTATTAGAAGGGTTTGCTTCATTACCTGTAACATAAAGCAAGCCGGTATTGCCACTCAAATAATAAGTTTATCGCTGCGCTCTCGTCCTACACTTATCCATCTTAGCTCAATTATATGAAGCATTACATACCTTATTTTAGAGTAACGAATGAAATTCAAATTTCAAATGCATCATTCACAAAGTCTTGGCAATTTAGTCGCAATTTCAGTATAAAAGTGCATACTAATATGTGGATCCTAAGAATAATATCTTTTAGTAGATAAATATCACTAATATCTGTTTTTTCCTAATGATAAGTTCAACATTTTACTGATAAATGTATACACATTTAAAAATCTTCAATACAAAATGGAAACTTTTCTTATGTAATCAAAAAATTATATTAAGTTTCCTTTATTAAAATTAATGTTCATTACTACATATAAAAATATTATTTAAAATGTAATAGAAAATTTCATACATACCTCTAAAACAATTCATTGCATTTTCATAGTTGACACTTTAGGGCCGTCCAATTTATATTTCAATACTTACATTCTTTTAATTTTTTTAATAGTGAGGATGCTGCTAAAACCACAGCCACTACAATCCACCTCACAATTTTAAAATGCAAAAAAATTCACAAACGATGAACAAAACTTCCACGTCCAATTAACAACAAAATGAATTTAGATGAACAGCGTCGCTTATGGTTACATTCCCCGCACAAACATGTCCTCTGAAGGTCATTCACATTGTAAATCTCTTTATTTGAGAGCAAGACAGATTCGCTGTACTTTGAAGTTAACAAAATAAGCTGTGTGTTAAGGCTTTAATAGGAATGCATACTGAATCTATTATACATATGCGTTCTAGTGATGGATAAACACACATCAAAAATGCCAAAAGCGTTTGAAAACAACAACATCATTGTTACACTATTTTCATTTATGTATTCGATTGACAAATAAAAAATTCAAGATTTTATACATATCTTAAATATAATATATTCTATAAAAACACTAAACCGCATCTTCTATAAAAAAATAAACCGTACAATCAAACTTTATATTATTTTCGGTATTATACAGCAGGAATGTACCAATTTATGAAGATTACGGGCTGCATATATTAGGTACAACTGGACCGAGGGGATGCACTAAAAAAATATAATTATATATTATTATTTAGCATATATATATGTTTCAATTTTTTATATTAATTGAAAACTAAATAATGTAATAGAATAGAAAACAAAACAGAAATACAATAAACTCGAGTTCTTATATAGATTCAAAATATATCAGATAAAATATAAACCGCAGATTCAAATTTTACATTTTAGTATTTTTATAAAGCAGACATGAACAGACTTGTGAAGGCCAATGTACTCGTTGTAACTTGGCCGAGTGCCGCACTAAAAAAACAACAAAAACAAAAATTATCTAAAATATATGTTTCAAATGAAACATATATTCCTTTTTCAATTCCTTTTCCAACATATATTTCATTTATGTTGAAAAAGGAACAATATAATATAATAAAAAAAACCAGAAAATTTGACGTTGGATATTATATTCATTTAATAACTGTTTAAATATTTGGCTCGATTTCTGTAATAACCAAGGACAAAAGGGATGAGTTAAATGGTTCTTATTTTTTACGTTTTCTGATAAACGTGCTTAAAAATGTTTGTTTACAAGTACGCGTGAATCCAAATGTAATATCTAGCAACTATCGTGCTTATTTTGCTGAATACAATTAAAATGGAATATATTTAGAGCAATAAATATCGCAGAGATATATAAAGTTACTATAAAAAGGTTGATTCTGTATCCAGATTTTGCATGTTAATAACAAAGAACCTGGTCTTCTGGTCTACAATAAAATAGAAAAAAATGAATACAATATTTTTCTATTATTTAAATATTTACTTTTTTATTAAAATAAATCACTTTAATTCTTGTAAATCTTTTTTTTTTTCTTTGAACATCGGTGGGCTGTGAGTTCCACTTAGTCTCTTAGATATGCGATGAAACCAGCTCACCGATGGGCGATGACTTTTAAAGGTAACTGTGAGAGGTTGTACAGGGGAAAACCTGAAAAACTTCCGCCAGGCAGCCTAATTAGGATATTAGATTAGTTTAGGCTTGGTTTCGTTTGTAATAGCTTCTGAAGACATGCAAATCTTTAATTTTATCAAAGCTGGATTGAGTCCGTATGATTTATGGATTTGTAGAGAAATCAGCTCTTGAAACACTCAGTACAATACAATACCAAGATCTTTGTATATCATTCTGCCCTTCCCCTCTTCAAACTTTAAATATCTTTTGCCATGACCCACCTTTAGAAACAAGATGTGAGAGATTATCTTAGGAGTGTATTTTCAAATATAATCTAATCATGAACTTTTATGTTTAGCCACGTTAAAAAAAAAAGTCCGATTTCAAAACATTTTACTAAGCACATGTTTCTAAATTTGCCGAAAATATATAATTTTTTAAAAATTTTTATGAAAAATTTAAAATTATTTTTAAAAAACTTTAAATTTCTAGCACTTGAATGAAAGACTTCGAGCTTCAAAAATTGAATGTTTAAAATATATAAATTATTTGGAATGTTTTCTCCATACAATTATTCTATCAACAATTTACCTCCGGTTGTTTTATTCCCCCTGATAGTTTTTCAGAATCTAAAATAAGTAATATTGCTGCCTATAGCCATCAGAATTGCTTTTTGTCAATAAAGATTATTTAGTCAATATGTCCCAACCTATGTCCTATTCCATTCTCTTCGACAACGTTTTTCCTTTACAATTACCTCCCTCCTCCCCCACACATACATACACCTTCTCTAACAAGTCCCCTCTTCCATTTCTCTAGGCAAAAAAAAAAAAAATTTATTATGTTATGCAGCAATGTTTTAATCCAACAAGTAAATCAAATTGCTCAAATGAATGGCAATTTATTCCAATTTTTTTTTAAATAACAGTCTAGTTTCAAAACAAACAACATTACAGTAATTTTCAAAACAGTGAAAAAGAGAGGTTCCATTGATGCTATTTTAATATCAAAGTGCAATGCAGTCATCATTTGTCTTTAACATGTTTGATTTTATACATTTATTTAGAAAGTAAGAATTTTCGGTACTTACGTATTAACGCCCCCGCAGCTACAGATTTAGTGGTTTTCAAGTGGTGCCAATCTGCACTTAAAATTTTTGTGACAAATCATAAAATATATAAAACACTTTATTTAAAACCAAAACACTTTCAAAATTCAAAACACTTTATTTAAAAACAAAGTAGTCAATCGGATTTCTGTGAAAAATGGGCCGATATAGAGTTTAACATAGATTCAAAACAGTCTTTATTTTGGCGCATCGGCAGCTTTTTATTGGCGCATTAGCGCAGCTTCTGCTGCGGTGGCGTTAATACGTAAGTACCGAATTTTCATACTATGTTTCATTGGACGCATATGTTTGTTTTAAAAGTGTGGAACGAAAGCGCTGACAAGATTGCTAAATCAGCAGTTTCCTTCATTGAGATGTTTGTCACATTGTTGGATATGAATCCGGTTGAGAAATATGGAATGTCAAACACAGCAATCCATCAGAAATTTTAAACACTTGAATTTTAATAATTGACTAGACAATATTTTCTAACATAACTTAAACATAAGTATGACTAAAAAGTTTTCACAGTTATGAAGTAACATTTTTTTTTTTTTTTTTTTTTTAGTTGCTATGCACAATAGAAATTTGGACTTTTCTTTTCAAAAATGATTGCCTTAGTTGCGTAGTGGCGTTAAATTATTAGTATTGCTAAATTTAAATATGTAATCAATACTAAACGTTTTCTAGATAAAGAAATTTTAAACCATATTATATTATTTAACATGTAATGGCATGTAAATTACCGTGTAAGCTGAAATATTTAATAATTTTATATCAATATTCAGAGAACATTTTTCACTTTTTCAGTAAATCCACAGCGGCCTGATGGCCAATTGATTAGCGCTATGGCCATTGATACCGAAGGCTTCAGGTTCAAATCCTGGTAGTGGCATGGATGTTTGTTGGCGGTTCGGAATCCACGTTAAAACTGTAGGTCCCTGTCTGTTTAGCCTAAAGTGTGTATAATTTGACCGTAGAGCGACAAACCAAATCAGTAAATCCATTGCTAGACTTATTTAAACTTTTTTAATGCTTCATAAAGCCGAAAGCACCCGAATTAGTACAGCATGATACCATTCACACGCAAAACAATGGCAACCTGATGACAGTTTAATGACAGTTTATCAAACTTGGTTTTGACGATAAAAGTACTGCATATTTCCGAATATAAGCCGAGAGTGCATTTTTCTTTCAAAATTTTTACTCAAAGTTAAAAATCTAGTATAAGCCAAAATGAAAACAAAAATTCATGTGCTCACGAGGAAGAAAATGTTGCCAAGCAAGTAAAACGGATTATTATTACGGTAAAACATCAGAAGCCGAAGATAATAGTTATAACTCTGGTAATCCTATCTGAAACTAGTACATTGTTTATATTCAGTTGTTGTCTTGTATACGATCGGTGGTATCTGTGCTCGTCTTATTTTCTGTGTCATTCTATTTTTATTTGAAAGATGAGCAGGAAGAAAAATTTTATACGGCAAATACCAACTTACTGGTAATTCCGCTTGCTGAAAATATTTTGGTACTTTTCCGTTAGCTGGGCGTAAATTTCGCCAACAACAGTTTTTTCGTTTTTTGGCGAACTCGCAACATGGCAACAATATAAACAATTTCAAAAATAAAACCACTCCTTTTCATAAAACGAGTACTCATTTTCTTAAAAATTAAATTTTTTATATAAACTTAAGAAATAAAAACGGTTTATATTTAACGGTATTTGAAGATTTATCGCCTACATGCGCTAGCGAAAAAATATCTACTTTTTTACCAGATTAGAGGATCCGCATTATACCCGCAATAATTATATATTGTACCGGATCATCCAACTCCAGTAATTTAGTTTTAGAAAAAGTTATCAATATTTCCTGCTTATACACTAAAATAAACGGTAATTATAAACCAATGAAATATAATGCTTCAACACACATTTTTTTGGGGGGTTAATATATGTATATTTGCAAACAAACTTTTTTCCATCATAATTATTGAAATATCAATTGTTTCATAAAAACTTAGAATCGCATTTGCTAATAGCTTTTACGAAAATTGAATCAAATAACTGTTAAAGTAATACAGCGTTTAAATTTGATTTACTTTTTTAGATTTCTGTGTACCATTATATGATGAATAAAAATAAAATAAATATTTTTTTTTTCCCACGGTTCTCCCGTATATATATCAGTCTTAGAGCAATATTGAACTATTATTAAAAAATTTTAAGAAATGGCAACAATGTTATTTTGATCGAGCGTCTACGCGCGTATTCTTGTTTGTGTTTATCTTGTGTTTTCATGTGATAATTGCTATTTACATTATGTGTAATAGCATAAATTAAAGTTTTCTAGAAGTAAGTATGCATTCCATGTCTGTTAGTTTATTTTAAATGCGAAATAATTTTAAGCTTAGCAATATCTTAATCAGCTTTAGTTCAGTAAACTTTGGTGATAAAACATGTTATTTAAATTCTCACAACTGCGCAATGTGTTTTATTTTACTAACGCTGATTTCTGAGTGAAAAAAAAAAGAATTTCAATGTATTTTTTCATTAAAATGAGGGGCATTTTAAAATTTAACTTGTTAAACCACTTATGTTATTGATAATATTTTCTATTAATTTGTATTCCTTTCTAATATTATTTTATCACTAATGAATAACTTTAATTCTTCGCCATAATATAATCTGTAGGTTTAAAATTTTGTTACTTGCTTAATATTAATACTGAGAATCTCATTATATTTCTTTTAAATAGACAATTGTGGAAGCATATTAATTTCGTTAATGTAACAGTATTATATTAAGTAACTCATTATAGAATGTTGCTGATTAATTTTTTTTTTCTAAATATTTTTAGGTTGCATCGTTATTTGTGCTTAATTTTGTTGCTAAACAATGTGATAGTCAAATTTTTTAACTTATAAATTGCAGCTGGTTTAATAAAAAGAGAATTTATGTGTTGTATATTTCTATTAAAAGACTGCGTAATTCTTGGCTTTTTTTTAATATTATATAAAAATAATTAATAGTGTAAATAAAGAAATAGATTTAAACAAGGAGTAAGGAACAAAATTAATACATTTCAATGTATTATGTTTTGCATTTAATTTTAAATCTGTGTAATTTTTATTGCTAATATGCATAAATCAA
Source organism: Caerostris darwini (assembly GCA_021605075.1). Taxonomy (NCBI): domain Eukaryota; kingdom Metazoa; phylum Arthropoda; class Arachnida; order Araneae; family Araneidae; genus Caerostris; species Caerostris darwini. Next base: position 319,246 of record BPLQ01007749.1, read on the forward strand.
AATTTGCAGTTGTATAATAATTAAGTAAAATAAGACAATATTGTTTGTATAAAAAATTATATTACTTTTTCGTTCCTTTTAATTCAACATTTTGCATAAATAGCATTCAAAAATTTTTTTTAGAATATGATGGAAAGTCATAAACAGAATGGTTCTCCACTCCAGAAAGATCTCAATGACAGTGACCAAGAAGAGATTACAGGTAGAACGAAAGTCTTGGTTCACCAGGATGCCTTAGATATTCCAGAACACCCTCATCAAAAAAGTCTGTCTTCTGTTGAGCGGCCACATCTCTTTGCTGAACCGAAAACAGCGAAACGGCGTCCAAGTCTGATTGTTGAACCTGATGATGTCATAACCCCTCTCAGTGAAGAATCTAGTCCTACTGCGACAGGGAAACAGTGGGATGACAAACCTTCTGTTGAAAACTATGACACAGATGAAAATGGCTGCTTTGGTAGAATATTCCCTTGCTGTGGAGATCTTATAGATCCTGGCAGTATTACTTTTGGGAGGGTTCTTGGACTTGTTATAAACTTTTTATTTTATTTAGCAAACCTAGTATCAGATTTTGTTGTGTGTTACCATCTTTTCTTTCATGGTAATATGCTATGGTTTGCCTTGGTTGCTGCATTTATGGTTATTCCTACTGTTATTCTGAATAGCATCAGTTATCATTTGTCCATTAGTAAAATGCTGGTGAAACGATCTATATGGAACCAATCTGAATCCATCCTCGTTAGTGTAATAGTAGCTTTGCTGCACTTATCACAATTTGGCGTAGCTGCAAGGTAAATTTATATTTTTGATTAAAATAATTTGTTACACATTTTTTATAGTATTATTAATTATGCTTAATGTCTAGCAATCATAACAGACCTTTTTGAATAAAATTTTTATGTAAGAAGAAACCTATTTTTAACATTATATTTTTGTGTATTTGAAATTTAAGCAAATAATTTAGTCATATGACATTAAGACATTCTTGGGAATTAAATTCAAGGAAGCTCTTTAAAAAAAGTGAAAAATAATCCTTTTTATTATTTTACTATAGAGATTTTAATAGATTTTTGGAAAATTTTATCATCAAGTTATAAATATTATAATTGATAATTATATTATCATCCATTCAAATAACATTTATATACTTTTATTTCTTTAATTTAAGTAGTTGGACAAAATTATAAAAACTTTTGCAATATGTTTATTTTATTGTTTTATCTGCTTTAATAATGCTAACATATTTTAGTAATATACTGCAAGTTATATATTTTTATAATTACAATATAATTCAATTGGAAGCATGATATGAGGCATTTTTAATTTTATATTTGTTAAAAGAAAGTTTATTTTGAATAGTTAAAAAAATAACCCTTTTTTTTTTTTTAATTTCCCGTATAATTTTCATTGTTTAAAAATCTCTTGTCGCAATTATAACTTGACAATGGCCATCAGTAGAATTAAATAATGATTTCAATTCTCCAATAGTTGTAATGTATCATGATTGTGTAATGGCTTCTGTTTACTTTATTCTGATTAAAAGCTTTCTTGTACTATTCTAAATGTTTTCAGAGAGCTTAAAGTAAAGTCTGTTACTGGCCTTTATAACAAATCAATATTATTTCCTTGAGAATCATTTTTTTATATTAAACATGACACAGCCATGTCAAAATTGAAGTCTTGTTATCACTGAAGAAAACAGTTGTTAACAGTATTAATATTGACTATAGAGCATACCTGATGTCTTTTCTGCTATTTGCAATATTGGTTTTCATACTTTTGGTTGCCCACTGAACATTGTAATATTTTATACTAGATGTTATGTAGGTAGCAAATCTTATCCAATTGGACAATACCTTCTACTTCACTTATATTGTGTTTGCTTTTGTCAGTCCTAATCACAGTATTTATTGCATGGTACTTTCCTTATGATTTTATGTTTGCAAAATAAGAGTGACTTTTCTCTAATAATTCAAACATTTTAAATCAAATTCCGAAATTTTCCTTAAGCAATTCTGTCATTCATTAGAAAATTATTTTAATTTTCTTGCATAATCACTCTTCGATTATTTAAATCCTGTTTTTTTTTTTTTTTATTATTATTCTCTTTCACAGTGTATGTTGTCTTTCTTATTTTTACCAGTTTGGTGTTAAACTGATTGGATATATGGATATTAAAAAATTTAGAAATTCCTTCTTTTTTTTTAATTTCTATTAACTTTTTTTTTTCAGTCTCTTTATAGTGTTTCCTTCTCTATATTATTTGCATCTTTCTCTTAGTTATCTTTTTACTTTATATGTTGCCTTAAACGAATTCTAGAAGTTTAGAAAAAAATTAACAAAGCAACTCAATTGAAAGTCATTTTCAATTCTGGTTATAAAAGATTAGAGCTTACTCATGCTAATACATGATTGAATGCTATATGTGACATCAGGGAACAGTGTCAGCGTCTTGATTAATTTTTCCTAAATTTTAAAAACTTTATGTTTAAAAATCACATCTGATATTAAGTAGGTAAGATTTCTTTACTACCTTTCCTTTTATATAGCTATTGCTTTCCTGCAAACAATTATCTACAGTAAATATCATTTGTATTCTGCATAAAATAATCTTTCTAGTGATGCACAATTTTGTATGAATTCCTGTAAAATTAATGAAGTTATATTCAGTTACATTTATAATTTATTTTCCAAGAGTTTTCTGCAATTTTGATCACTGCTGTATCTATTCTAATCTTCCATTAATTTAATCATGAGTGATTGTTTTATCAGTCTATACATATTACTTTCCTGACTAAGCACTTAGATATATTAAACTTTTCCTGGGGGTTTTGCTTGATTTACTGAATGTTACTTATGATTATGTATTAGGAAATGTGGTTTTAATATGATGAGGCTTCAGTGCATAACAGCTTACTGTAAATGAACATTTGTACAAACCTTTGTAGATTGATAGATCATATATACAGGCCCCTTATTACTATATTCATTTAATTTTTTTTATTTTAATTTCTTTCGGTGAAAGATATTTGGGTATGAAATCCCCATTCTTCTGACAAGAATCATTTGTTCAGCTAATATCTATAAAAGCAATATTTCTGAAAATATTTAGCATGCACTGATGCTACAATATATCATTAAAAATGGTCAACACACCCTGTATGATACTCTAATCTTTTATTTGCTGTACATTTAAGTTTACCCTCTTTAAATGCCTTTTAACACTTCTTTCTATTATGTTCTTACTGGGTTTTTTTTTTTTTTTTTTTATGTCTCATGTAAATGTTTCCAGTCATGCTTTCTTGTGTGAATATCAGTGTAGTTTACCTCACCTCAAAGTGTATATGTGAAGTTGTATATGTTGTTGTTGTTGTTGTTATATATGTTGTCCTGTTTTGTATATATTTATAATAGAAGTTATCAGCTGTTGTTGTTTTTGTATCATTCTATATTATTACCACATTTTGTTATTTTATTATTCAACTTTTTTGTAAGTGCATTTAATATCTTTCATTTCACTAGAATAATAAATTTGGAATAAAATTTCTCTTGCACATGAGTTTAAATTTTGTCCCCTTTTAGATTTAAATAAGTTATATGTAAAAAATAGTAGTAAATGTATGTCAATTTTGATTTTCAATTTAAATATTTATTGTCCATAGAGATTATTTTTTCCATTGACATATCTTGAAGGCATACGTTTCTCGCATATTATGTGCATAAAGAGAGAGAAAAAAAATTAGAATAAGAACAAACTTTTTTTTTTTTCATTTTAATTTTTATAAATATTAGTTGAATTATCTTTCCTAAACCTTTTTTAGCTATATGTAGCAATACAAACTTACAAAAATTGCTCTAATAGACCAGCAAAAATTTTATTTAATCATTAAAGAACTTTGTTTATCTTCCTTGGAATTTATTGATTTTAACTAAGTTTAATTGAACTGCTGAATAATGTTTTTAACAATGCATGCATTGCAGTTAAATAGAAAGAAAAATATTTGTGTCAACTCTTCATGTAAACAATAAATCTTCACACAATGTTTCATGAAATGAGACATATTTCATACATTTTTAGAAAATGGGACATATAGTTCAGATAAATTTCAGTGTTATTCATAAATACCCTTTAATATAATTGATTTTCAAATTTTCTCCATTCTAGGTACTTGGGTTATGTATTCCTTCACGAGTTAGAATATCTATGGGTGATATTTTGTCCCAATGAGAAGCGTAAAAACTATGATCATCGCAGTGGAAAATATGTGGAGTTGCCTTATTTACCTTATCTATTCATGGTAGAAGCAATTTTGCAATGCCTACCACAACTCGTAGTACAGCTTTACATTCTGATCGTAGGAGAAGGGGTACTATCTCAAGATACAAGTGTGTTTAACTTAATTTTCTATTATAATATTTTAAATACATTATTTAATTAGTACAAAGTGTTATGCTTAGCCAACTCGTGCACATCTTTACAGTCTAAAGATCCATACTAAATGCTATTCAATTTAAAATCATAAATTCCCTAAAAACACTATTACATTTATACTGCAAATATTTTGAAATTCTATGAAATGAATATAATCAAATCTATTCTTATTTTAATAATTGAAACATCTTAACTTGTTCAATTATTTAAAAAGAAAAAAAAAAAAAAAAACAGAAAAAACTCAACCTTCACTAGATTAAATTAATATATTTTTCAATTTAATTGTCTTAGTAATTTATTAAATTCTATATTTTTATTGCTTTTGCTGAGCAAATTAAAGTTATATATCTTATATGAACAGAGTTCCATTTCAATGTGTGCAATAATTGTTTTAAATTCTATTTTGAATTAAATTTATTGTGTACCAAATTTTGCAGGGTTTTTTTTCAACTACTTTTCTATCAACTTACTGAATTTAGACATTTTATAAACAATATAAATATTTATAGGAAATATTTGTTGTATTTTATGTCAGGTAATGTTATTTTCAAAAATGTTCATAACTCCTAATAAAATTTTAGATGAAGAATGAGAATTATCAAATAATCGTAGAGTTAAAATTTCTTTAAAATATAAATTAATGTAATTTTTAAATAGTTATACAAATGTAACTTATTCTATAATTCATTCTGATTTCTTCCAGATCAAGTACTGATAATTTCAGTGGTAGTGAGTCTTCTCAACTTAACTCGCCTTTTGACTACTTGCAAGCATGTTCAGAAAAATTTCACCACCCCATGGTGTGGTCTTTTCTTACTGTACACATGGTACCTCTTCATGAACATCTCTCGTATCATGTCTTTCACTCTTTTCATGACCAAATTCCTACTGGGATTTTTCATGCTCTGCATCTTGCACTGGATCATCATGAGCATATGGGCAGTCAGTGTCCTCACCCCATCAGTACCATGCTTCACTCTGAGCGGCTTTCGCAAGAACTGCAACAAGTTCTTCAAAGGTTTTCTGTATGGAATCATTTATTTGCTCTGTTTCATGGAGTTGAAGATAGTGGATGATTCTGAAGGGCCTAATGTTCCCTCTCGCTATTTGTATGTGTTTTTTTATTCTGTCATGTTATTAGAAAACACAGTTGTTATCATAATGTGGTTCATCTACAGCAGTGGCGAATGGTACAGTATTTATGCTATTGTGGGTACTTTCCTCAGTTTCTTTATTGGAGTGTTTTTCATGTACTTGTATTATAGGTATTTCCACAAGAATGTCATTGCTCACTCAGAAAGATGGAAGTGTGTGATGTTGTTTCCCACTCGAAATAGGGTGGTTTAATTTAATAGTTTTAAGAATTGATATTTACTAAATTCAAACTCGCTTATCAATTTAAAAAGAATCTTAATTATATTATTTATTTTTAGTATTACTATTAAGTGATGAAACATAACTTATTTTGTTTGTGGGATCTTCTTCCTCTGTTTTTCAATTTTTAGGACCTGAAATGTTTTTTGTGTGATTGCCGTTGGTGTTTTGTTGTATGTGCTTTTTAAAATGTTTAAAGTATTTTTTTAAAAGGTGTGTAAGAGATTTTTTTATAAGACATGTTATTATTTTTATCATGTGAACTGTTGCTATTCATTATTTCTTTTAACTAAGAAAATTTTATGTATTTATTATTACTTGAATTTATTTAATCAAGTTACATATTTCTTTTATGATTCAGTATTATTTTTGTTAAACCAATTTTTTGTACAAATATTTTGTTCTTTTTATTTTAATAGAACATTGCAGTATTGATTTTAATGGCATAATATATTTCAGACTTATTTTCTAATAAATAAAAATTCAATGATAGAATTAAAAAAACATACTTATTCAAAGTGCCATAAAAGATGCTTATTCTTAATTCAGTACTACTAACAGTAAGAACAAATATACCAAAGATTTACTGATGATGAGAAATCAAGTATGGTACATTTGCCATGTTTTTCTACTTCTTGTACAAAGATTTTTTTTAATGTGATTTTACAATTTTTTTAATGCATTTTGTGTTACATTGCTCAGTGGAATTTATATTTATATATTTGTAAAGAGTATAAATAAAAGATTTTTTTATGGAATTTTATGTGTATGTGTTCAAACTTAGGTAAATTCACAATTGTACTCTTTAAAATGATAATGAAAAGTTGCACATTTTAATTTGAATGTGTAAATTTAAAAAATTATAATTTAATAAGCTAATATTGTACATTATACAACTTATATTATTGTATATAAAAGAAAATGTCATGATTTGAAATTAAATAAAATTGCATATTAATATTTTATTTAAAGCATTAATATGGAACAATAGAATTATATGTGATTAAATATTCCAAACCAGATGTGATTCCTTAATTGTTCAATTAAAAACAGCAAACTGACATTATTAACAGAAATAGCAACCCTCAAAAGGCTTTGTCTTAACACTCTCCCAAAAACAAAGTTTTCCATATTCATTCCCCAACGCAAGACATAATGGCTTAGTTACAAACAATTGGATAACAGAAATCACTCGCTTTTCCATACAAGGAAAACAGTTGAAGGTCATTCCGGACAATTTATCGAGGAATTCAGAATAAATTTCCACCAGGCTGTTTCTATCTTTTCATTTTTAGAAGACTTTTCTCCACATTCTTGTACATAATGGCTTTTCCAATGATAAACAAAGCACATTTTTTTTATCTATTTTATTTTTCATTTGAAAGGGACCTACAATAAGTCATGATTTTTCGCTTAATGCCATGTTAACAAATTTTTCGTTCCACATATGCAAATTATTAAACAATTATATGCAAATTATTTTTTTAATGTATTGCTTTGAAACTGTTAAGCATAAATGTATTTTAATTTTATTAAAAAAATTTTATTAATTATTTAGAACAAATTGGTTTTAATTGCAGTAATATCGAACTAACAAAACGACATGGGTTTGTTTAAAATTTATTCTAGTATGAGTCATGTCTAGGATATCAACTGGCCGAAATAGTAGGACCCACTTTTCAATAATTTCATCGAAAATTTAGTTTGAAAATTTCAAGAGCTTTTATACTATTAAAGCATTGTGCTTATAAACAGTTTGGTGGCATAGTGGTTAAAACAGAACCAGCTAGATAAAATAATCTACTATCAGTCAACTTTCTTATGGAAAAATTTTAAGTTTTTAGTTTCAAAGAACGAAAGAGTGGAATGAGTTAAGACACTCCTATAGAGGTGGTAAGCTTAGTAAGGACTTCTTTTCTTCTCATTTTGCAACTAAACTTTAAATATAATTAACGAACATATTTTGATAGAGAAGCTTCAAGCAGATTCATTAGAGCCTCTATTTGGAAAATAGAAAGTTTTTGCATACCGTATTTTGGACGTCCGTTAGCTTTTTCTCCCTAGCGCGCATGCTCATAGGAAATTGCGCATGCGTATCTGTAATAATTTTTCCTATGTATAATATATTTCTTATAGTTTTTCCTAATATCTATAGATCTGTGGAGGAGTTGCAATTTGTTCTTTCAGCAAGTATTTGAATCTGGTGGTAAATTAAAAATAAATATTTCGATACAACTGTGTTCTACAAAAAAAAGATGTGTTAAAATTTAAATCTTTAGTCATTTATATAATTCAAGTTCTTTGAATAATTTTTTATTCCGGATACATTGCTTGAAACATTTAATACGTATAATGCCAAAGTAAATAAAAGTGAGGAAGCAGATTTAATGTAAATAAAATTTCAGTGGCATAACAATAGAGTGGCAAGACGAGCAAATTGGACTGGCCTGAACAGAGAAGCTATGAGTACAGGAAAGGAATGACATTTATTATTACAAAATGAGTAAAATTTATAAATTTTGTATTTAATAAATTTAGGTTACTAAAGGGATAATTTTTTTTAAAATGTAGTTGATTTTGGACTTGTTCATTTGTATGGAAAATATGTGGCATCTGGTAGTAATAATAATAGAAATAGTTACGCACGTCTAATCCCAATGCTTCCCCGATCTCTGGTTCGTGTCTAAGTACTTACAAAATAATAAGTGAGAATTCCCGCCGCCACATGTGCGATTGAGACATTTTAAAGTCACTTGTTAGGAAATTCCCCTGGTTCTTGAATAGATACTTACAAAAAAGTAGGAATCCTCTCGGGGAAGTCCCTTGTTTCGCGAATTCTCAATGCTTCACTATATCTTACTTTTTGTTTTATCGGATCCGCTATCAGTCGTAAAGTAAATTAGTTGATTGTGGAAATTGGATAATAACATGTCTAGTAACAGAAAGGATTTTATTGGGAGTGAAAAAGGGGGGTGGAATTTGAAGGAAAAAAAATAAGAAGTAACCTAAAATAAACCAATATTTTAAAAGAGTGAGGAAGAAACAAACGAACAGTGCAGGCGGAAATTAAGAAATTACCGAACCGAAAGTTATAGTACTGCAATTCCCGACAACACTGATCCAGAGCCACCACAGCCTTGTACTAGTGTTACACAAACAAAACCAAAATGAAATTACTGAAATTGACTTGGAAAAAGTTACACCTTCGTCATACATTACTGATAAGGGTCATTTTAAAGTACTAAATGATTAAGTGAAATTGTTTGTGATCGAAAATGAACACTGAAACCTAAAGAACCTTTTTTAAAAGATATTGCCAATAGATTTTTCTTGAGAAAATATTACATTGTTTCTATGTCTGGTGTAAAACTAGAACGTACGACTTTGTTACTCTCTATTGCTTCAGAACGCATATTGTAACATGTTAGTTATTCGCAAATAGGACAACTAAAAAAATGCAAACTATTTCGATAGAATTTTATGATGATTGGAAATATATTGTACAAGCCATAGAAAGACACGAGATATTGAAAAATCCCTTAGATTTATGTCTTGTTTATGAGCAATGGTGGCTGCATGGAACCTTTAATGAAGGGCAAGAGACCATAACCAAGAAAGAAAAATCTTTTTTGGCGCCAAGTACTCACAAGACTTCTTGATGTTTCTCTAACTCTTTTAACTTATAATTTAGCTTCTCATGGCCATAGCGAATATGCATACAATGATTCAAATCCAAGTGGTAATTTTTTTAGTATTGTTGAGTTATTGACGGAATACGATCCTATTTTACGAGAGTTGTTAAATAAATCAAAGGGCCAGACAAAATACTTTTGCCGAAAAATACAAAATGAGTTTATTGCTATCCTAGTTCAAAAAGTGGCAAACAAGATAGTAAAAGAAGTAACAGCCTCCCCATTTTATTCAATTATATTTGATATGACTCAAGATATATAAAAAAAAGATCAAATGTGTGAACTTTACCATTGTTGTGTGATTCAGAAAGATGAAAATGGAACACCTGAGGTGCGCATAATTAACAAGTCAATTTTAGGATTTAAGGAAATTGAAGATCAAACTGCCTTGACATTGACCAAACAGATTATAAAATTCATAACTGACAGAAATATTTCTCTGAATAAGTATCGTGGACAGGGCTTTGATGGAGCTAATAATATGAGAGGTACTTAAGGTAGAGTTCAGAAATTTATACAAAAATATTGTGCCAAATGCGATGTATGCCCATTGCGCTGCTCGTAATTTAAATCTGGTAGTTAATGATGCAGTAAAAAAGGTTATAGAAATGAAAAAAAAAACTTTTAACTTGCATCAGATTTATAATTACACTCATGTCCATAAATTGAGGATAATTCATAATCACACAGAAATTGAACTCTAAAATAAAAATTTCACCTGTAGAATTATCACACACATATTGAAGAAGAATATGCAAATTACAGGAAACCACCAGATGGCGCGGATAGTACGTCACAATGACGAGAGTGTAAGAGAGGGGTATATAAGGAATGGTGGCAAAGAAGTAAAATTGTTCACAAGCGCTTTAAAAGCCTTTCAGTGCAATAACCGCATAGTTATGGCACAAAGGAAGTATTTGGATGATTTTTTACGTGGTAGAATTATCGGACGACTGGAATGTGGACGTACCCAGCTGGAAGTATCCGAGGAACTTGGAATCGCCCAGAGTGTCATGTCCAGGCATTGGCAACGATTCCAAGATGATGGTAATGTGAGTAGATGTTACAGCACAGGTCGCCCCCGAGTTACAACGCCAAATGAGGGCCGGTATTTAGCAGTTACTGCCAAAAGAAACAGACGGAGCACAGCAGCAGACCTGTCTCGTCAGCTCTCTTCAGCTACCGGTACGACAGTTTCAAGGCAGACCGCGTGCAGACGCTTAGGGCACATAAGTCTTTATGCTCGTAGGCCTGTCAGATGTGTTCCACTTACCGCAACTCACTGTCGCCTGCGATTAACCTGGAGTAGAGAGCATGCATTGTGGACACCGCAACAATGGTCTGGTGTGATGTTTTCCGACGAGTCCAGGTTTAGTTTGCAGTCTGATTCTCGCCGGACTTTCATATGGAGAGCGCCAGGTACCCGTTACCACCAAGAGAACACCATTGAACGACACCGTTACGGTGGTGCAGGATGGCTCGTTTGGGGAGGAATTATTCTTGGTTCCAGAACTGACCTGAATGTTCAGAGTGTAACGATGACAGGCCATATCTATCGGGATGTCATTCTGGAACAACATGTACGCTTGTTTCGGGGCACCATGGGCGCTGAATTTCTGTTTATGGATGACAACGCCCGTCCTCACCGTGCAAACATTGTACACGAATGCCTTCAATTGGAGGATATCACCCGTATGGATTGGCCAGCATACTCACCGGACTTGAATCCAATAGAGCATGTGTGGTATATGCTTGGCCGACGAATTGCAGCCCGTCAACCCCCTCCCACCTGTCAACCGGAACTTCGGAGGGCATTGCTTGATGAGTGGTGTAATATTCCCCAAGATCAGATTGATAATTTGATACTCAGCATGCCCAGGTGTTTTAAGGCCTGTATTGCATCGTCCAGGAGACATACTCCATATTAACCATCCTACTAACCATGTTATACTGTTTTTTGTAAATAGGCTCTTTTTTTAAATTTGCTCCAGGGAGTAAAAATCGCAATTTTTATTAATTATATCAAACATATAGCAACTTTTTTGCTCTTTACCTTTTGTTTAATAAATAGACTTTACAAATAAGTCAAATTTGTTTTGCTTCTGTCTCTTTCTTTGCCTGAACTTCATTATCCTTAATTTATGGACATGAGTGTATTTTAGACATAGCATCACACTGTGGAATATTTTATCACGTTTTATTTCTGATAAAGAGGGAGAGGTTTCAACCTCAGTAACATCAAAAACATTAAATTCACCAAGATGAGCAGGACGTTTTGATGACATTTTTGCTTTAAAAGTTCGGTTTATCGAAGTTTAAAAAGCGCTGACAAAACTATTCTATTAAACTCCAAAACAGATGACAGAAATGAAGTTATTTCACTGAAGAAGAACGAAAATTATAAGATTATAATGCCGCTGGTTTTTCATTGCAAAATTTTATAGACAATCAACGCGGCCTCTAAAGCACTTCGGTCTAAAACTACCAACCTTTCAATTGCCTTAAAGCGCTTGCAAGTCTGTCTGGAAGAACTTAAAAAGTATCGACATGAATTTGGATATTTAAAAATGCAAGCAAATAGTATGACAGAAAAGTTGTATATTAACCCCGAATTTCCTAGAACTCGTCAAAGGAAGTTGAAACGTCATTTTAACGAAATTTGCAAAGATGAACGTTTCCAAGATCCCGAAAACTTGGTTATAGTGAACATATTTTATAGTATATTGGACAACATCATTTATCAACTGAATGAATGAAATAGTTTCTAATTTCATTGTCTTACAGTCCCCGCTTTGCAAAATTTAAGTAGCATAGAAATATTACAAAAGACTGAAGAATTTGTAGATGTATATAAAAAGGTTCTATCTGTCTCGTTTACCAAGGAAATTCTCAGTTTTCGTTCCACTTTTATACATGAAATAAAAAATTCTTCCATAAGGAAACTGGCTGATTTATTAATCAGAAGGAATCATTTTATATCTTCAAGCTTTCCTGAAGTGTTCACTGCATTTACGCTATTTGTAACACGACAGATTGCGCAATTTGGCTGTTCTATCCATCGAACATTCCATGTCCCTAAACTTGAAACTTGATGGTGTCATTGACACTTTTGATCATCAGAAAGCCCGAAAAAAGAAATTTTAATAAATAAAATTTTTACTAAAAAGAAAAAAAAAACCGGTAATTTTAATTTAATACCTCCTGTAAATTAAAAGTTCAAAGTATTAACCAAAAATAAATTAATAGTTTAAAAGAACTAAAAAACACGCTTTTAGAGTTAATCAAATTAAAAAGTAAAAAATAATTGTTAACATAAGAATAAAATGACTGACGAGAAAAGGAATGTCACTGTTCTAAAAGCGTGGGGTGCTTTGTATGACATTTCTAAATTAACTCTGCATTTCGGAATGAAACTAGAGACAAATGTTTTAACGATTGATATCGTGCGTGTTCTCTAAAAGCGTGTTTTTTAGTTTTTTTAAACTATTAATTTATTTTTTCCTTTTTAGTTTGATTAATTCTAAAAGCGTGATTTTTTAGTTTTTTTAAACTATTAATTAATTTTTTACTTTTTAGTTTGATTAACTCTAAAAGCGTGTTTTTAGTTTTTTTAAGCTATTAATTAATTTTTTACTTTTTACTTTAACAAACAAACAAACATTCAGGTGAAACTAATATAATAGCGTATTAAAAAGAATCAACTGTTTTCTTTCCGAAAGATGCCTGTAAATGTTTCTTTGCAGCTTAAACAGTGTATATGAGGAGAAACAGATCTCCAGGGGAAAAAGTCAGTTACATACATACATACAAACATACAGGTGAAGCTAATAAAAGCGTATTAATAGAGAGTTTTTGCATACCGTACGTCAGTTACCGTAGGCATCATTCATCATTCCACGCACGGAGTACCTTGGCCGATTTATGGCCCTAGACTCCAAATCTGGCACAATAAAGTTCATGGGAAAAAATACATGACTAAAACAAAAAGCAGTGAGCATAATTATGTCCTGTGTTAGTAAAAAAGAAAGAAAAAGTAAGTAAAAAACGCGGAGTAAAAAAGAATGGCGCAATTAAAAATAAAAGAATTAATAGGGGAACATCGGGCAACCGCGCCATGCGGCGAGGTGCCCCATCTGGTGGCCGTTGATGCAAACAGGATTTTCCAATCGTTCCTTGATATGACAGTCTTTTAAGGTATGTTCGCCCCCATACTTGAGGTATCGCTTCTTGTAACTACAATTTTTCGAAGAATGATGAAAAAGATTACAAGAGAAGCATTGTGATGCTCCTGGCCGTCGATTGAACTTCTCAACTCGGACTGAGTAGTGAAGGAGTCTAGTTACCTCGAAGATTTTGACATTCTCCGGGGCCTTGCGATAAGTAAGTTGCCACACCGGGATGGGGGCCTTCGTCTTAAGGTTGGTTAACTGACGGACTTGATCTATCTTGAGACCAAGTTCAGATAGTCCTGCAGCAATTTCCTCAGAGGAGTAGCTGACGTGCAGTCCTTTGAGCACCGCTTTCAGCGGGCGTTGATTTTTTGGCGTGATGAGAAAAAATTCGAGATTCTGCTCCGTGAGGTAGCGTGTAACAGCTCTATGTATGTCCGAGTTGGCAGGAAAAATTTTAATCTGCTCACCGGCTAGCTTAATCCGTACATCCTCCTTGTGCTGATTGCTGATGACAGCAACGTGATCCTTCAGGTCATCTTTAAACCTCACCATAATGGGCGGCAGTCTAGGTTCAGCAACTTCCGGCATGTCCACATTATTGGCAGCAACGGCCTCGTCATCAGTCAACTGATCAAATTGATTATCAGTAGCAATAGGGTTAGGTGCATTAGTTTCCACACTAATACGAGCCGTGTGTCTTTTAGACGGTTTAACGAAGCCATCGTTAGAAGCGGTTGCGGCAGGTCTTTTAGTTTTCTTATTAGTCTTAAGGTTAGATTTGCCTTTAGTAGTTAATCTGACTCGCGCATTACTATGCCTAGCGCAGTTAGTAAGTGGACATAATCCAAGCTCACTTACCCGCTTAGTTGTTTCAGCCAGCGCAGCTTCCGCTTTTGCAAGTCCCTCCATGGTGGATTTCATGGCAGCCGGTTTAATGAGACCTGCGTCAATTAGGATGTTCTGATGTTGAATGATTTGACGGATCATGTCTACAGCCTTTTCATTATCTTTCAGTTGGCTCTGGGCGGCAGTGATGCTTGCGCAATGCTCAGCTTCAGAGTGCGTCAGCGGCTCCGTACTCATGGCATCCATATCTTCAGCAGCAGCGCCGGAACTGGGTACTTGTAAAAGGTCCTGATGAGGACCGTTCCCCGACAAACGGCTAGCATTCTGAGTGGGCAGGAATTGAGTCTGGAGATTACTCTTGAAAACAGCCATATCTTGTATGAGCTTATTCAATTGGCAACTCTTATCAGCCACATCTTCAGAGAGATCCATAGCACATAACTCCTTGGGGTCTGAATCTCACTCTTTTATCTAACAGAAAGAACTTCTTACGCCTCTTTCTGATCGGGAAGGAATAAACATCAGACAAGACCTTTTTCCTTGTTTCCAAATAAACCTTCAGTCTCCG